>BMAV01022436.1:151156-168186 GCA_019973955.1 Trichonephila inaurata madagascariensis
AATTACAAATTAAAAAAAAGATTTAAAGCAACTTATCTGATATAAAACAGCAAACATTAACAATGAATTAAATCGTGGACAAATCAAATTAATTTTAACATCTTCATACATAAAAATCTTCTGTCCGTGTGTATGTGACTAAACTTCTCCTAAACGGCTGGACCGATTTTGATAACATTTTCTGTGTGGGTTCGAGTGGATTCGAGAATGATTTAGATTCACAATTCGGTCCAATATCGCAATTAGTTAAAGAGATATTAATTACAAACCTTAAAACGCATAATTGTTTTACCTCTGTGTGATATTTATTCTGCTAATGCGCGGCAAGAAAAAAAAAGAAAGAAGAGGGGAGAATTTTCCAATATTTTCACCGCTTTTAAAATTGTAATCTAATTTTTCTATCAAAATCAGACAAAAAATAATTACAGAATCGGAAAGATGATTCATTTCGCCACGATAAGGCATATATCTTTATATATATAATTCTTCTGTGCGTGTGTATGTGACTGAACTCCTAAACGGCAGGACGGATTTGGATGATATTTTTTGTATGGGTTCAAGTGGATTCGAGAATGGTTTAGATTCACAATTCTGTCCCATATCGCAATTATTTAAAAATGCGCTAAATTTAAACGCGTGATTGTTCATAAAAAAATCATGGGCAA
Organism: Trichonephila inaurata madagascariensis; assembly: GCA_019973955.1. NCBI lineage: Eukaryota > Metazoa > Arthropoda > Arachnida > Araneae > Nephilidae > Trichonephila > Trichonephila inaurata. Next base: position 151,822 of record BMAV01022436.1, read on the forward strand.
TATTCTTGAGGCCACTATTTTGAGCGCCAAACTACAAGGTGTAGTTGTACTTTTACCACAAATCCCAATGATTCTTTCAGACTCACCTACCCATTCAAATGTTTGCAATTTTCAATTCGAATGGTATTTGCTCTGACCATTAATAAGTCACAAGGTCAAACAATGACGATTTGTGGCTTAGATTTAGAAACCCCTTGCTTTTCGCACGGCCAATTATGTGTTGCATGTCTGAGGTTTGACAAACCATCGCATTTGTTTGTTTATACCCCTCAAGAATTAACCAACAACATTGTACATTCAACGGCATTGCTATAAATTTATTTTTTGTGCATTAAAAAAATATACCTGTTATGAAAAAAGCTCGAGTTTTATCTTTTTTACCCTTTAATCAAAACACAAGTTTAAGTTTCTATTCAGAATAGGTTCTATATTCAACTTAGTTCATGTGGTAAATACATACTCACCCGCAATCGATAGGTCGAATTGTGGTAACTGTACATGTGATGATGTCAGGTATTGTAATAACTTTCTTTATAAAAAAATTCATCAAAACGGTCCAGATTGTTACAACTTATTCAAAAAAGTTTGTAATTTTCAAATTTAAGACGTGTGTACAGGACAACGTCTGTCGGGACCGTTAGTCATTTATAAATCCGCAGCTTTTGTATTTTAGATATCTCCTCTGAGTGAGTGAGTGAGTTTGGTGTTTTATGGCGCAAGAGCCAGTTTTGGCTATACTGCGCCAAACATTCATAGGTCTGTGGTTTGGACGGGAAAAGAAGAAATTGGATGACAAGATGGAGGGTCGAAAATAGAGAAGGATCACTAGGGTACCCCGCGGTCGTGACACCCGTGTTTAGCAAAGATAGTAAACCCCTTGGGAAAAGGAAAAGATCACTAGGGTACCTCGGGATTGTGACACCCGTACTCACCTAAAGAAGGTGAGCCCCCTGAGGGGAAATCTCCTCTGTAGTTGTTACTCAAATAGTTTTTTACTAAGGAAATAAATATTTTTGCTTTTATTCCAAGTCATAAGATTAAAAAATTAAAAATGAAAAACGTAGGATTTTAAGCTCACTACACTAAATCACAATAACCATTACTGAAAAAGTAAATTTAGCCAAAGAAACTAATACCAAACCATTTCGATTTCGTTCGAGTATGCGTATAAATGAAGCCGCCTACATCAAGGAAAAAATAGAAAAAAAAAAAAAAAAAAAAAAGAAAAGAAAATCAGATAAAAAAAAAAAAAGAAGCAAAATATAAAGAAAAACTCGTTTACTGGGGTAAAATCAGAAATTTGTATTCCATACACGTAATCTGGATCCTTAAGTTGTCGCATACCCACGCGACGTTGCGCATGGCATTTAGATATCCATGCAGACGATTTACGTAGGATTTCGTTCCAGATTGCTTTGTTCGAAAAGGTCTCAACCACCCCTTAGAACGATTTCTTTTTTTTATTCTTCTGCTCTTTTCATGTAAATTTGGGGTGCCCAGTCTTCCGGAGCGAGACTTAGGCGATACAGGAGGGCATTTGTATGGAATGAAAGTGACAATGTGATACGGTTTGGGTGTTCCTGTCTGAGGAATGGGCTTTTGAAGAGAAGTCGTTTTGTGTGCAAATAGGTGAAATGTAAAGTAGATCACGTCCATTTTATTTTCGTTTTTTACTCTTTATTTAAGACAGATTGCTTTGTAGAATTGGAAAGAAGTAACTCAAATTTGAAAGTCAAGAAATAGAAAATAGTGTTACCATATTTGAACTTCAGTGCGATGTATTCACCGAAAAGTTAGTTCTGTTCATGCAGTGTCAAGGTAAAGTGTGGCAGATGCAATCAAGTGTTTGTAGCCAATCAGGCCGTGAACTTCATTGTTCGCAATTTTTTTTCTTCTTTTTTCAGAAACTTTCTTTAGAAGTTGGTATTTGTGAATAATATTAACACACATGAGAACAAAATATCTGACTTTAAAGCCTTTATAAGGTATCCGAATGGATTTTCAAAACGCGAATAAATAAACAATTTTTTTTTTATATTTATATCAAATATTAAAGTAGTATCATCTGAAACTAGAATACACATACAAAATTGTTTTAAGAATATTATTACAAAAGAAAAGGTTATTTAAGGTATCCGACTACCCTAAAATCATGATTTTTCCTTAAAAATTGACAAAATTTTTTATGATTTTATTTTATAGGCCATCTTATTAGCTTTATAAAAATACCAAGTTTTTTATTTTGCATTCACTAGAACAAAAACTACAAGTGTTTTAGTAAAATCAGATGCCGTAATTTTACATAAGATGTCGAACTTTAAAAAGCGTTGTACTCGAAATGTGTGTGTGTGTGTCTTTGAAAAACTGAAACGGGGACAGCGATTGCTCAACAAGTTTTTAAAATAATTTGCTGAAATCTTTTGTGTACGTTCAGATTTATCAATCACTGTTTTATCACAGAATTTATAGTTCTTTATGTGAATATAACCACCATTTTTTTAAGCAATTTCATATAACAACTAAGATAAAGAGTGCTCCAGGTTTTTATAAAAATTAAAATATCTCTTATCCTGAAGGTCATTTAAAAAAAGAACAGAAAAGTAATACATCAAAATTGAAAATTAATTCATTTACTATTTGTACAGAGCGGACCCCGTTTATGTAATTTTTTGCCAATTTTTCCCTATTTTTTTCCCATTTTAGTAGTAATAATTTATTTTTCTCTTCTTAATTTTAGCCTTTTTTTAAAAATGTATTAAATAAATCTAATACCTGCAAAAAATCTCCATTTTTTTTAAAAAAAAAAGTTGTCGCAAATAATCGAATACCTTAAATGCCATTTCCCGCCCCCCCCTCCCCCAAAATGAAGTAAGAATCACATATTTTCAAAAATTCCTTTTATGAAAAATGCTTCTATAATAATATTTTGCCTGTATATATAAATAAGACTTCTGCACAGAGCCTGAACTAGGATTTTTGAAATATATAATTTAGAAGTGGATTTATTCATACTTTTAAAATATCAGAGTAGAGAAATTAAAAAAAGAAAAAGAAAACCAGCACCAATTAATATTTTAATTACTAGTAACTTTTTTTACGGGCTGCATATTAAAAAACCAAGCCTTCGCAGACACGGCAGACCCCCAAAATGTGAAAGCCATTTCAGTTGTGGCACCAGCTAGCGGCGGATCTCGCTACCAAATTTGGATGCTTGAATTAATAATAGTAACTGAAAATGATGTGATTTTTTTTAATGTAAAAATTAAATAATATATTTTTTGTTTTGAAAAATATTTTGAAATAATTCCAATGCTAGTACAGCATTACTTAATTGTGTTATATACGAAATTGTATATGAAATTTATAGAGTGCAACAATGCAAGATGTAAAATTATACTTTAATGGAAAGTATTGACCTATTTACCTATGTGACCAGGATAGCATACCTATGTCGAAGTAATAAAGGTGAGTACCACAAAAGAAGAAAGAATAATAAAATCACCTTAATTTTAAATTTACTATTTTTATATTTTAAAACCATTGCAGTCAGACCTACGCTTAGGTGACTTAATAAAATATGCGCATGCGCCAATTGAGAAATTAATATATTACACAACATAGTGATGATGTGAGTGAGTGAGTATTAACGTAGCGCTGTTCAGCTACACGAGGGCTTTTGGCGACTGACCTCATCATTTTGAACCATGTTCAAGCGACGAGGACGACACCTGAGCTGGCACCCCAACAACACCAAAAAAAAGTGATGATGTAGATTAATTCAGATGGGTTATGCATTAAAATTAGTACAAAATAAAACTGCCTACATTTTAAAATATATTCAATTAATTATATCAAACGTAATTTTGCATTAATTTTTGTTTAAAAGATTCATAAAAGAATTGTACGGTAAAATGAATTTATGCTTTTAATTTAGAATATAATTTTCACTTCAATATCGTCAATATCATTTAGAGGAATAAAGTTTCAGCTCTGAAAGTTATTCAGTTTAAAAACGTTAAAATAAGTCGGTTGAACGATGTCTTTTTTTTTTTTTACTGAATAATTTCTGGAGAAATAATCGTTTATTAACGAGCGCAATTTCTCATCTTTCTATTAATTTCTCATTATTTCTTATACTTTATTTATTTTCTTCCGTTTCTGGAATCATTAGTTGCTACTGAAAGCAGAATCATCGTCAATTAGTTCTTTTTATTCAGTATTTAAGAATCCCAAATCAATAAACCATACATAAAAGTTAAAAAATTGAACTTAATCATGAAATTATGATGAAATTATTACGCTTATTTTTTATACGTTCTTGTTCCTGTAGAAGTAAAATGTCACACTCTAAAGGCTACTAAAACTAATAATACACTATATATACTTCTCTTTTCTTCAAATTGAAAGTGTGTTTCTTTTGCAGTATGTTGGTGAGAGTTTTTTTTTACATTGCACTATAAAACAACACGAAGGCTATTAGACGACAGACTTCATAATTGTGAACCACGGTCAAGTGACGAGGACGACACCTGAGTTGGTCTCCCCCCTTCAAACTATCACACCACATCAACGGGCGGACTATAAGTCTCGACAGATTTATTGCACATTAGCCCATCTACATTTCGTGTATTCAGAGGCACTAAGTCTCAAATCCATGACACACTTGCCACGAGTTTGTGACCATAACTTCCAGAGCAGTGTTCCCCAGCCTTTTTATCGCCGCTGATGATGATGATGATGAGTTTGGTGTTTTATGGCGCAAGAGCCAGTTTTGGCTATACTGCGCCAAACATTCATAGGTCTGTGATCTGGACAGGAAAAGAAGAAAAGGAGAAATTGGATGACAAGATGGAGGGTCGAAAATAGAGAAGGATCACTGGGGTACCCCGGGATCGTGACACCCGTGTTTACCAAAGATAGAAAAGGAAAAGATCACTAGGGTACCTCGGGATTGTGACACCCGTACCCATCTAAAAGTGAGCCCCCTGAGGGGTTTTTATCGCCGCGGCGGACCGGTCAACGTTTGTTAATTTTACCGCGGCCCGCTGAGGAGAAGGACGTTGATTGTTTATATATTTTAGCCTTTTTTGATTTCATAATTTTAATATAATTGTATTTAATCGTGACTCTCTCTCTTCAGAATAAAATATAGCTACACCAAAAAATGAATATAAAGTGATTTAACAAGGAATATTAAGTAATTTTCATAAAAATTAGCCCACAAACACAGGAAAAATATACCACAGTAAATAACAAGAAATAATTTAACGTTTCTTGTGCGGACCGGTAATACTTGATCCACGGACCGGGGGTTGGAGACGTTTAATGAAAATAGGTCTCAAAGAGTTCTCACGTGATGTGGATTGAGTTAGTGAGTGAATATTAACGTCGCACTATTCACCTACTCTAGGGCTTTCGGCGACGGACCTCGAAATTTTGAACCACAGTCATTTGACGAGAACGACACCTTAGCTGGAACCCCTCTCCTAACTTCCACAGCTCACCAATGGGAGGACATTTGAGCCTCGACATATTTAACGTGCATCAGCCCCCCTCTACATGGCGGGGTCTTTAATGGTACCAGGATCGAACTCATAACACGCCGGCCACGGGTTCGATACCTTGACCACTAGCCTACCGGGCCAACTTACGTGATGTGGAAGTTAGAAGAGTGAGGAACAATGGGTCCGATGCCGTTCTCGTCACCCAACCATGATTGAAAATTACGAGGTCCCTCTAAAATAGTCTCGTGTTGCCTAAATTTACCAGCAAGACTACTTAAAATTGGTTTAAAACAAAATTGTTTTTAAATAAAACTACTGTAGTAATTTTTTTTTAAAAAAAAGAGAGGGTAAAAACATCCTAACAAATTGTAATATTTCATTGAGAGATAAGACCATTCATTTCCTTATCTCAGAAAATACCGACAGAAAAAAAAAATTCCAAAATCTAATTTTAATTCTCAATCACTTCACACGCATTTTTCCCTCTTAGGGATTCCACTCTAATTAAAAGGGTTGTTGGCGTAAAAGAAGGAAAGCGGTCGGTTGAGTGGCCGGGCGACAAGGAATCGCCAGAGTCATTACCCTCAGGTTGAGTCAGCATCTGCTGAAGCGAAAGTGATTTCCAAGAACGTCTGCTGCAGATGATTGATAAGTAGTTTGGATAAAGTGTCTGTATTCAAAGAAGACACACATTTTGATTTGTGGCCATTTGATTTGAGTGTTAAAATATACTTTAGAATACATAAAGTACACACAATTAAAAATAACCTTTAAAAATGAACACTACATTATCCATACATAATTAATAAAATTAAATCCTAGATCTAGATTAATTAATTAATTAATAAGGATCTGTAGTCCAGGCGTTCCAGAGGGGCAACTCTCAACTGTGACCCAGGGTATAACAATTAATTGCCCTAATTAATAGAGTAGTTGCATCCCAAAGAACTTGCCCTTTGCAATGGATACCAGCCTATGTAAACATCTTCGGATATGAGCAGGCTGATAACCTTACCAAGGGAGCCCGAAATTCCCTTCAGCTTTACAGTAGCCTTAACCCTTACTGATGCAATATCCAGATGTAAGCTCATCTCCCATCCAGTCAAAAAATTACGTGGTCCGTCATCAAAAGCCCTCGTGTAGCTGAACAGTGCGACGTTAATATTCAATCAATCATTCAATCAACCCATCCAGTCAAGAAGCATTTCATTCCGGATCTTAATTGTAGCCGCGTCATTTCAATCACCATACCCAGACTACATGCAAAACACTTTAAGGCAGTGCTTCTCAAACTTTCAATATTTGCGACCCAATATTCAATCCCCCCCTCCTCCATACAAATAAAAATACATTGAATTCAATAATACTATACACACTAAATACTATATATATATAATAATAATACTAAAGCAAAAATACGACTTTAACATCTTAAATGCCACCGACGTATATATATATGTCTCGTTCAACCGGTGAGTTAGATGCCTCAGACGTATATATACGTCTTTCCGAAGTACGATCTTTTCTGGGCACTGCTATCCAGTAAATTATTCCGAAGGCTTTGAAATGCAATAAAAGGACCTTAACAGCATTTGCGAAGGATTTACTTATATCAGAGGATTTTTTTTATTTATTTCTTTTCTTTCCCCCAATACATAGAATCCCCCCTTCAGTAGAAAACGGAGGCATTGGAGAACGAATCGCGTAACTTTTAATCGGCAATGAAAGGATTATTTATAAATCGTACAAATTATCCAGATAAGTGTTAGTTTCTGTATGCAATTTTATATATGACAAACCCACGGAGTCAACGATAAATTTTAAATTTGTTCTTAACTATGAATTGTTAAATTAATTATAAAATACATTGGGCAGTAATGATACATTCGTAAGTATATTATATCAGTGTAAATGTTAATTTTATTTTTTATTATGTCACAGAATATACTTTGTTTACTTCCAGTACATTAATATATATTTTTAAATAATCTTTTGTTTCCGACTTTCCAATATGCTCACGCCCCCCTCGTAGTTATCACGCCCCCCTGGGGGGAGAGCCCCACAGTTTGAGAAACGCTGCTTTAAAGCATAGGTTCCCAACTATTTTTGAGCTGGCACCCCCTTTTCTAGTGAATATTTCAATACCGGCCCCCTCACATTCCAGAAAAATAAGAGCGTACGTAATACATGGTGAAAGCAAGAATTAAATTTAAAAAAAATATATATTCTATAACTAATAGAATCTATTTTATTAATGCCCTCAATTTTTTTTTTACTTGCAATTCTGAAATAGCTATTGCCACGAATATACAATTTTAAATACATACACAATCAACATAAGGTAAACAGTATTAAAGTTTACTTTTGTCAGTACATAATCAGCGTGTTTTTTAGAATATATTTGGTTAATCTGTCCATGCCCCTCCATACCATCTCAAAACCCCTTAACTTACTCTGGATCTTTTACTGCCCCCTGAAAGCCGCAAACTCCCACAAGGGGGCATTGAGAACCTAAAAAAATAAGGATGAAAATATCCCCATGATGAAAAAAAGCAAATGATTTTTGTTTTTTGTTATAAAAGGGGAAACTATCATAATTACCTAATTTCTTCTCTAGATGACATCAGCCAATTAGACATTTTAATTAACCACGTAATTTCAACCACCATAACCAGACTATATACAAGACACTTTAAAGGGATGAAAATATCCCCTGATGGCCAAAAAAGTTACAAACTGTCTTGACATTGAACTTTCTCCTACCCACATGTTTAATTGTCCTTCTATACTGGCTAAACTGCACAAAATAGAACTAAACCTCTCGAACTATCAACTACTTTATTCGCTAAGGATCGTTGACATGGCAAGGGCCGTTTTGGAGGCTTCGGCGCCATTTGATTTCAAGGCATAGACAAGACAACAACAATAAAATTAACAATATTTCACCTTAATTATTCATCGAGTTTTACCTAGCATATTTTATTCAGTTTTTAACTGAAGATGTTCAAGAGTTGAGTTTCGTGGAACCTTGGAACACGTTGAAAGGGTGCCGCAAATGATTACTATTTGCTTAATCAAGACGCCGAAACTTTAGTAAAACTTTTAATTTGCATAAACTTTTTTATTTTTGTTAAGTGGCCTCCCTCTTGTAGCTATATAAGTTGTGTGCAAAAATTTTTAATGAAATCAGTTCGTAAAATTTGTTAAATTAAAAATTTGTAATGAAATTATTTGAAGACCTGCAGCTTATTATTTATAAGCTTAAAAAATATATTTTAAGTTAAATTCTCTGTAAAATAAAGTGAGTTTTTAATTTCAATTTGAGATTTCTTAAAGCCATAATAAGCATTGAGATAAAATAATAATAATAATAACTTTTAAAAAAAAGTGTACAAAAAGTCACCGATTATGTAATTATAAAGAATTTACATTCGGAGAGGAAAATAAACTTAAATAAAGCCCCAAAATGCATAACTTTCAAATTTAGCGTTGGAATATCCCCTTTTTAAAAAATTAAAAATAATTTTTTTCTTTAATTATTGATCAATCTAATATTACATTTGATTTTAAAAAGTATAAGGCTTATCCCCTGAATTGTTTTCAATCAAACATGCCTTTCAGTTATTTCAAAGAGATATCATTTAAAAACCTTTTAACGTCCATATTAAAGGATTTTTTTAAATTTAATTCAAAGGGTTTCAGTAACATGTGTATGAAGGATTTAAAGGTCGATTGCCAATATTTTTTCAATTTCCAAAAAGTCACAGAATTTAAACGTCACCTTTCATCCAAAATCTAAATGTTCTTTCCAGTTACACAAACTATCATGACAAGACAACTAAAACGTCAAGAAATCCACCTTGGATCCAGTTGGGTGACATACTTATTTGCCCAAACCCATTCAAGTGGCTATCAAAATAGCCATCTTGGCGACAGATTTGATATCTCATCCACATGTTTAGACAAGGAGTCGGACGTGCTCGGAGAATATTTGCACAGTTGCGAAATTGTCCGTCTTATCTTTTATCCAGTGGTCACCAATCTTCTTAACACCAGAAAATGGTTGATCAAAAATATGCCATCTCCTTCCAAACAAGGAAAATCTATAACTTAAAGCGTGCGTGTGTTCGGGGAGGTGTGTGTGTGTATAATAAACAAATATTAGAAGAAAAATTATTTTTGGAAGCTATTCTTTCTCATTATCTCATTATAAATTTTTAAAAAGTATAAGAATCGCATAGCATGTGCGTAACAATGGTTAAAAATGGCTGTTGGGTTGGTTGGTTTTATCTATCATCTAGATAAAAATCTGTATACACCCGAAATGAAGGGATGGAATCATAAGAAGAACGATCGAAAATAGGAAAAGATCGTTGGAACAACTCGGATGAGTGAGTAAATATCAACGTCGTTCTATTCAGCTACATGAGGTGGCCGCGGTAGCCGAGTGGTATAGATATCGGATCGTGGTATGCCTTGTCACGAGTTCGAGCCCAGTACCACTAAAGACCCGCCATGTAGGGCAACGGTGCACGTTAAATCTATCGAGAGCTGAAACATCCTCCCGTTGGTGTGGTGTGGTAGTTAGCAGAGGGGGGTGCCAGCTCAGGTGTCGTCCACGTCACTTGACCATGGTTCAAAATTACGTGGTCCGTTGCCAAAAGCCCTCGTGTAGCTGAACAGTGCGACGTTAATATTCAATCAATCAATCAGCTACATGAGAGCTTTTGGCGATGGACCTCGTCATTTTGAACCACTGTTGTGACGAGAACAACACCTGAGCTGGCAACCCCTTTTCCTAACTTTCACATCACACCAACAAGAGGACGTTTGCGCCTCAACATATTTAATATGCATCGGCTTCCTGTGTACGATGGGTCTTCAGTGGTACTTGGTCGAACTCATGACACGCCAGCCATGAGTCAGTTACCTTGACTACAAAACTACCGCGGCCACGGAACAATCCGGGAGTACCATGTTTACCATAGAAAATAAATCCTATAGGTCAGGGATGGCACGCGACATAACTACTTGGGCACGTATCCAATCAAAAAACGGTTAGCATTTTAGTTCAAAATAACAAAGTTCACTATGAAGTATTACGAATAAACGCGAGTGATCAGTCACGTTTTTACAGACATGTGCCAACATTTCAAAGAATTGAATGTAAAGCCTCAAGACAAAAATAAAAAAATATTATCTTCAAGAGGAATTTCAATGCTTTTGACGCTAAATTGCATATTTTCAGAAACGATATTATTACTAGAAACTACTAGTACTTCCGGAATTTGAAAAAATCAGACGAAGAAAAAGTTATTCAAGAACTTGTTTCCATAATTATTATGTACCCTGATGTGCGACTTCATTTGATAAACTGAACTTGTCCCAATTCGATTGGAAGACACTGAAGAATTTGAAATGCAATTGTGTTTGATTCTCAGTCTAGTTCAATGTGGATTCAAAACTTCATTAAAACAAGAAAAATGTTGGAATTGATTGAAACAGAAAATTAACAAGCAATATAAATAAAAATGCCAGTAACGAAATTTTGGAAACATGGAATTCGATTCCAGATACATTTAACTGTTTGAAGAAGCTCTCTGGCTCATGCTTTTTTATAACAATATTTTCATCTACCTATGCCCAAGAATCATTATTTTCAGAGATGAATAACATTTAAAACTCACTTAGAAAAACATTTGGCAGATGACTCTAATTCAGCACGTGTTCTGCTAAAAGTAACATCTTACAATCCTAATGTAAGTTATTTGTCATCTGATCTGAAGTCACACTAATGTTACTTTAATTTGAATTACACGTATATCCTAAACATTTACTGCTATACAGTGCAAAATGTATTTTTTAATAGTAAATAAAGAGTTTTGAGTGGTTAGTATTCAATTTTATTATTTTCCCAAAAATCACAAGTCAAAATTATTTGACGGCACCTCTGTATCCCATTAAATACTTTTTTAGAAAAAATGGCATGTTGATCCAAGAAGGTTCGCTAGCCTTGCTATAGGTTAATTCAGTGCTTCTCAAACTTTCAATACTTGCGACCCAATATTCAATCATAATTTTCATCGCGCCCCCCTCCATACAATAACAATGTATTGAATTCGATAATACGATGATTTGACGCTAAAGCTACTGTACACACACAACTTTAACATATTAAGTGCTTCCGGCGTATATAAACGTCTCACTCAGTATGTAAATTGCCCCAGACGTATATATACGTCTTTCCGAAAAACGATCTTTTCTGTTCACTGCTATGTATAAAATTATTCTGAAGGCTCTGGAATGCAATAAAATGAGCTTGACAGGGTTTGCGAAGGATTTACTTATTTCAGAGGATTTTCTTATTTATTTCCTGTCTCCGCCCCCCCCCCCACCCAATAACCCACATACATTTGTATACGTACAAAACAGTGGCATTGGGGAGCGAATCGCGAAACTTTTAATCGGTAGTTATGGGATTAATTAGAAACCGTACAAATTATCAAGATAATCGCTAATGTTCGCATATAATTTTCTATATGAAAAGCCTGTGGGGTCACTGGTAATTATTTAACTTATTCTTAACTTAGTATTGTTAAATTAACTCTAAAAAACGCATTGTGCAGTACTTATACATTTATAAGTGTATTACATTAGTGCAAATGTTGTTCATTTATTTTTTATTATGTCAGAATGTATTTTGTGTTTACTTTCAATAAATTAATAATTTTTTTTAAAATAATCTTTTTTGTTTTCGACTTTTCAATATGCTCGCGCCCCCTCCTAGGGTTATCACGCCCCCCCAGGGGGGAGCACCCCACAGTTTGAGGAGCGCTGGGTTAATTGATTGCTTACAAAAGCTTCACATTAAAAGCAACAAGACTGCTACTGATGACGGACCCCGAAATTCTGAATTACCTGAAGCGACGAGAGCAATACCTTACTCTTCGAACTTACATCCCTCGCCAAATAATCACACTTCAGAAAGAAAGGATTATTTAGACATCTAGAAAAAAAAAAGTCACAAATCTCATATTTAACTAAAGAGAGTAAGCGACTAAGTGATTGATGTTTGATGGATCCAGGATTCCAATTCGCGGTTCTAATAAGAGTATCATCAATCAAGAAATATTTGCGAATGTGACCTTTTATGGAGTTTATAGAATGTATTTCGCAATAAATATCCTTCATGTGTTAGTTACTTCTCTTAATGAAACTTTCGTTTTAAATACCATCCAATTTTGAAAAAGTTGTCTCGCAACTGGTGAGGTGCCAAGTATTTTCGCGTGCATCCATTCCAGAAATTATTTTTCGAAGGAAAATTTATCTCTCGAAACACCCCCTTAATTTCCGCAAAAACCCTTTGGTGTCAATTTCCATAATTCTTAGTGAAACAGAAGTTGTCTTCAACCTCGTCTATCAACAAAAGAAACAAGCTAGTCAATAGTTTAAAAACGGGATTTTTTTAAAAATCTAAGGCCCCCTTTAGATAAGGTCCCTTACTCTTTTTGGGGTTCATTTTCCCAAAACTCGCTTTTAGCGGATCTGTAGTCTGTATGTCCAATAGTTCAAAAACTGGTCAAACGGGCAATTTTGTTATTTGTCTATAACACCCCCGCAACCCTTTGAAAGTAGATTTCCGGAGAACCCGTTCTTAGCGAATTTCTTTTCAACGAAAGAAGTCAGTGTTCATTAGAATCGCACTACACAGTAACACAAGGGTTATTGGCAATGGATTTCGTAATTCTGAACCGCGGTCAAGTGACAAAAGCTGATGTGTCACCCCCTCTCCAAACTACCATATCCCCCTCAAGGGGCTCACCTTCTTTAGGTGGGTACGGATGTCACAATCCCGAGGTACCCTCTAGTGATCTTTTCTTTTTCCCAAGGGGTTTACTATCTTTGGTAAACACGGGTGTCACGACCCCGGGGTACCCCAATGATCCTTTTCTATTTTCGACCCTCCATCTTATCATCCAATTTCTCCTTTTCCCGTCCAGACCACAGACCTATGAATGTTTGGCGCAGTATAGCCAAAACTGACACCTGCGCCATAAAACACCAAACTCACTCACTCACCCAAACTACCATATCACGCCATGGAGCCTCGACATATTTAACGTGCATTAGACTACATGAGGAATTTTCAGTGGAACAAGGCTCGAACTCTTTACAAGCTGACTAAGAGTTCGTATCATGATCATTAGGCTACTGCCGTCTTGCTTTACAAAAGGAACATGCCTCGTAAATATCAAATCTGTAGGTGTAATAGTCCAACTAGATTTAATGATTAAGTGAGTCACTTTACAGTCTTACATACAGGGTGGTTCACTACCAGACCGACAAACTGATAGGGTGTGTAGGGGGTACATAGACGACTCAGAATCACACAGAAATGCAGGGTCACAAATGCGGCAGTTACGAGCTATGGTGCAGAAAAATAGAACAGAAATAGCAAAACATTTTTGGAGCAGGCAACATTTTATTAAAAGGTTATACAACAACAGGTGCTCGAAACTACGGCCAGAGGCATGCCTGACAGTGACACTGCATGGAATTCCTTACGTTCTGGAAGATTCCTGGCATGTCGCATATCCTGTCGGCATTTACAAGTAGTCCAGGGTTTCCTTCAACAGGCGTCTCGTACACCAAACTCTTTATGTGATACCAGAAAAAGGTCATGCACTTTCGAACATTTTTAACCTTCACTAGCTTGGCCTGGCTTCTGACGAGCCCTGCCGGTTCTGTGGCCATGCCAGAATGGACAGCGACCACCTGCTCATATGCACTGGACTCGATGAACACCCGACTGACGACATCGGCTCGACGTCAAACGGTCAAGATGGCGAGCACGGGCGTTGGATAAATAAAATAACTTTCGAACACCTGTTGTAGTACAACCTCTAAATAAAAAGTTTGTCTCATTTCTGTATTGGTGTTTCTGTTCTTTTTCTCTGCTTCTTTGCACCATAGCTCGAAACTACGGCATTTGCGACCCCACATTCTTATGTGATGCCGAGTCGTCTCTGTACCTCCTACACAGCGTACCAGTTTGTTAGTCTGGTAGCAAATCACCCTACACACACACACACACACATATATATATATATATATATGCTTTGTGTCGACATATATATATGTGTGTGTGTGTAATAATTCCCTTTAACATCCTTTTAATTCACTCTTTTTAATAATATTCAAATAATCTTTTAATTATTTGGTTCAAAACTAACACCCTAAACTTAATCGTAATCGACTAATATTATTACATCATAAATCCCTTTCCCGCCCATTGTAACCAATCAGAGCTCTTATTACAAAAATATCACGCGGTCTTTCACCGTCGGGTATAAAAACCGATGTCTCTGGAAATCTCGCCTCTCTCTTCGCTCGTTTCTCTGTAGTCATGTAGCCGGCTGCTTTGTGTTGTAGTTTCTTCGTCTGTGTTGTGTCGTCCATGCTCAATGTAATTAATATGCCTAGGTGTTTCAAGATATTCAACAAATTGGATTTACTAATTTACAAGACTGCCTCGTCAATCCCATCATAGAAAATGCATCAACATACAGGAATTTCTCACCACCGGCCACGCCCTATCCTTTGGTTCGCTACCGTAATAACATCCACTCGCCACGCCTTACAATTATTTTTACCATCCAACAGAATTATTACAGAAGTATTTCATATATATATGTGTGTGTGTGTATGTGTGAGAGTTTTTTGCCCTCTTTTAACACAATGTATTAGGGTATTGAATTTTAAATTATTTCTTATCTCTCCCATCCTCCCTCCGCTTTGCTTAGAATGGAGCTGCTACGGAATGGGTATGTTATTACAAAAGATTTCTTTACAAGAAGTCAATTTAATCGATTTTCTCATTTGCCCAGACGCTTATTATAAATAGAAAGCGTATGTCCCCTTTGCTTTTCTACTTCACGGACGTACAAAGGAATATAAATAAATCGCTAAACTTAACTCTGTAAAAAACGAAACGTATTTCCATTTCTTTTTACAGGAGGAGGAGAAAAGAGAAACGAAAAATTCGAATAAGTCTATTCTTTATTCTGTTGCTGTACACCCCGAGGCTAGGAACACATTTCATTCCAAACATATAACATTCGAGAAATCAGACGAAGGGGTTGCCATAAAAAGCTAAAGAAACTTGAAATAATTGCAGTGCATTAAATCTCCCCAAATATATTTCATTTGCTCGAAGGGTGTATATAAAACACAATCTCTTTGAATCTGGCAGCTGGAATAACTTTTTTTTTTGAATTCCCTCCCAACTGTTTTCTTGCTTTTTGTAAAATGAAGATTATCTCTTTTTTTTTCTCAGTCACACAACAAAGTAGAAAATTAGATTTAATATAAACCTTCAATTTCTTTTTTGGCCTTTAGAAATTAAAAAAAAATCTCTACCAAAAAACATTCAGGGAATATATCTCAGAGAAGAGAGATATTTCCCCTTTATTAACCCTTCTACCGACTGCAATATTTTATTCGAAAAAGTTTTTTTTTTAAAAAAAAATATTAATAGAACATAATATGATTTTTTTAAAAAACCTAAAAATTTCCAGCGTCCCTGTCAATCTTGGTAACACAACTCAACTCAACTCAACTTACTACCACGACATGTGAAAAAGGGGAAAAAAGTGGGGGAAAATAATAATTACGAAAACTTTTTAACCATGTACTGAGGGAAAACTTCTGGGTACGTGCCAAGAGCCTATTTTTGGTATTTCAACTCCATAATTTCCATTAAATCTATTTTCTTTTTATTATATTCTTTTTCCCCACTTTTATAATTTCGGTGCCACTGCAGACGACTTAGATATGTCAGATTTTTCTAATGACTTTTTTT
>BMAV01022436.1:170433-186524 GCA_019973955.1 Trichonephila inaurata madagascariensis
CTGTATGAAGTAGGATCTGCTCTTCAGTAAACAGTCGTGGAAAAGATAGAATACTCATGATAAAAGATAGACATTTCAAGGTATACAACAGATGGATTTCGAAACTCAAGTTAAGAAATAGCATGTTTTTATTACAGTTTTCAATTCCTACTATTTCCCTCTCTCCCTATATATATATATATATATCTTGTTCAAATTTTCAGTTGTTAATAAAATAATTTTTATTCATCCACTCAAGTTCAAATACATTTTTTTAAACTTGTAATGAACGACACTTGATATTAATACAGTTTTTTCAAATATTAATTCAATCGTTAAATTAAAAATGTATAAATAGTAACAAACAAAAATAATAGTCCAATATTTTTTAGAAAGGAAAATCGTTCGTTGTGTCCCTGTAGCGTAATGGATAACGCATTGGACTTCTAATCCAAAGGTCGTAGGTTCAAATCCCACCTGGGATGACCTAATTTCTGAGAAAGTGGTTTTTTTTTACTATACTACCTTATTAGAATAATTAAATTTAATTAATGAATAAATAGTAACACAAACAAAAAAAATAGTCCAACACCCTATACAGAAAGGAAAATCGCTTTTTATTTTGCAGTTTAATAGTGGGATTCTGTCATATGTATATACATATTTATATGAATTGTAACTATTTAATAAAATGTAACTAAAATACAATTTTTCTTTTTTAACCTAAGTAAGAATTGATCTTTTTTTAATATATATATATATATACTACTTGTTATTGATTCTATTTCTTCCAGTGATCCAACTTTAATTTCTCGATATTGGTTTATACGGACAGATAATACATCTCCTACTTTTAAACGTAATACATTTCTCAAAAAGTTGTCTTACATGCAGGGAACAGTTTTCCACTATTGGCTGCATATCATGGCATTTGGCGACGTCTTTTAATTTCAGAAATTGGTCGACGGCATAATACGGCAGTATTGGCATTTGTAAGCGTGACTTAAATTTAATGTTAGATGTAGCTAGGAAATGTTTGATATGATTTCCAGTGTTCGGATAAATTAAATTAATGACGAAATTGTTTTGGTGCTTACATTTTAGAATGGAATTCGGGCAGAGAATTTTCAGGTAATTGGCGCCTATTTTGCCACATAGTCATTAGTTCAGGATTATATTTAATTGCAACTGATATTTTCCAACTTCTTCTCAGCTGATTGATTGTTCCCTGAAGCATAAAATCTTACTTTTGTTGTACTTCTGGAAAGGAGAGTTTATAGCCTAATCCAAGTAAGAATAAATTTTTATTTTTTATTTCTGCTCGTAGAGTTTGGTATTTAAAATGCAGAATATCTCGCAATCAATCCGAACAACAGCTAGATTTCAGTTTAAAGTAGAAAACTGCGAAGCCTTTAAATGTCAAACATCAGTGGCTTGTATTTGTAATTCAAATACTGAAAAGCTAATAGTTAGTACTTCTGAAACCAAGCATTTCAGGATTTTTTTTCTTACCAATACAAAAACTATATACGGATGCCATCAATTATTACAAAAAATAAATAACACTTAGTGTCAACAAGTTGTCACGTACATACACACTAAAATCATTACTTGATGTAATATGTATGGCGTAACTAAAAGTTCTTGCAACTCGAGTTGATCTTAAGTATTATATCAGACAGTTTGGGTGCAAACCTGACATTGTTTGAACTTTAGGTTATTGAATTTTCTTTCAAAAAACGAGCTGTTTGGCGGCGCCAACTAGACTAAGATAACTATGGCGCCCAATATATATATAAGAAATAAGAGATCCCTGTATTTACAGATAATTTTTTTCGAACTCATGTTCCGCCGAAGGAGAGGAAATACCCGCTTGTCAATAGAGATTAAGTATAGAATCCAGTGGTGATTGATGGGGTTATGTTAAACTTGATACTTCAAAAGTATTTTTTTTTTTTACAGACGATTGTTTTTTAAAAAGTACATTGGATAATGTAATATGGAACTTTATGTATTCGTCATCATCTGGTCGTGATTTATAATCTGTTACTCATAGTGAAATTGGTAACTATATATAGAATATTAATTAAACATTAAAAATATAAATAGTTTACTTTATGATAAAAGCTGATCATGTTTGCTATTATTCATCGGAGGAAAAGCTTTAATTGCCTTTAAAAATAAACAAGATACCTGGATAAAATTTATTCTGAATATTGTTGCAAATTTGTGGGGAGGGGGAGAAAGCTCCAACTACAATTATTTGAATAATAATAGATTTATTTGTGGACAAGGACGAACAGAAGACTATACAAGGAACAAATCGACGTATATACACAACGAAATATTATAATAGATTAATTACAGTTATTGAAAAACGCACTCGTTATGAACAAGCTTTACAGTGCTCCAGAAACGGTTTTATACAACAGTCCCACTAGGACGAACTCAGATAAAGTCTCTCTCTCTCTCTTGTCGTAGTCAACGCACAAGAGTGATCTCGACAGTTTCAAAGTTCCATACGTAATCTCATAGAAATTCCCAGATGGGTCGATACCAGAGACTTCTCGATAGTTCCCTGGCCATATAATTTTTCTTCGAATTTGTCACCAAGGGTGAAAAAGTTACCAATCTGGTATCCCTGGTCACATCTTCTGGTTTTGTTATTGTCTTATTTTTCAAGTTCATGTTGGGAAGGGAACTTTGCCAGTAAAACTCAATTTTCCCATAAGGTTGATGCGAGGAAAACAACCTTCGTGGGGTGTTTCAACATTAACTAATCCTTTTGTACATGGTGCTGCAATAAACAATACATCTATAATTGTTGAGATGTTGGAGTAGTGGTATCTTGAAGTACTCCGCAATATGGAGAAAACAGAGGCTCGAAGTGTGATTAAGTCGCTTCCTTTGAAAAATCGGTAGAACCAAGATGAAATGATAATTGTTCATGGAAATGACAGCCCACATCATACGACACTGTCTTGAAATGAAAAAGGATTTTTTCAAACTGTTCACATGTTCCTCCCAGCTGTTCCAAAAATTAGAAGAACATCACTCACGGACTATGCTGCCGCGATTAAGAAGGTGGAAGATCCTATTGAAAAGTACTACTCTTATTGGAAAGTCCCTCAACATGGTGGGTCTTTAGTGAAATTAGAAATCGAATTCCTGACACTTTGGCCATGAGTTCGTGATCAAGCCCACAACACTATCGCAGCCACAAGAAATTAAAAAAAAAATATTTTATTTTATAAAAAATTATTCTTACTTTTTGAATTTAAATTTTAATTACAAAACTAAGTTCAACAAAATAGACTTTTCACCTTCTGTGCAACACTGATTTCTATTCTATATAGATTACATAATACATTATATATCCTAACTCAAAATAAGAAATTCGAAAAAAAAAAGAGTTATAAAATTAATCGTGTTGAACGGAATTAATCCAATAACGCTTTAAATTTGTTATATTAGTTAACAATGCATTAGAACAAACACTGATTCCCATTAAATGTTGATTTAAAACTTCAGATGTATGAAAACTTTTTAATCTCTGCGATGCAAACGCACACAAAATGGCGCTATTACCAATTCACAAACTTTTCGAAAACTTTCCCAAACTATTAGCTCCATTAGCGATTTAGAAGCCACGAACAACTTCCCACAAACCACCTTGCATCCCCATTCTAAACTAATTTAAACATTCTGCGGTGTTTACCAACGTCGGAAAATCAACCACCAGGAACGAAAGATAATTCCACAACTCAGAGAAAAGCGTTTAAAACAGCATCGCTCCGACGAGCAACTAATTGAATAATGGGAGCTCTGATCAAGGTCGAGGTAGCATTTCGCATTTGGACGCATGTCTAAAAAAAAGGAGATAATTTGCCAAAATGCAGGGATATATTTTTGTATGGATAATTATTTCTGTTCCACCGAGAATAGCGATTTGATGACAGAAATAGCAAAATATACAGCAAATTAGGGAAGAACATAATTTTTTTTCCCTTTTTCCATCTAATCAAAAAGAGTGCCTGTTAAAAAGTCCTTCTGTACCAATCAACAAATGGAAAGTATGAGGGAATTACAGGTCTTTTCCCTCCAGTAATGGATATTATTTACCTTGCTTTTTGTCACTCTGATGGATTAGAATGCCTGAAGAGAGTAATATAAAAAGAGAACTTGTGAATATAAGATTAAGTTTATTTTGCATTAACAGTTAAAATTAAAGTAAGATGAAAATTTCGTGTGCGTAGATAGTCTGAGTGTATTTGATTTCATTCATGACTAAAATGAAAATTGTTTTTCAAACTTATTCTGATAAAAAAAAAAGTTCTCTTCTAATTGTTCTGTGTACTAAAATACGAATTAAAATTGTTTTACGAACTTCCAAAATTGAAAATGTTCCAAGTTCAGGATGAACAATTACATTTTAAAAGTTCTTGAGGGAGAGTAGAACTCGGCACCTTCCGATCCGTATGCGCGTAACTTACCGCTGGACTAAAATGATCCCGTCAGTCCGGAAGGGCTGTTACTGGCTTACATAGATATCACCGCCACATTTTGTTCTTAAGTTAACTAAATAAAATTAATGCCGTGGTTTCGAAAAACGGCGAAACGACGACGAAAACAAGATAAAATGGTATACCATCAATGTTTTGATTTTTGATTTTCAATTTACGCCGTACTTTGAAGCAATGCGAGGGTTATTGGCGACGGATACTTTTGAGACACGGGCAGGCGTCGTTGTCATCACTTCAGCTCTCACCTCCCTATTCAAATTACTACATCACGCTAAGTGTTTTTATTAATGTTGTATTATAAAGCAACACGAGGGCTATTAGAGCCGAACTTCGTAATTTTGAACCCCTATCAGGTGACGACGACAACCCCAGAGCTGACACCCACCTCTGTAGCGTAAGCCAGTTCTTCTCACAGTTTCAATATTTGCGACCCAACATTCAATCATAACTTTCATCACGCCCCCCTCCATCCAAAAACAATGCATTGAATTCAATAATACTATACTTTGACTCTAAAGCTACAATACGACTTTGATCTTTTAAGTAAGTATATAAACGTCTCACTCAGCCAAAGCGTTAATTGTCCCGAACGTATATATACGTCTTTCCGAAGTACGATCTTTTCTGTGCACTGCTATCCATAAAATTATTTCGAAGGATTTGGAACTTACTAACCTTACTAACAGGACCTTGACAGTGTTTGCGAAGCATTTATTTATTTCAGAGGATTTACTTATTTATTCCTTTTCTCACCCCCCCCCCTCCAATACATCACATACGTCCACTTACATGAAAAAACAGTAGTATTGGAGAGAGAATGGCGTAAATTTTAATCGGCGGTAAAGGAATTAATTATAAACCGTACAAAAATTACCTTGATAATTTTTGGATATAATTTTATATTTGACAAGCCCATGGGGTCGCTGGTAATTATTACATTTGTTCTTAACTTAGTATAGCTAAATTAGTTATAAAACACGTTGTGCAGTGCTGATACATTTATAAGTGTATTATATCAGTGTAAATGTGTATTTTACTTTTTATTATGTCAGAATGTATTTTGTTTGTTTACTTTCAATAAATTAATAGTTTTTTGAAATATTCTTTTGTTTTCGACTTTTCAACATGCTCACGCCCCCCTCGCACTGTTATCCCGCCCCTCTATATAGGGGGCGCTCTCCACAGTTTGAGAACGCTGGCGTAAGCCGAAGAATAAATTGGTTGCGGGCTCACAGTTCAAGTATCAGTCCCTATTTCAGTTCTGAAATATTTATTATTTACGACACGAA
The DNA here is from genome assembly GCA_019973955.1 of Trichonephila inaurata madagascariensis. Taxonomy (NCBI): domain Eukaryota; kingdom Metazoa; phylum Arthropoda; class Arachnida; order Araneae; family Nephilidae; genus Trichonephila; species Trichonephila inaurata. The sequence continues at coordinate 176,225 of BMAV01022436.1, forward strand.
CACTCACAACATGAAGCATCCATTGAACACAAAAATTCCATTTCTGAATAGGTACACCAACGAATTCGAGGTCCTCGCCGAAGTTTTTAACAGAATGATTGAATTTCACATCGGTTAGGGAAGATTCATGCAAATTTCCCTTAAGGGATTACTGAGAAGGAGATCACCACAGCTTAACGAGCTACCTCACCGCACCAACGGGAGGACTTTGAGCCTTGGCAAATTAAACGTGTATTAGCCCCTATACACGAAGGGTCCTCAATAGCACCAGGACTCGACTTTATGACTTGACATAATAAACGGCCTCACCCCCTGCCACGAATTCGCGACCATGACCACTCGCCTTCTGCAGCTACCAACACCATAGCAGAAAAATAGGCTGTGGGCTATCTTCATTGGCCATGTAACGAACTCTAGACCCATTCTGAAACTCTAGGTGGAAACGTGGACTGATCCGAAGCACTGCACATGCGCGAGTGTCAAGCCAGCGTCAGTCAGTCAGTGATTACCTTTCGACGAGAGTGGTCGATTTTGTGTGCTCCGCCAGTGAGCGCAGTGTGGAGATTTGGATTCAGCGATTACTTCTCGATAAGAGAGGTTAAGTTTTTTGTGCTCCATCCGTGAGCGCAGTGTGGAGATTTGGGGAGAGTGATTTCCTCTCGACGAGAGAGATTGTATTTTTAGCTCCATCAGCGAGCATAATGAATTATTTCTCTAAAAAATGTCATGACTCGTAATATTAATGATTTTTACTTAAAACGTGTAAAATAGTGTAAATTTTTTGTGTCTGTAAACTGTCCTGTGTGTTTAAAAATAAAACCTTCAAAATACAAAATCAAGTTTCATCACTTACAGGGCTAGGACATTACAGCCGGCTAAATACCACGTGGCTCGTGAACGAGAAAGCTCATACAATACTAAACGTGTGTTTTTTTCTCTTATTGAAGGAGTCTAATTTTTTTTTAAAATACATCTTTTGTACACATTTTTTTTTTCAAACAGTGCCCAGTAGGAGATAATTACCATTGGTAATATGTTAGAGAAAAATCAATTTAAATTACATTTTCCCAATTGCAAACTATCAGAGAGCGTTCACATTTAGAGTCAACTGATTTTTCGACTTTTAAACAGCCATTATCAAAAGGACATTGATTCGTCAATAAACCCATCTACACCCCCACTCAATGTCAAACAATTCACAAATAAGGTCAAATGTAGGCGTATTCCACATCATTCATTTACCTGTACATACAACGTATAAAAGTAAATTCCTCTCCTCCTCCAAATGTTTTAGTAAACACGGAGTATGTTGAAAAATCAAGAAGAGACAGAAAAAAAGATGGATTTCTTGGTTTTCTTCTTTTTTTTTTCTCTAATACGGAATTAAATTTTTTTTTCTCTTTTCGATTCGTGAGAAACAGCCCCACAGAGAGAAAAGAAATAAAAATTGTCATTTCACTTCTGTACAGCCAATTTTTTCCCCCTCTGTACTTCAGACGAAGTTTTGGAAATAGAAGTCGGAACGGAGAATAAAAGAAAAAAAAAAGAGGTATTGTTTGTAAATTCGGATTTTGGAAAACATGAGTCTTTGAGCGAAGGAAAAAAAAAAGTTCTTCTGCACAATGACCCCAGAGGGAATTGTTGCCATCTCAGGGGGTTGTTCCATCATTTATTTTTGTGGATAAGGGGGAGGAAGTGCCTTCTAGGGTAATTTGCATGGAATGTGCGCATTTCCATAAAGTTGGTGCCCCGAAAATGTAAACAATGATTAATCTATTTTTAATGGCGGCTAAGCTTTTCTGAGTGAATTTCCCTACCCAAGAGATTCTTTGGTGTTCTTTCTTTTTCTATCCCGTAATATTACTTAACAAGATTAATTTCTAACAATGACACTCAAAAGGAGTAACTAGACATTAAATATGTATTAAAAAGTACCCGAAAAGTGATCATCAATCTTCCTGCTTAAACAGCGAATTTTGAACATAGAATCTTGTTCATTTTGAACCTTCTTCCGGTGATGTAAAAGACACTCAATAGAATTGATCTTCACCACACCTCATAAGGGTAAATGAGGCCTAGCTTGTTTGCTGTGTGGAAGGTTTCCGACAGTATATTTTCGCCCACAACTTGTAAGTCCCCTAATCACAATCAACCTCGCTAAGATGGCGGAGTCAACGCCCAGGGCCGGCTCTAGCAGTTTTGCTGCTCCGGACAAAAAATGGAAAATGCCGCCCTCTCTCCAAAGCACAAAAATTATACTTAAAAAAGACAAATTGTTCACATAGATATACACCTATGAAATTATTCTTGTGAACGAAAAGGGAACACATAACTATTATATATTTTATTTTAAGTCTTAAAAAATACAAAATAATTCGAAAGTATGAACATAATTAACTGTTATTATTTGAAACGAGTAAAATGTAAGAGAAGAGGAATCGCCCATTTCAGCAGGCTAATTTCGAAAAAGAGTCAACTGTGGGGATCTCCCAAGCGTTTATTTTAACTTATAGTAACTACATTCGAGACTAAAATAAAACATCTCATGCCTCTCTATCTATCAAAAACTCTAATTACCCCTGTCCCCTTTTGGGTAACTGAAACCGGACATCGTATGTGTGAAAAGAATGTCCATTGTGACCCCACCCCTGGCTGGGGAGAAAGTTACTAGTGAAAGATGTGTAAACATATCAAATTTCATGATTTAACACGTACTCCCGCCTCGAACCCTTCAACAAAAAAGAAAAATGGCTTTAAACATACAAAGTACAAAATTAGGAAATAAGATACTTGAAATAAAATACCAAATTCCCACCCAGTAATATTTCAGAAAATTTATCAAATTTTTTTGTAACAAAATAAAATATTTCTCAAATTGGATCCAAACGCCACCCTTAACATTTGCCACTCCGGGCAGGAGTATGGCTTGTCCGGCCCTAGAGCCACCCCTGCAACACCTAAACTGGCACCCAACTCTTCATATTCACAACATGCCAAAGCAAGGACTTCGAATCCTGACAAATTTAACGTGCATCAGCTCCAGGACATAACAGGATTTTCATAGAGAGTGGACTTTGAATTCCCGTTACAAGGTATCGAATACTGGCAAGAAACAACATTAACAGGGTTACACATTACATAGTGTTACGCGATGGATCTTTTTTCAAATGCAGCAAAGGTCAACGAAATTAACATGCAGGATCCTTCGGAGAATAAATTGTAATTTTTCCTAGAGTTCTCTAATATATACAGCAAATTCCATTCTAATAGGAAACAAATGACTTACAGGTGTAAGTATATAACAGCACAAATTCAAAAATCAAACAAATATTGAACACAGTAACTACAAATTTGTATAAGATAAATGAAACGCACAGTCGTTGTCAAATGTTTGACTTCAACGAGCTGCATCGTCTTTAGAGAGGCCGGGGAAAGAACTTCTATGACTTTTTAAAGTTTTTTTATCCAAATCACCTACCTCCCCTTTCTGTGTTTCAGACCCCAGAGTCGCTTCGACAAAAAAGTAGAGGCCGAAAAATTTCAGTTACAATGGCAATGACACGAGCAAATATGGCGCCAAAAACATAACTCTTTCGTCTGAAATAAATTTTGCAAGGGAATTTTTACGAAGGGATAAAAATTTGAAATATATTAAAATAATATTTATTTTACGAAATTTCCAATCCATAACAAGAGTAGTTAACGCTATAAATGATACCAATTCAGAATATTCATGAACGTAATTTTTGGTCATCCCGAGTTCATCAAGTAATAATATTTCCTAAATATTTTTGGAATATCTAAATATTTTGAGGCCTAGTAGTTTTATTCAGAAAAATACAAAGGAGTGTATGATTGTTATATTAACGTCGCACTATAAGGCAACACGAGGGCTATTGGCGACTAACTTTGGTAAAGTAACGAAGAAGACATCTGAGTTGGCATCCACCCTCTCCTAAGTACAACACCATATCAACGGGAGAACATCGAGCCTCTACAGATTTAACATGCGTCGGCCCCCTCTAAATGGAGGGTCTTCAGTGGCACCTGGACACGAAAAATTCAATGGAATAAAAATTAATAAATAAATTTAAATTTTATAGAAAAAAAAACTCACTTTATGATAGAAGAAATGTCACGTGTTTGTATTCTCTGAACAACCCCCGAACATGCAAGGTCCCCGATGACAGTTCATCCAAATCACCGATCCTCAAATTTCATTTCTAGCACAGTCCCCTTTTTAAAACCGGATCGTTTTTCCGGAGAGGAAAAGGATGACTCCCAAATTCGGGAACACATTCCGAGAAAACGGGCGGTGTCGCGTAGCAACGCGCTAACCCCCGGGGGTGCAATGAAATAAAATATGATTTCTTCCTGCCGTCTAGCCCGGCAATCACGTTTTTACCGTCCCTGTCGTTTTGCGCAAACCTTTCCCTTTTCGAAAATCGTCTGCCCCTCCCCCCTGGGAATTTATGGGTGGCAATAGTGGGAGGGGTGGGTGAGAAGATCAAGTGCAGAGGCCCTTCGGACATTTGGAAATTTGTGGACGTCCGGCTATGCAGATGGGATGGCATCCGGGTAAAGTCGATTTTTCAATTCCCAGATTCCGGTTTAAAACGGTTAAAGTGGTTTTTCAGATGGGGAATACTCTGATGTTGTTACAATGTATTTTTTTCCCCATGGGGGTAAAAAAGGGAAATATTCTACAGTGTAGTCGTTGAAATCGGAAACAGTAGAGTGAAGGAGACAGTAAAATGTAGGAATGAAAAGTTGTTTTTTAAAAAAAATGAATATTTCCGAATTAGTAGGGACTTTTTTCAGGGAAAACATATTTTGTTTTCCCTGTGAGAAAAGAGAACTTTAAATACAGGGTGACTATAATTTAAGTTCTACTTTTAAAATGCCGTAAAAAAAAGAACCGTGGCTCAGAATGACTTCAAATTTAAACTGAATCTCCTTGAAGAAGAGGGAACGGTGCAACACAAGAAAAAATTCGTTGTTGCTTTTTTTTTATGCTGTTTTTGTCCGAAAATACAGTTAAAAATCGATTTTCCACATCTAATGTAGTAAGGCCTTGCCGTGGCGGATGAGCTTTTTAATAGCAATGCAACAACTGCTAAATGATTTGGAAGTTATTTTTTCTTCAAAAAAACCGAAGCAATTACGTATATTGATCAGTAAAGTTGGTTTAATGTGCAGCTGATGCCTAGGCCGTCATAATTCGATTCAATATGCCACTTGAAGTCAAATCCACTTCCGTTATTACACTTACAGCGATATTTATTTATACACATTGGAGACTTTTTTAGTTATAGCATTTGCCCCCTTTTCAAGTATATTTAGTTCAGGTTTGAAGTCATTCTGACCCGCGGTTCTTTTTTTATAGCATTTTGAAAGTGAAATTTTAATTATAATCACCTTGAACAGTATGCTTGTAGAAAAGAAACATAGAACTTTCCAAATAAAATAACGTTAAAAATCTTTAATTAAAATAAAAATAAATAACTGAAAGAGATATATAGGTATTATACTAATTGTGTACAGGAAAAATTAGCATAATGATATTTCCCAAGCAGATAACGAACCTCATTAGTAATAACAAACAGGTTCATTAATTTCAGACTTGCTCTAGAGTAAATAAAAATATAACTGAAGTTAAATTTTAAACGTTTATTAACAAGGAAAATATTTTTTTAAAAGAAATTTCTGATACTTATCTTCAACCTTTCTGTTAATTTGCGAAACTCCAATATAATTGCGTCTCCAACTAACTGCATATTAATAATCCCAAATACACATACAAACTACTCTCTAATTACTCAGTTTAACTGAAGAGACGCTTCAATTTAATAACGTGTACTGAACAAGCACTTCAATTGCATAACGAACTCAGCTCATCTTGGTAATTCAATGTGCACAAATAACATTCAAGTACCAGACGCACTTAAACTTGACGAATAAGTGATAATTAAACTCCCACTCCGACCCAGAATATGAAAGCTGTGGGCGTTCAACATGATGAACGCCGTTAGGTGATATTTGAACTGGATTCTTTGTGGGGCTTTATTATCCGTCAATTATGGACCAGAAATAAAAAAGTTACCTAGTTGTCCCATAAGTTCAGATACAGTTATAGAGGAATTAAAATGAAAAACTTCGTGATGAAATTTGAAACAAAATCTTTTTTTAAGTTTTAATTTGAATTTAAATTTAACATTATGCACTTTTCATTCAAATTGATCACCTTTTGATTTACACGAGCTTTAAGTGTGTTTGGGGCCAATCACTTATTGAGGCACGCGCTGCTTTACTTTAAACCGTTTAGTGGTAATGATGATACATGTCAGTGAGAAGCTACGCCTACGGTGGTCCGGACGTATATATACGTTTCATGTTTTAAAATTAGGTAGAATGGACGTATATATGCGTTTTGTGTTTTAGTCTAAGGTAGAATGGTGTAATGACTTCACACAGCTCTGGGATAAACTATTTATTTCAGTAAGGAAGTCATTAAAAATATTCGATCACAATTAATTAGCCATTCTAACCATCTCTCGCCTAATCATCCTTCTGTGATCTCTTGTTCTTCTGCCGCCCCTGTCGGTCTCAGCCCATTTGATCTCTTGTTCTTCTGCCACCCCTGTCGGTCTCAGCCCATCTGATCTCTAGCACCAATGGGCGCCGATGGCTCGGTGCATATTTTAAGTTTTTCTTTAACGAATCGTGGAAAAACGAAAGCACAATGTTATGGCATCTTTTTGACAGTCCGGACAGCCTGAGAAAAAGGGTCCAAATCTTTGACCACCCAGTTACGAAATTCTTCCCCAGCAATTAGGGAAATGTTTGGAATTTTTCCAACGTCTGTCGGCATCAATCTTAACAATTAGGGGAAAGCGACCGACTTCGTCACAATGGACATATATATATATATATATGCGTTTTGTGTTTTTAGTCTCAGGGGGTTTCGCCGTTTATGAACGTCAGCCGAGATTTTGTAAGAAGTCAGGGCCATCTATTGGCGGCAAATAGTATTAAATTTAGCCTTACGCCTTAAGTAGAAGCGCATTACCAAATATTCTTCGGAATGCTAGTGAATTTACGATAATCCAAGATGGCGGCGTGTTGGCGAAAACGAGTGGTTACACCTGATGAAATCGAGGAAATTTTAACGAATAAGGAATCAGGAGATGAATTTTCTGATGCGAACAGCGATGATGATAGTAGAAAGAATCTCCAAAAAACAAGGTTTGGCTTCTTGGGGGAGAAAACAAAGGGTAACAATGAAACCACTGATAGTTTGTGAGCTTTGTGAAAGAAATGATTGTTTTAATGTTTTTAGAGCATATATTCACTTGTCCTGGATGAAAAAAAAAATATTGGATGGGGGATTTTTCAAGGAACCTCACTACAGGGGGGCATCAACTGGTAAATTAACCTACCACTCAAAGGGTTAAGAACGTTTAAGACTCTTCTAATTGTGATGCAGTTTTGTATTAATTAAACTCATTACATGATGATCTTTTCAGTAACAGAACAGAATTCTCTATCCATTGTTTCTGATATCCAAACTACAATATGGCCCTCTTATGTCTTATTTCCCACGATAGTCTTCAACAGAATTAGAGATCAAACCTGCTGCTTAATACTTCACTACAAAGATGGACTGTAATTCCAAAGTTCAATGTTAAATATTATTCATCGAGGAACTGAGTTTCGAAAATGAAATTAATCTACTTAATTCAAATTAGAGTGTAAGAAAATGTATGTATTAAAGGCTATCTTCTCAAGAAACCGCTGAATACAAAAACATGTCAAAAGTATCAAATGACAGGAAATAATCCGAAGAATTCATTTTGACCATTTAAATTCTGAAATTACAATCAGTTAAAAATATATTAATTAAAATCACCAAAATGAATGAATGGTCCTTCTCTGCAATGCCATATATCTTGCAGAGACTTCAAAGGACGGCAATGAAAAGATTTACGTTTTACTGTTATTTTTAAAACTACCATCTTTCCCTACGTACTAAAAGCAGACGAAAAATAATTTCGGAATCTATTTAGGATGAGGAAAGTATTCTATAGATACCTTAAGAGTCTGTTATTTCAGTTTTTGACAAACTAATTATAGTACTTCTATACTTACGAGGCGTGTCCGGAAACAATGTACAGTTTTGTTCTACTACAACCGCAGCTGTAGTATCGGAGTTCCACCCTTGCACACACGCATTTCTGATTGTCAGTCCAGTGACGCCATTACAGTCAGAGGGTGTTTTTATTGGTGTTAGGGAGCATTCAAAATATTTAAGAAGATTGCCGCTCCCGCCGATGGTAAAGTGCGTTCTATAATCTGTTTTTTGAATGTAAGGAATACGCAGTTGAAATTCATTGTAATATAGAGTTTTATGGCAAAAATGTAGTGAGTGATGAAATGGCGAGAAAGAAGATTCGACAATTCAGGGATGGGCGGCCTGTTCTTATCATATGATGGTTTGGTTGAAAAAGGGAATGAGAAAATGAGTGAAAACAGACGGTTCACAATAATATTGTTTTGTGATTAGTTTTTTCACAGAGAACTGTTCAGAAATGGGTCTCTTCGCTGGCGGCATTTTTCTTTGAAGAGGATACAAACAAGTTGCTCTCCCGATATGACAAATGTCTGAAAAATGGTGGTAGCCAAGTAGAAAATGAGTTTTCAACTTACTCTTTCAGGTAAAAATAAATTTTGTTTTAAAAAAAGAATTTTTCTGCTAGTTTTTCCTAAACGGTACTTAGTTTCCGTTGAGTGAGTGAATTTTAACGTCGCACTGTTCAACTACTTGAGGACTTTTGGAGACAGACCTCGAAATTTTGAACCATAATCATTTGACGAGAACGACACCTTAGCTGGAACCCCCCTCTCCTAACTTCCACAGCTCACCAATGGGAGGACATTTGATCCTCGACATATTTAACGTGCATAAGCCCCCTCTACTTAGCGGGTCTTGAGTGGTACCAGGATCGAACTCATGACACGCCGGCCACGGGTTCGATACCTTGACCACTAGGCAACCGCGGCCACACTTAGTTCCCGCGGACACGCCTCTTATTTAAAGAGTTCAAATTATTTTTTATAGTATCATTTTCTTTTTTATAAATTTTATATCTTCCTAGTAATATTGGCAAAAAGGAAGATTGGTGCTTTGAAGTATTATTTAACCCCACTTGTCAGTCTAAGCCTAAGAATTTGCTTATCTGTAGCTATTTTACTTTATTTTTCATTATTTTCTTGCTTGATGTTTTATATTAAGTTAATAATTATTTTGAATTATATATGTAAAATGTCTGCAAGGTAGGTTATTTGGAGAGAAATTCTTGCACCTTACTTTTTTTTTGGAGATACATGGAATTTAAAAAAAAGATTCCGAAGACCTTATTTAACACTGAACAATCTATCATAAATTCTTCCAAAATCATAAGAAATCCATCAGAATTTATTAGTCGAGTCAGGTGTAGAAATATTTTAATGATATACGACTTCTCAATCGTTAGAGAAAAAGAAGACAATTTATGAGCCTTTAAGAGATCCTTAACTTCAAATACCTTTTGCGCTAATTACATTTTCAGCGGAATGGGAAGTTCAATTAACTTGGGAAAGCAATAGTTTTCCCTATATCGTGCCAAGGAGTTAGGGGAAAAGGGATTTTTCCCGAGAGAGATAAAACCGCCAAAATCTTTTCTTCGTTGTGAAAAACAGATATTTCAGATTTTTCTAGCTTAATTAACTGGATGAAGTCAATTAAAAGAGTAGTCTATACATGATAGAGCAATAAAACGAGAGCAAAGAAGAAAAAAAAATCGATTCATTTATCAAGAATGCGATTAAATCGTGTGGGAATAATATATCGATATATCCCTTTTTTTTTTAACAGAAGTGAAATTAAAACTAAGAGACAGGAGAAAAAAAATGTTCGATAGTTGTAAAACTTCTTGTGAAAATCCGAAATCGTTTTTGATTAAATACAAAAGCCAATTAAAAGCTCTTTTTTAAAGGGAAAAAGTCTTATTTCTTTATCGAAGCGAAGTGAAGTGAAGGCGATAGTATTATTCTAAATGTTCGAATAGAAACGGACATCCATTGTGAATAAAAAGTGAAATTAATTGAGAGTAATTGCTTTATTTCACCTTGTATTTTTATCACAATGAAAAGTTTATACATTATAAAGCATTAGAGAACAATTTAAAAAGCTAAAAATTTAATTAATGCCGCCTTTTGTCTTTGTTGACATTCTTTGTATTGTTAAGCATAAGTTAATGGC
>BMAV01022436.1:202655-225661 GCA_019973955.1 Trichonephila inaurata madagascariensis
AATTAAACATTTAGTGGTCCACTAAGTTCTGAAGTTTGGTGGCCCGTAAAATAGAATAGATATTTGAAGATTATTTATTTCAAAAAGAATATCTACTAAAAATTCATATTTAAGCACCAAAACCATAAACATAAATCTTCGCACCACTATTTCATTTTCGAAATAAATTCCTCAAGCATCTTAAGGTATCCGACTACGTTCGGAACCGTGATTTTAAAAAAGCGCATAAATCGATAATTTTCATGATATTTAGTGTCATTTAGATTAGAATACATGTATAAAATTGTTTTAAGGACATTTCGCCAAAAAAAAATTATTTAAATACAGTATTTTGGCAAAAAATTAACTTTGAATAACCATTTTTCTCAAAATGTTCTCCTTTTATAAAAAATGCATCAAAAATAATACTATTTTGTGTGTGTGTGCTTATATAAAGTAAAGACTTCTCCAGAGAGTCTGAACTATTTTTTTTTGAAAAATTCACATTATTTTCAGAGTTACCACCCATTAAAATAATTATTGGAGTTTTTTTCTTAAAATTTCTCTCTTCTGTTGTCATAAAACATGGATAAACCCACTTCTAAGTTATATATTTCAAAAATTATAGTTGAACCTCTGTACAGAGTTCTGAGCTATATACAGGCAAAATATTATTATAAAAGAAGCATTTTTCACAAAAGGCGAATATTTTGAAAATGGATCATTCTATGTTCATTTTTTTGTCAAAATATTGTACTTAAATAATTTTTTATTGTAATACTCTATTCTTAAAACAATTTTACATACATTTTCTAATCTAAGTGATACTTAATACCATAAATTTTATCCATTTATACGCTTTTGTAAAATCACGGTTGCGATCGTAGTCGGATACCTTAATCAATCTTAAAAACATTCCAATCCAACAGGGGGGAGGGGAAAATACTTCCAAAGGTCACCATATTCCATTCTTGCTCAACACGATATCTACTCTAACACAGAAATCGATAACCCTACAGAACACTTGTCGACCCCCGGGCAAATCGTGCAACAAACATCATCCACAGAATCTTGAACACATATACCTCGCAGTAGCCCCTTTATAAAATCAAGCAGGATGCGACTTCTCAGTAATTCATATCGTGCAGCACCCCCTTCGAGGGGCCTCGCGAGACAGTTAATTACAAGGATGGAACCGCGGTTACAAGTGCCATGGTCTGTCCCCGGGCAGAGCTATTTTGGCACAGTATTGCGACCAACAGGTATTTGCTCTGGAATGGTAGCTGATCATGTCGTGAGTTGTAACAGGTTATTGGGAAAGGTAGGTAGGGTGTGTTGAGTAGGGTGGGGTCTTAGTATTGAGATTTTGATGAGCTATGTCTTTCGCAATGTTTTGATGAATGAATGCGGGCTTTGATAGATTTACAGACGATTCTGTAATTAAAAAAGTTTTACTATAAGTCATAATTTTTAATTACAACAAGTCACTTTACGGTAGTTAATGATAGTTTTTTTCCCCCGAGTTCAGATCGAGTTATTAACACACATATGTTATTTAAAGAAAAGAAATTGGTAAATTATGCAGAATGGGCTATTCTTAGTACATGTGAGGTCAAGTGAATTGCGTAATTTGATCATTATAATGTAAAAGAAAAGCAAATTTAAATTTCATTTAAAAAATTTCCAACTTTAATTTTAATTAAAATTAAAAAAGATAATTTTTTTTTAAAAATAAGTCCGACACACACTGATACATTTTTACTTGATGACAAAAATATATTTAACCACTAATGTGCTAAATTGATGACGGTGACATGATAAATGCAATTCCGTGTTCTCTATTGAATTCAAAACGGACATTATACATTTGTACTTGTTGTTCTACTGGCAAAAATTAAGATAAAGTTTCAGATTTTATAATTGGGCAAAAATATTCAAGCATTAAAATTATTGTCTTTCAAAATAAAAAAAACACCTTATATTATAAGTGTACTCAAGTACAGTACATTAAGTTTACCTGTAGGCATAATTATCTTTAACAAATGTTTTATTTTTTTAAGTTTCCGTAAAAAGAAAAGTTCGCAACAGCAAAGCCCGTGAACTGATTGGTTGGGCACGTGATTGCATTTATCATGTGACTTTGACGTCGCCAAATTTAGGAGCTGATAGACTGGAAACACATGATTGACATCACGTGAATTAAACCCACAGTATACTATATATAATAAAACATCACGAAAAAACAAAAACGTAAAAATTAACAAATTCTGGACTTAACAAAGCAAGATTATAAATATATTAACTTCTATTATAACTTCTAGTAACTTTGTATGTATTACTTATTTTCATATTTTTAAAACAATGTATTTTCTGTTTTATAAAATAGTATTTTTAAAATTGATTGTAATTCTTTTTTCATTTCACCATTTTATAGCCATTTTAATTTGTTTTTTCGTTATTAGATACTTTTTAATGTAATCTTAATTAGAACTGCCTAACCTAAAAAATATACAAACGATTCTCGTCTTTATAACTATTTTTACTTGTTTAACCATAATTAAACTGCATGTGTCTTCTTTAAAGAAAAAAAAAAACTCACTGTTTAAAAGTTTTAAAAAATTTCCATTTTCTTTTTTCCCCTGCAGAACAATAGCTAAGAATTTAACTTGTTTTGTTCAAGGGGGGAAAAAAAAAGAGAATTTTTATATTTTTCCCTTTTAAAGCAGGGAAAAAAACTTACATTTTTTGAAAACTCGAGATTTTAGATTCCTTTTCTCCCTCCCCGAATGTTAAAAGAGGAAAAAATATAGTTTCTGTAAAACCAGTGCAACAAAAATTCTATTTAAGTTAACTTGTCTGCTTTTTTTTAAAGAGCTTACAAAAAGATTGTTAGTTTGAAAAAAAATTTAGTTAAGTATTTTAATTTAAATGTAAAGTAAAAACAAAAAAAAAACTTGCAAAAAGATCTCATGTTGCAGGATCTCTTAAGTGTGGTTCGAAATTAATTTTTGATGACAATCTAAAAAGACTATTTGTCTTAAAGACATATTACTAAGTGTGTGTATGAGTCATCGGGGACGGCAGCTGCCTCTCCAGATCTCCTCACCACGTCATCAGTGTGAGTTCCATTCGTAAAAGGAAAAAAGTATATTAAATATATATTTACAGATATACTTTCCTTTTTTTAACACATTAAAACAAAAGGGCATCCAATTGAATCTCTCCTGCAGAAATATCTATAATATTTGGATATAAATAGAATATATTATGAAATGTATGGTTTTCCAGTAAATATATTTAATGTACATTATAGCTTACATACGCTTAGAATGGAGTGAGATATTGAGTGAATATTAACATCGCACTATTCAGCTACACGAGGGCTTTTGGCGACGGACTACGTCATTTTGAACCATGGTCAAGTGACGTGGACGACTCCTGAGCTGTCACCCCCCTCTCTCCTAACTACCACACCACACTACACCAACGGGAGGACGTTTCAAGTCTCGACAGATTTAACGTGCATCGCTGCCCTACACGGCGGATCTTTAGTGGTACCGGGCTCGAACTCATGACATGCCTGCCATGATCCGATACCTTGACCACAGGACTACCTCAACCCCCTCTCAGAATGGAGCCCGCACCGCTAGTGCGGTGTGGAGGTTTGGAGAGGTGGCTGAAATCCACGATAAAACTTGCATCGTAAATTGCCATTAAGATAAAATAGCTTATTCTCGCATGGTACAGAAGCCACACTTGTGACCCTTAAATGTAGACAGTATATAGCATACGCTGTCAAATACTAGAGCAAACGGTAACCCGTAACAAATGTGAGTGACTCACAACCTCACAAACCAACTCACATGACTGCTGCCCGTCGACTAAATGTTGGTAGGCCTAAGCCTAGATACAGACATGACATAATATTGTCACTATCACCAGATAGTTTATAATTCCCAGTTTTTTGGAGAATATGTTCAGGAATAACATTGGACGATTTTAAAATTATTCGGATCATAATCTTCTTGAGGTCGATTTGAGGAAGAGAAGCTGAGGCTCTGGGCCCAGTTGGCCCATTTCTTCATAAAGGCCCTGATAGCAGAGAACCTTTACCAAACACAAAAACATCCTAAAATTTCAATTAAAAAAATACCAAGAAATCCCATTAAAAACTCAAAAAGGACTTAAAAAATAACAAAAAAATGTTTCATTTTCAAATATGAAATCTCATAATTAAGCATTTTTTTTTAACCCTAAGACCATGAATAGAACTACTTATTACGAACTTAACAATATAATCATTTAAAATAGGGGTTCTTGAACTCTCGAGGGCCATATCAGTAAATCAACAATGACCCGCGGGCTACATCAATAAATTTACAATGATCTGCGGGCCACACGACTGGCAAAAAAAAAAATAATGTAGTAAAAAAATTTAAATAAAATGGAGGTTTGTTTTACAAGACTACAACTGATTCTAAGAGAAGAGATGGTGTTACAGATTTCTATATACATATCAGTTTCAAAAACGTTAAGTGGCCGCGGTAGCCGAGTGGTATAGGTATCGGACTGTGGCTTGCCTTGTCACGAATTCGAGCCCAGTACCACTAAAGACCCGCCGTGTAAGAGGCGATGCACGTTAAATCTGTCGAGAGCTGAAACGTCCTCCAGTTGGTGTGGTGTTGTAGTTAGGTGAGGGTGGTGCCAGCTCAGGTGTCATTCACGTCACTTGACCAAGGTTCAAAATGACGTGGTCCGTCGCCAAAAGCCCTCGAGTAGCTGAACAGTGCGACGTTAATATTCAATCAATTCAAAAACGTTAAATGGAAGTTGAATTATAAAATAACTTGCGTGTTAAAAGATAAAAGTCCACCTTTTCTTCTGAAAGCTGAGATTTCACATGTATATAATCAGACTTTTTATATTTAAAATACAATGAAATTTGAAAAATTCTTTATTTTAAGAAAATTTGATCTTAAACGGACATCAAGCACATCAATAAAATGTTTTTAATATAAAAAATAATAGAAAAAAAATGGCGTTTTTTGCAACAAAACGCAGACAAAGCCATTTTTCCTGAAACTGTCTCAGATTCAAATGAAGGACGACTAAAATGCCTTCTGTGGACCATTCTGGAGCCTCGGGTTGGAGACCCCTCATTTAAAAGATGAAACCTCGTCAAAGTAATATCATCAAATAATTTTATTCTATTTAACCCCTCAACCAAAGCAATTTCCATTACTGATATTCTTACTAACATTTTTAAAACCATCGAACAATAGGAGATAAATGGCTAACCTTACACACAAATACATAATAATTCCAAAACACGATGCAAGTTTAAACACTCATCAATAGTTCGGCGGTTATCTTCCTCCTCCCAACTATCCGTTAAAGTCTTCCCAGCACACACACACATACGCTGACTTAACAAACATATTGGGCCATGCCTAGTATCGGGTCGATGATTCTCAAGACTTGCTTACGTAACCCAAGAAGCTGAGTGACACCACACCCAAACAATACTATCTCTGATGATGAATGCTGGCCATCGTTGGGGGAAATCGATTACCAATTTATCTCCACTAGGAATCACAAATTCATTAACAGAGAGAGCACAATCTGTGGGAGGATGAAGATGGGATCGCGAAATCCGATGGAATAGATTCGGATTTTGGTCAGTTGGAGGGTGGATGGTTTGTATACGTCCTGCTATAGGTTGTCGGCTAATAGATAGTTTATGGTAGAAACATAAGCTAACAAGCCTTGAGTGAGTGTTTATTAGTCGCACTACAAAGCAACATGAGGGCTATTGGCGATGGACCACATCATTTTGAGCCACGGTCAAGCGATGAGGAAGGCACCCGAGCCAATACCCTCCTCTCCACTTTCACCCTCCCAACATGAGAACTTTGTGAGCGTCGATAAACTTACTGTGCCTCGGTGCCTCTACACGGTGGGCCTTCGACGACACTAAGGCTCGAACTCGTGACGCGCTGGCCAAGAGTTCGTTACCATAACTACTAGGGTACAGCGAGTGAATATTAACGTCGCACTGTTCAGCTACACGAGGGCTTTTGGCGCGGACCTCGGCATTTTGAACCATGGTCAATTGACGCGGACCACACCTGAGCTGGCACCACTTCTCTTAACTACCACACCACACCAACGGGAGGACGTTAGAGCTCACGACAGTTTTAATGTGCACCGCTCCCCTAAATGGCGGGTCTTTAGTGGTACTGGGATCGAACTCATAACATACCAGTCACGATCCGATACCTTGACCACTAGGCTACCACGGCCACAGTGGGGTACCACAGCCACATGCAAAGATTGAAAAATTACGCATGCGTCACTGAAATCCTGTGACCGTACAATAGAAAAGTTGAAGATGTTGTGCAATGGATGAGATTTGATTTGATTATGATTTACGTCACTCTATATGAAGAAATAAGAGGGCTGTAAATGACCTCTCATTATTCTTAATAGGGTCAAGTAACGAGGACGACACCTGAGTTGGTATTTCACTCTTCAAACTTCCAATCCCGGCAAAAATGAGAATTGTGAACCTCGATAGATTTAACATACATTAGTTCCTTTACACGGTAGATCTTCAGTAGTCAGGACTCGAACTCCTGACTCAAGTGCCATGAGTTCGTGACAATGACCACTCGGCTACCACACGGTCACTTGGTCAATTTTAAAGCACTCTTTTCGTGAATAACAATTTTTTAGGCCAACAGGTTATTATTTGGGCACTTCCCCCCCCCCCTTTACAAAACAAAAACAGTTTATAATTTGAAACATATTTTGTTTAAAATAAGTAGTTAAAAAATGCATTTCATAATAATAAACAAACAATTAATATGTCAACCAACGATTATAAAAAAAAACTAAACTTTTCATATATTTAACAGAATTTTTCACATTGAAAACCAAAATTTTCCACATTTAATGTATTTATTACATTGTACACTCAGACAACTTAGAACCAATCTGAAAGGAACTGTTTTCGTCTTCTGCAATAAAAAGCCGTTGAAGACGATGCAATAATTCGCAGAATTTGCTGCAAAGATGTTTATTTCCGCATCCGGTTTTCTGGGATATAGACCTATGGAGCTCCCAGAGATGACCTCTTTACAAACGCTAGACGAAGTGCACTTTGATATTTACTTCGTTTTATTTTTAGTCGCATTGGAAGCATTTTTTTTTCAGAAATCCAAACCTGTAACTTGGAAGTGTTTAGCGATAGCAGGAAATAGGAGTCAAAAGTCGTCTCGATTAAGATTACTGGGTTAATTAAATTACTCGATTAGTTTTGAGTAATTTATCACGTACTGAATTTTACATATCGAGAGACTACGTTTAATTGCAATTAAGTGAGACTACGTTGGGAAACTTGATTTTTAAAAAGCGCATAAATGGATTACCGTAAAATCCGGCGTATAACGCGCACTTTTAACACAAAAAATAAGATCGAAACTTAAGGGTGCGCGTTATACGCCGGGTATAAAAACGACAGCCTTAAAAATAACAAAAAGGTTGAAAAAAAAAATTTACTTCTAGATGTATCAAAACACTGTTTATTTAAAAGAAACGACTTGCCTTATGAACAAGAACAGTTGTAATTCTAGAAGTATACTATTTCTTCACAAAAGTCTGGTATAATACCTCTAATAAATGACTTCAAAACATAAAAACAATGTATACTAATATATATATATATATTTCAGATTTCTTCATTAAAAAGGGGGTGCACGTTATACGGCGAATATACCTAAAAAAAAATTTAGCTTGAAAGTATAGGTGCGCGTTATACGTCGGATTTTACAGTATTTGTTTTTATATTAGTGTCAGTTGAATTAGAATATACATATCAAATTATTTTATGAATATTATTGGAAGGAAAAGTTTTTTAAATGCAGTTTTTTTTGGCAAAAAAAATGAAGAAAGAATCACCGATTTTCGAAACATTCTCCTTTATTAAAAATGCTTCTATAATCATAATATTTTGCCTAAAAGCTACATGTAGCTTGGACTTCTATACTGGGTTCGAACTAAAATGTTTGAAATATATAATTTAGAAATGAATTTATACATATTTTATATTGCATCAGAGTACAGAAATTTTAACAAGAAAAACAACTTGCAGCTCAAAAATCAATGTGAATTTTTCAAAAATTTTAGTTCAACTCCGAAATGGAAGTCCTAGCAGTATATAGGCACAAACCCTGTTATTACTCTAGAAGCAATTTATCATGAAAGGAGATTTTTTCGTCACCTTTTGCTAAAAAAATACATTCAAATAATTTTTCCTTATAATAAATATTTCAGCAGTTTTATATGTATATTACAATTTAACTGACACTAAATATGCACTGCTGTCCACAAAAAATGCAACACCAAGATGGACCACAGATATCGCAGCGAAAATTTATTGGCAGATGGCATGTTGTACAAGTGAGTGAGTGAGTGAGTTTGGTGTTTTATGGCGCAAGAGCCAGTTTTGGCTATACTGCGCCAAACATTCATAGGTCTGTGGTCTGGACGGGAAAAGAAGAAAAGGAGAAATTGGATGACAAGATGGAGGGTCGAAAATAGAGAAGGATCACTGGGGTACCCCGGGGTCGTGACACCCGTATTTACCAAAGATAGTAAACCCCTTGGGAAAAGGAAAAGATCACTAGGGGACCTTGGGATTGTGACACCCGTACCCACCTAAAGAAGGTGATCCCCCTGAGGGGGCATGTTGTACAAAGATCACACACACACAAACAAACGATTAAAATTATAGCCTCTTGTGGATGACAAAATCAGTAGTTAATGTAGCCGCCATTGTTGACTATAAGCGCTGCCACACGCCTCGGCATAGAATCAAAGAGGCTTTGGATGTATCCTTGGGGTAGAGCAGCCCCCATGCGGCTTTCACATATTGCCAAAATTGATCTGGTGTAGCAGCGCGTGACTGTCGTGTAACATGGACCCCACGTTTCCGATTGGTGTTAGAGTGGGAGCAATTCAATCTCTGATGGGTAAAGAACTCATTATCGCTCATTATTCTGTTGAGTGAGTGAGTGAATATTAACGTCGCACAGTTTAGCTACAAGAGGGCTTTTGGTAACGAACCACGTCATTTTGAATCATGGTCAAGTGACGTGGATGACACCTAAGCTGGCACCCCCCTCTCCTAACTACTACACCTCACCAACAGGAGGATGTTTGAGCTCTCGACAGATTTAACGCGCATCGCTCTCTTACACGTCTTTAGTAATACTGGGTTCGAACTCGTGACAAGGCCAACCATGATCCGATACCGTGACCACTCGGCTACCGCGGTCACATTATCCTGTTGGAATATGGCTGATGGCAAGCTCTGAATGTATGGGAGGACAACGGGCTCCAACACTTCAGGGTTCAGTTGAGTTTGGTGTTTTTATGGCGCAAGAGCCAGTTTTGGCTATACTGCGCCAAACATTCATAGGTCTGTGGTCTGAATGGGAAAAGAAATTGGATGACAAGATGGAGGGTCGAAAATAGAGAAGGATCACTGGGATACCCCGGGGTCGTGACACCCGTGTTTACCAAAGATAGTAAACCCCTTGGGAAAAGCAAAAGATCACTAGGGTACCTCGGGATTTCCAACACTTCAGGAAGGGCTGCAATTTAAACTCCCTCTTGTGTTACGCGAGCGTGTTTTGCGACTGGTTTAGTTCTGTCGCGGATTCGACTCCGGATTTCATTAAAAATGCATCGTGTGAGTGGCGCACACAAGGGGGGGTCCTAGGGGTTCGGACCCCACCCACCCAAAGCCCTCGATTTTTTTCCGATTGATTATAATTCTAAGTATATAGTACGTAAAATTTAATTAAGTATTTGTTATTAATGATTAATTTTATTAATTAATGCTAATTATTTATTCAATAATTAGTTTTTCACTGTTTTTGTTCCCGAAAATCGACAAAATTAAAAGGAGTATGATACAAGAATGGTGGACTTTCGACCTTGGACCCTCCCCTGAAAAATTCCTGAGTGCGCTACGGATCGTGTGGAATAATGGGAGATGCTGCATGCCCAAATGCGCTGTGGAAGACATGTATCCTCGACATTTGACGGTGGTTCAAATGATGTGTAGTAAATTATTTGATTTCTTTTTATTTAACTTGTAATCTAAAGCAAGACGAGGGTGAAAACGACGGATCTCGACATTTTGAGTCTCGGTGAAGTGACGAAGACGACAATTGAGATGTAAACCCACTCTTCTAACTACCACACCACACCAACGAGAGAACTTTGAACCTTGACAGATTAAACGCGCATCAGTTTTTCTACACGGCGGGTCTTCAGTGACACCAAGGTTCGAACCCACGACGTTCCGGTCTCAAGCCCATTACCATGACCCCCGGGTAGTGGTGCAAACAAGGGGGGGATGGGTCCCCAGGTCCAGACTCTTCCCATAGCTCTTGATTTTTTCCGATTATTTATAATCCTATGTATATAGTACGTAAAATTTAATTAAGTATTTGTATTATAAATTATAATTTTATTAATGAATAATTTATTTTTTACTGTTTTTTGTTCCCCCAAATCGACAAAATCAAGATATGTTGGGTGGCATATTGGAGCATTATACGAGAATGGTGAACTTTCGACCCTGGACCCGCCCCCTCCCCTTGAAAAATTCCTGTGTGTGCCATTGCCAACGGGTTCCGTGGTTTTGATTATTTTCAAGTATAAACAATAAAACCTTTACTGTTAGTCAGAATCCTCTACGCGACGCTATTTACATCACAACAGCCTTCCCTAACGTCCTTCAATTCTTATATCCCCAAAAGGGAAAAATTTTAACTAAAGCTCTGAAACCAATCCACATCATGGAGCTAAGAGCAATCTAGTTAAGTTTACAGGGGAATTCTTTTTAACCAAATCTCATATAACTACAACTAAGAACCGCCTCATCTGCATCCTAATTAATACATCTTGTTTTCATAAAAAGGAAGTAAAAAGTTCTTTTTTTAAAAGAAAAATTCCACTCGAGCTAGCTCAAAAAGGCATTTAGGGCACGAGGAATGCGCAGGACTCTTTTCCCTTACAAATAAATTTCTTAAGAGGATCTAATTTGGTTAGTAGAGCTTCCTCCCGGGGGATGGAGAGGCCGTAAAAGAGAAATGCGCTGCCTTTTATGGAAAGGAGGGCTTTGCTATTTAAACTTAATTTATTTTGCTCTCTTTTTAGCTCACTCTCCGCTGGTTCCTTAATCGCATGGCTCGAGGGCACGGGTACAGAGAATAAATATATCGCAGCAACAGATTTTGAGAAATTAATTAAAATGCAATGTGCGAGAGGGAAAATATTGCACGCGTTTTAATTGTGCAGTTGATATATTGCTTTTCGTTGAGATGTGGCGCTGGAAAATATTTATCCCGGTAGGGAATATGTTTCTTGGAAAAACTGAAGGAATAATTTTCTCTCGCAAAATGAATTGAATTTAAATTGCTTTTATTGAAATAGATTGAGATGCTCATAAGTTTATTATTAGTATTGTTCACAAAAGCAATTTGATTAAGAAGGCAATATTACTTTTCTCTGAACTCATAAAATTTCATTCAAAATCCCTCAAATACTTTATTTTTCACAACACATATTATTGGAAAGACAATTCTTTTTTTAAAAGAATGGGCTGCCTTTTAAGCACACATTTACAGACACGACAAATCCAAAAAGTGTGAGAGTCATTTCAGTAGTGGCACTATCTAGTGGCGCCTCTCTCTACCAAATATTTGACCCTTGAATTTCTTTTAATTCAAGGACTCGTCAGATGCTAAATACTGCCGTGATTTAATTTCGCCGAGAGTACCAAAGCCAAATTGATACTCAAGGAATTTGTTTACATGCCACATAACAGTTTGGCATGTGTACCTACGATTTTCGCATCCAGCGTATCTATCGATTCCAGCTGGGATCGAACCCGTAATCTTGGGCAGACGGGACGGGCATGCTACCTCTGAGTCACCGATTGATTGATTGATTGAATATTAACGTCGCACTGTTCAGCTACACGAGGGCTTTTGGCGACTGACCACGTAATTTTGAACCATGGTCAAGTGACGTGGACGACACCTGAGCTGACACCTCCCCTCTCCTAACTACCACACCACACCAACAGCAGGACAGCTCTCGACAGATTTAACGAGCATCGCTGCCCTACACGGCTGGTCTTTAGTGGTACTGGGCTCGAACTCGTGACAAGGCAAGCCACTGTCCGATACCTATACCACTCGGCTACCGCGGCCACCTCCGAGTCACCGAGGCGACAGACTTAATTCTTTGTACCGTTCAACCTACAACGGGTGTCGTGGGTTTGAGTCCTGGTGCCATTAAGGACCCGTCGTGTAGAGGGCTGATACACGTTAAATCTATCGAGGCTCAAAGTCCTCCCGTTGGCGTAGTGTGGTGGTTCGTAGAAGGGGTGCCAGCGACGAAGCTGTCGTCCTCGTCACTTGACCAAGTTTCAAAATTACGAGGCCCGTCGCTTAGTAACCCTCGAGTTGCTTTATAGTGTGACACGTCGACATATTCTCTCTCTCCCTCATTCCCTCATAAACTAACGAATGTTTGGCGAAACTTGGCATGACATTGAGCCAACAAAATCAGCCAAGACTAGTAACAAAAATAGATAACAAATAGTTGTTTTATAATACAAGACTGTCTCTCAGACCATTAACTAACACTAAATGACACACACACTATTCAAAATTCTCACTATACAAATAAATCACCACTATCTTCCCCCCCTCCTCCTTCCCAATCATATGAAACTCTCAATGGAATCTTCCTTTCTCTACCTGCAAAAGACGTTTCATACGGTTGCATTTGAAAGGGCCCAACCGTCATCCATATCCGGCTGTTTCCGGAAGAGAGGGGTCCACATCCGCTGCTGCAGAAAACGGAAAGGAGGAACTGTGGGGAAAAAGGAGGGATCGTCTTCCGCCCGGATCCGCGCTCGGCAGGACAATGCGATTTCGACCCGTTGAGTTTGACTGTCAGTGTGGATGTGTGCCATTGTGTTGTGCCGAGGAAATTAGTTCCGCACATGCGCATTTGTTGATACAGAGGGATTTCTTTTTCTCAGTCAATAGTTTTCTGTAGCCTTTGGTCTTATTTATGTTTTCATTACTGTAATATATCTACTTTAATTTTGTTTAAAGTCATTAAAATCGTTTGCTTTAATAATTCTTCAAATTTATTCGAATAACTTATCGTTCGTTTGAATTTAAATATATTATTAATGTGTTAGATTTTTTTAAAAAATAAAATCGTTTGACTTAATAAAATACGTTGTTAAAATTGGCAACATTTTTTTTTTGTTGTTGTTGGATAAGTTCAGGAACGGTTTGTATGTTGAAAGTTTATTATTAATAATATCAACTGGCTTGACTTACTTTACATTTCTGAAAAATTTTGATTAAAATTTTTTAATTATGTTTTTAAACCCTTTGCTTGAACCACGTTTCTAAAAATAAATATTCAAAAATAAGAGAGAAGCAAGGTTTTCTGAAAAAAGAGAGTCAGAGAATATGCCTTTTAATTTATTGGTAAGGAAAAATGATTCCACTGTGTAACAAAACTTTACAGCGTAAAAAGAACGGATATACGAAGTTCTATCTAAGAAATATTCATTTCCTGAAAAAATTCAGGATATTTCAGCTAGACATGTACTGAGCGGCCAGATTATTATGAGCACTTGGTTCTTTTACGAAAATCGACCACAAATTCACGTTGTTGCAGCTGGAGGACGAGATAGCAGTTAAAAGATGGAACAGTGAAGCATCAATTACACTATGTAGTTTTACGTTGTTGTTGTTAGTCAATGTCAGATACAGGCCCACGAAACTCATTGCGGCAAAGGGCTAGATCTACGCCTGTCGGTTAACCGTAGCTTTGAGCACCATACTAATGACAGTACGATTTGGCTCGGTTCCCCCAATTTTGAGGGAGAATAATACCCTGGGGGATGAGGTGGCACCTATCTCTCTTTCCCTTCCACCAATCTCGCAAGAGAATTTGCGGCTCGAAGGCTATTTAGAGTACCTCCAAGCCGCAAAGGTACTATACATTTAGAAACATCCTACCTTCTCCGGGATTCGAACCCATGCTCTACGGCACAGCAGTCAGCGTCACTGACCGCTATAACAGATGGGGGAAAACTGTGGTAAGAAAATGGGAGGGGGGGGGGAATCGCGATAAAATGCGAGAAGATTGCAACACTCTGTAATTTGGGCCCCCCGCCCGGAGGAGCCATTCAATTTGGGGCCAACGTGGGGGCTTTTTCCTTCCTCTTACGATTACTAAACTTCCCTAAAAATATGTAATCTAACCAATCTTTTTTAAAAGTTTTCTTGAAGAGGGTTTGGGTGGTGTTAACTTTTACGATGTATGGGTTAACTTTGAAAAAATAGAAAACACAATTTAAAGAAAGAAACTTGTTGCAAACTAAATAATTTATTACGAGTTTTAGGGGAGTATTTACAGGGGGGAATATTTACAGAATAGAAATTAGAACGTGCATATTTTAAAAAATAGGAAGTTAGATTATTTCCTCTTCGAGGACGTTCGCAATTAAATAAAACTCATTATGCGGTACGATTGCAACTTTCCGTCTAGTATTGGCGCGGATGCGCGAAAACGCTGCTTCGTTGTCAAGTGTTAGTGGGCCTCTGCCGAAAAAGGTTGATGTCGGCGTTTTAATAAGCACGCTAGATGGCGTTGATGTGGAATGCTGTTTTGATTAAAATTGCCGTCCTCTGCAAAGGGATATGATCTAACCTTTTACAAAGAAAGTTCCATGAAATATATACTACATATATACTAGCTAATCTGCATATCAAGGTTTCTTCTTGAGAGGGATGGCTGTGAATTAACTCAATTGCTAGCCCCAAAGATTCCCCAAGAGGATTAATAGAAAATCACGTAAAGCCCCGTCACAACTCCAAGTGTCGGAACTAGTATCAGCAAAACGGCTGCACTTGTGAAATGTTCGAGAGCAGAAGTTATCAATATTTACAGGGAGTGGATTCTCAAGCAGTAAACCAGGTCTCAACATCAGGGTTGTGGTCGTCACATGATACTGAGTGTTCTCTCGGAAAGAAGAATTGCGCAAGTTTTCCAGTGCAACAGAAGAGAAACCATACATAAAATTGCAGGAAATCTTAATCAAAGAACAATTGTGAACGCCTCTGAATGATCTGTTCACCACACGTTACATGGTATAGTCTAGGGTAGAAGTCTAGTAGGGTATAGTCTAGTATAGTCTTTCGATCACCTGTTCGAAAGACTACTGTCGAACCTGAGTAAGAGAAGATATCGCCAATTCGCAAAGGAGCGCAAGAATTTGACTGAAAAAGGTCATGTGGTTCGAAGAATCTCGTTTTCAATCACCCCATGCAGACATCAGGGTTCGAATATGGAGAAAAGAGAACGAAAGCATGGCCACTATCTACATGTCCTTGTTACGTTGATGATGTATCCGTAACGGAGATGGATACTTTCTGCAGGACAAAGCTCCTTGTCATTCAGCTATCAATCTCCTGAGATGGTTCCAAGAGCAACACAGAGACTTGAACTTGCTTAATTGGCCAGCATAATCACCAAATCTCAATCCAGAAGAATCTGTAATAATAGATCGAACGGGGCAACAGGCAGCCAGATCCAGTACCATCCAATCTGAAGGCATCGGAAAGGGTAATGCTTCGGATATGGTCTCAGATTCCTCATACCACCTACCAAGTGGCGCACACAAGGGGGGGGGTGTCCTAGGGGTCCGGAAACCCCACACAGCACTTTATTATTTTTCGGTTGGTTATAATCGTATGTATATAATGTAAAATTTAATTATTTGCTATTAATTATTTTTATTAATTAATGCAAATCATTTATTCAATAATTAATTTTGTATTGGTTTTTGTTCCCGAAAATCGACAAAATCAAAAGAATATGTTGGGCGGCGTATTGGAGCATGATACCAAATTGGTGGACTTTCTCGCCCCCGGGCCCCCCCCCCCCTTTCCTCCTTGAAAAATTTTTGCTTGCGTTACTGCCACCTACCAATATCTCATTGAGTCCATGCTAAGAAGAATTCATACAATTTTAAGGAAAAAAGGGGGAAGGGGTCCAATGTCACTCGTTTTGAAGGGGTTGTCATACAAACTTGACTACTCAATGTATTAGCAAATAATTAGGCAGTTCTGTCATTTTTCCAACAGAAAGAGATGATAAAAAACTATCATTTGTCTGTAAACATTTTTAACATTAACAATACAAAAGCATACAAAAAAAAAAGCCATTTTGGAACTGAAGAATGTGAAAGATATTTATAAATAGAAATTAAATCTACAAAAATGTATACCATACGTAAAACACAAGGTCAATGACCATTCAGTTAACTCATTGCGTACTTTAAAAATTGGGATTAATTATAAATAGAATTAACCAAAATAACTTTAACACCGCAAAAACTGCCCAACCGATATGTCAGGTCAAACTAATTAGCTATTTTTGGTAATTAAATATACCAAATATGCTGATTTTTTCGTCATTTAGAGACGTATTTAGGAAGCATATCGATTAATGAAGCGTACGAACCACTGGGGCGTTACGGGACGCTAATATACACACAGAGATATATATTCCCGACCTTACTAAATAATATGAAGAAAAAAAGTAAGAATTCCAATCAAGGAGATAGGAATGACGAAAAGCACAACATTCCTAACGAAGCTACGAACTTTTTAGACCTCTCTCGCAATGATGTAGTTAATTCAAGGTATACATATTTCTTTTCTCTATTTTTTTTCAGCTTTTGAACGTTGCTGGAAAATGCCGAAACTGGTTTACGCTCATTGTATTGTTCCAACGCTTCTAGTAATCTCAAGACTAACCTGGTCCAAGGACGAAGTAACTGAAATTCAAAAGTTAGAACGCGCACCAGTAGCAAGGACACTCGTCGGACTTACTGTGTGAAACGAACCTTGAGATGAGGAGGGTGTGTGGGGGGAGTAGGAATGAATTTTGATTATGGTATTCTCTTTTAATGGGGAAAATGTGAATTATACCCGCATGCAGACGTTTGATAATAAGAATTTTGTTCGATTAATTATTTACTCAAAATCCTACAAATAAGCCTTCATCTTTTAATTATTTAAAATTTAAACTGGTCATGTGAATGAGTGTTTGTTAACGTCGGTTGATTGGTTGATTGAATGTTAACGTCGCACTGTTCAGCTACACGAGGGCTTTTGGTGACCGACCACGTAATTTTGAACCATGGTCAAGTGACGTGGATGACACCTGAGCTGGCACCCCCTCTCCTAACTGCCACACCACACCAACGGGAGGACGTTTGAGCTCTCGATAGATTTAACATGCATCGCTCCCCTACACGGCGGGTCTTTAGTACTGGGCTCGAACTCCTGATAAGGCAAGCCACAACCGATACATATACCACTCGGCTACCGCGGCCATTTATTAACGTCGGACTAGAAAAGAAACTCAAGGGCCATTGACGACGAACCTCATAAGTTTGAACTTGGGTCAAGTGACGAGGAAGACATTTGAGTTGGCACTCTCACCGAGCTTCCATACCACGCCGACGGGAGGATGAGCCACGAATTATTTAACATGTATCAGCCCTTCTACGAGGCAAGTTTTTAATGGCACTAGGGCTCTAACTCATGATATGACGGCCACATTAAATTGGTCAATTGCTATGAATTAATAACGTTCTTAATGTACACGGAAGCCATTTTTGACGGGTGAGTGAGTGAATATTAACGTCGCACTGTTCAGCTACGCGAAGGCTTTTGGCGACGGACCTCGTAATTTTGAATCATGGTCAAATGACGAGGACGACACGTGAGCTGGCACCCCCTCTCCTAATTACTTTTGACCGACTTCCTAGTTTAGAACGATCCAATTCTTAGAATAAAATCTGAACTGCACCACCCCCTCCCATGGTCGTAGTAACTGAATGGTCATGTTTCCAAACTAGGGTCGGGTGTTGTTTCTAAAGAGTAGGAGGCTCAGGTTTTAGTGCTACAAAAATCCCGCCGTGTAGAGGAGCTGGTGCACGTTAAATCTGTCGAGGCTCAATGTTCTTTCTTTGTCGTGGTGCGGAAGTAAGAAGAGAGGGTGCCATCTCAGGTATCGTCCGCGTCACTTGACCATGACTAAAAAATGGGTGGTCATGAAATGGCTTAAAACTCTCACGTTAACGTAGAGTGTAAGACTGGTGTCAGCTTAGGTGTCGTCCTCGTCCTGAGGTTCAAAACAGGAACCGTCTCCCACATCCTTCAAATTGCTTTGGGGTGTACTAATAATTAATCAATCCCCTTACCCCATCTAATTCCCACATTACGTCAAAGGTAATTTGTGTCTTGGGGATTCTGTAATTTAGAAAAAAAACTGTAACAAGAAAGAAAGTTAAAAGATGATGGTGAAATGACAAGAGGGTCAAAATAGAGCAAAACTCAAACATTCTGGGAGGGGCTGGTCAAATTCGAAGTAATTGCTGAATTTTGTAGAGTGTTCATTTATGTCACATTCTAGAGCAATTCTAGAGTTGAAATTCGAAAACGCGCTTTGATTACAGTATTACAAGTGGCGCCCAACGCGGGGCCACTTGTAATACTGTAATCAAAGAATTAATACGCCTATTAGCTCAAATCGTCTTTTATACATGGTTTTCGAATTCCAACTCCTCAACATTCAAATATATTACAGTTTCAATCATATCAAACAGTTAATAGTATAAAAACAACGAGAGGGGTTTGCGCGAGCAGAAATTGTCATCCGCTTTACTCGCCGAACTGGCAAGCCGACTGGTTGCCAGCTCGTGCTCGAAAAGAGTGCGTACTATTGTCCATCTTTTACCATTTTCATTACACACTTATCTTGATAATTTGTACGGTTTATAATTAATCCCTTAGAGTTACACGATTCGCTCTCCAATTCTACCATTTTCCAAGTAGAAGCGCCAATGTGATGTATTGGGGGGACAGGAAGAAAAGGAATAAATAAGCCACTGCAATAAGTAAATCCTTCGCAAACATTGTCAAGGTCCTTCTATTGCATTTCAGAAAGACGTATATATACATCGGCAGCAATTAACGCTTTGGCTGAGCGAGACGTTTATATACGCCGGTGGCGTTTAAGAGGTTAAAGTCGTATTGTAGCTTTAGTGTCAAAGCATAGTATTATTGAATGGAATGCATTGTTACTGATTGGTGGGAGGAAGGGGGGGGGGCCCATGAAAATTATGATTGAATATTGGCTCGCAAAAATTGAAAACTTGAGGAGCACTGATATAATAGATATCGTAATTAAAAACACGATTCAATGAAATAGAAATTGTATTGGCCTATCGCTAAAATAGCGCAAGAGCCTTAAGAAAGATGAGAAACAGAAAGATGAAAAATGGAGAAAGTCGTTCATCATCTTTATTCATTGAAAAACTCAATTTGAATACATTTGTACTTATTTTTCTCTTTCTAGCTATTAAGAAGACTCGACTATAAGTAGTTAACAGTCTTCCCGAATACTAGTTCATTGTTCAATTTCGCTTTTATCTTTTCGTCTTCCGCATCTTTTCATATTTCACAGACTATTTTTTAAACTCCAGTGAACAAACACAAAATCTATGCGTCTGCAGCAGATACTTAAAGATGGGATTAATCCATCATTTTTGTAAAAGTTTTCTAGGAACAAGATAGAACGTCTGTCTGCCATTCATGTTCATTAAAGAAAACAATTCCTTTTCGCGAATGGCGGGAAACATTTCTCGGAAAATTTATTCCCTTTAAAAGCGTTTAAAAAGTTTTGACGCATTTCTGAAGGGAGAAAAAATACTTGCTTATCTTTGTTTGGAATTTTGAAAGAAAGATAAGCCGCGTCTCATAACGTAGAGTGAAAATGTAGCCTTATCTAAAAGAGTTTCATCAAAACTTCCTTTTCACAATGGTGGTTAAATTAATAGTTTAATAAGAAAAAATTAATCAAAATAAAAAAAAAAAAGATTGTTAAAGGAAATAATTGCTTATAACAGATAAGATTTATTACATTTTTTTATTCGTATGTATAATAATTTAGATAATGCTGTAGTTAAGTGTATTATTAGTATAATTATAATTAGTTTAGATTTATAGATAGAGATATTAATTATGTGGAGAGACTAACTACGCTCGGATCAATGATTTTGATAAAGCGTATAAATGAATAATTTTCTGATATTTAGTGTCAGTTGAATTAGAACGCGTATAAAATTGTTTAAAGGATATCATTAAAATAAAAAAAAGTATTTAAATGCAATTTTTTAGCAAAAATGGAAGAAAATGACATTTTTAAAACTTTCTTTTATGAAAAAAGTCTTCTTTAATAATTATATCTGATCAGTAGCGCACACAAGGGGGGGGGGGTTCCACAAAGCCCTTGATTTATTTTCGATTGATTATAATCCTATGTATATAGTAAGTAAAATTTAATTAAATATTTATTAATATAATTAATTGTATTAATTAATGCTAATGATTCATTCAATAATTAATTTTGTACTATTTTTTGTTCCCCAAAATCGACAAAAATCAAAAGAATATGTTGGGTGGCGTATTGGAGCAGGATACGAGAATAGTGGACTTTCGGCCCTGGCCCCTCCCCTTTGAAAAATTCCTGTGTGCGCTACTGTATTTGGTCTATAAATAGTACTTGTATTTAGTGTCTGAACAAGAACTTTTGAAAAATTCATATTATTTTCAGAGTAACAATGAATTGAAATAACACACACACAACGCGGGTGGTTTTTTTTTGTTGCAATTTCTCTCTCTACTCTGATATATTAAAATATGAATAAATCCTTTCCTAAGTTATGTATTTCAAAAGTTTTAGTTCAGGCTCCACTGACGTTAGGCGATAGGCTGACCCTTTGCTGCGATGAATTTTGTGGGCATCGATCTGACACCGTCAGGCAGGTGGCATTTGCAAAAACAACATATGGTTTATTTTCATAAAACAATATAATTCTGATCAGTTCCAGGCATCGAAAGTTCACCATTCACGTATCCTACCTTAATACGCCGCCCAAAATATTCTTTCGATTTCGTCGATTGTCGGGAACAAAAAACAACAAAAAATAATTTATTGAATAAATGATTAGCATTAATTAGTAAAATTAATTACTAACAAGTAATATTAAAAAAAAAATTTTAAGTCAATTCCTACTTAGACCAACTGAGAAAAATTTTATTTTAGCTACTTTTTTATTAAATAGTTACAATTAATATAACTATGTATATACATAGGACAGAATCACAACATTAAGTGGCAATTAATTTTTTATTCATTATCATTAAAGTATCGTATTGTCATCCAAAACAATCGTGTCTATAAAATTTCAGTCCAACTGAATGCTTTAAAACGTGAGAAAAAACCTTTTCAAGTTTTGACACAAGTCGCCAAAAAGGATGCCAACGTGTCTGTATTTGTAATTCTTTGAATAATTAGTTTTAATCAATTAATTTTTATTAATTATAATGAAATTATTGTATTGTCGTCCAAAATAATCATGTGTATAAAATTTCAGCTCAATGGAACGCTTTAAAATGTATTTTATTAACGATTGAAAATTCCACCAAGATAAAGAAATAAATATAGAGAGAGAGTGTGAGCTAATAGTAGGAATTGAATTACCAATATTTAATTGAATTTTTCGTACTACATGCATAGGATTATAATCAATTGGAAAAAATCCAGGGCTATGAGGTGGGAAAGTCCAGACCTGCGACCCCCCTTGTGTGCACCACTGATTCTGATATAAATAACTCTTACTAGTAAATACTAATTAGGTTTAAAATAATTTAATACTTCCCTCCACACATAAGGCACGCCATCCTTGACTTAGATATCTGCAACATATAATATTTCCAAAACATCTCTTTTTACCTTATTCAAAAGAAGCATTATACGAGCAATACGGTGAGGTCATTTAAATATTGGCATCCGTCATCAATAATGAAAAAAAAAAAGAAGAGAGATCTAGATTTTAGCACTCTTTTTTCCCTGTCAGTCACAATTTGACACCTTATAAATCTTAAGTGAATACATATGCGACAGTATGATACAAAAAAAAAAAAAAAAAACTGCAGGCCAACAACATCATCAAAATTCCAGACGTGCGACCTTAACCGCCATTTTCACACATTCAGAGCTACACAAATAAACGCACATTTCGGTTGGGAGTATATAGGTCATGAGGGTTTGGTGCAAAAGGAAAAACGTCAAAAATATTTCAAGTTTTAGTTTTTCCATCTCTCTGTTCGTTTACCACGTAACTGGAGCAAATAGATTATTTTTAAAAGTATAAATCAAAATGCAGAAGTGTGTGCGGTAATAAATAAAACGTAGCTGGAAAGATTTGTCTTCGGTACCGCAAAATTCTATTTTTAAAAGAGAAATTGGTTTTCTATATTAATGCAGTGTGCTCTCAATTTATATCATTGGGGAAATTGTTGATTAATTTTATTGTTGTTGTTACTTATGCCACCTGATTGACAGTAACATCGGATCAAGGCCCACGAATTCATCGCGGCAAGGGGATGGATTTTTACGCCTGTCGTTAGCCGCAGCCTTGAGCACCATGCAGGTGACAGTACGATATTGCTCGGTTTCACCCTAATTTTGAGGGAAAACATCCTGGGAAAGGTCAGAGACATCCCAGCTCTCTTCCCTTTCCACCAACCTCACGAGAGGACTTGCGGCTCGGCGGCTATTTAGAGTACCCCCAATGGTGCAAAGACACTATACATTCACAAACATCCATGTCTTCTCCGAGATTCGAACCCAGGCTCTGCGGTACAGCAGTTAGTGTCGCTAACCATTATTCTAGATGGTCGGCATAATTCATTTTGATATGTGATGATGAAACTTTGCATAAATAGCAAAAAAAAAAAAAAATAATAAATAAATAAATAAAAAAAAGATTTTAA
>BMAV01022436.1:235136-248175 GCA_019973955.1 Trichonephila inaurata madagascariensis
TGACCGAGTTTTGTTCTAAGTCAAATTAAACGTGAGCCGGATTTATATATATCACACAACACTACTTTTTCAGTTACAGAAACTGTACACAAAATGCAGAAATTTAATCTATGTATGTATAATCATTGCATATAAGGCAAAAAACACATAAATATGTACTCTTGAACACTGGTCTTCAAATTTCGTCAACTCGAACACTTGAAACTTTTGGGGAACCCCACCCAAAAACAAACAAACGAAGAAACCCCTTAAGGTATCCGAATACTTTCGGAACCGTGATTTTAAAAAAGAGTATAAATGTGGATAATTTTCATGATATTTAGTGTCACTCAGATTAGAATACATGCATAAAATTGTTTTAAGGCCACTTTGACAAAAAAAAAATTATTTAAATACAATATTTTGGCAAAAAAAAAAAATTAACTTTGAATAATCTTTTTTTCAAAAAATGCTCTTCTTTTGTGAAAAATGCTTCTATTATAATATTTTGCCTGTCTATAGCTCAAACTGCTGTACAGAGGCTCAACTAGAATGTTTAAAAAATTCATATTATTTTCAGAGTTACCACCAATTGAAATATATATATATATATATATAATTATTGGCGTTTTTTTCTTAAAATTGCTCCCTCTGTTGTCGTGAAATATGAATAAACCCACTTCAAAGTTATATATTCCAAAAATTCTAGTTAAACCTCTGTACAGAGTTCTAAGCTATATACAGGCAAAATATTATAATAGAAGCATTTTTCACAAAAGGAGAACATTTTGAAAAAAGATTATTCCAAGTTAATTTTTTGCCAAAATATTGTATTTAAATATTTTTTTTTTGTCAAAATGTCCTTAAAACAATTTTATGCATGTATTCTAATCTAAGTGACACTAAATATCATGAAAATTATCCATTTATGTGCTTTTGCAAAATCACGGTTCCGAATGTAGTCGGATACCTTAAAAAAGAATATATATCTTGAAATAATTATTTAAAGTGGGTCAACATGTTGTAAGTACTTTAAGACAATTACAGTTAAATCCGGCGTATAAAGTGCACTTTTAACTCAAAAAATAAGATCGAAATTTAAGGATGCGCGGGTTATACGCAGGGAAATAAAAACCGATAGCTTCAAAAATAAAATAAAAAGGAATGAACATAAAAATAAAGTTAGACTTCTATACATATTGAAATACTGTTTGTTTAAAAGAAATGATTTGTCTTATGAACTAAAAGAGTTGTAGTTTTAGAAGTATACTATTTTTTCAAAAGTCTATGATAATACCTCGAATAAATGACTTCAAAACATGAGACTTGTATATTAACGTTTCATCCTAAAAAAGGTGGCGCGCGTTATATGGCGAATATACCTAAAAATTAAAAACTGCAGCTTGAAAGTATAGGTGCGCGTTATACACCGGATTTTACGGCAATAAATATTGTATTTTTTTTTTAATTTAACATATATCAATGTAATTTAATCATTAATTTGTTTTCCAGGTGTCATCTACGCTAACTGTAATAAATGCGTTTGAAGGATTTTACACAAACTATAGAAGTCTAGGTCTTTTGAAGCCATCTGAAGTCGCATTTAATATTCTGCGTTAATTTGTTTGTATATTTTGTTTTTGTTGCCACATACGTTGAGAAATATTTTACCTTAAATGTATTGTTCAGAATGACATTAAAATATTTTCACCGAGGGAGGAAACTGTGTATTCAGTGTATAAGTCGATTTGTTCTTTCTTCATTGTCCAGCCTTCCGATTCATCCGTTCATGCTTGAAGCACGTGTGACTTAAAAAAATTTAAGATTTCATTTTATCCATAAAATATTTATTTATATTTATTTTAACAAGCAAACTGCCTATAAGAATTTAGGATTCTAGAAGCCAAAGCCTGACTGCCACCAAGTATATATGCTTTGTAAGATCCAGCTTGCAAGGGGGCTTCTAATATGCTCCGTTATGCCACTGTGCGGGACCACTGTCAAACCCCAGGCTGAAGTTCTCTGCTCCAGAACAAGCAAAGATAGAAATGCACTTAATATAAAAATAGTTCTGACGACAAATATAGTGTCTTTAACAATGTTTTAAAATTCTGTGTGTGAGTGATTTGACTGCATTTTAAATTGTTCTAAAATTTTCACAACTGTTAATAAATTAAAATAAAAAGGCGACATCCGTGTAATTACAAAAACAGTTAATTTTTTACGTGTTTGGTTTAACAAAATGAGAAATGTGCTTCGTTCTCAAAACTAAGTTCATTACTGGCGAAAGCAGGCTTGAACAATAATGCAAACTTTCTTCTTTACGTAACGAATTACTGGTTTTTTCCCTTCCCATATTTAATGTACAATTATCAGCCATTAATGGTTGGTACTTCTTAAAATATTTTTAAATTTAAATCTTACAGGAAGCATCACTGTTTGTCAATATCTGCATAAAACATATTTCACCACAGAAATGATGCTCAAAATCTGAATGCTAATTTTTTTTACAGAGTATTTGGTGCTTAAATAATGATCTCTTCTTCGAAATTTTTCTTAAGAGAGAAATTGTGTGTTTTTCCGCTAATCAAAGAAGATTCTAGAAAATAAGTGTATTTATCTGATCTCGAATTTCCAGACTTCTCTATGGCATTATATAATTTTATTATTAGATTATTTTATTAAGAGCCTTTTATCACGAATCTTTCGATTCATATTTTAATATGGGACCTTGAAATACACTTTTTTTCTTACAACCCCCTCACCACCACACACAAAGCTTCTCAATGAACTCCTGGGAATCCATGTAGAAATGATTGTATACAGCAATTACTATTTAAGAAACGATTGCCAGTTTACGTGAAGAAGGAAAATATTAATTTCTACTCACTAGTTAGTTTTCAATTTAAAAACAAAAGTATACGACCTTGGAAAAAAGCGTTGAAAACACTTGATTTAAAAGAGAGGACTGATAGATGCTCGAGGTATTAGCTTGAATGTTCTATTTTAAAAATGCCCAGAATTCTAAATATTGGGCTTACGGTATGCGACTGCGTTCGGAACTGCGATTTTGAAAAAGCGTATAAATAAATATTGATATTTAGTGTCATCTGAGCCACCCATCCGGTATAGTGGTTAGTGAAGCTGACTGCGAATCCAGGGCCTGGGTTCGAATCCCGGAGAAGGCATGGATGTTTATAAATGAAAAGTGTCTTTGCGACATGGGAGTACTCTAAATAACCGTCGAACCGCAGAGGTGGGAGGCCTCCGACTACCCCTAGAGTGTTCTCCCACAAAATTGGAGGTGGAACTGAGCCAAATCGCACTGTCACCTATATGGTGCTGGTAACGACGGGTGTACAACTAGCCTCTTGCGACGATGAATTTCGTGGGCCTTGATTTAATGTTACTGTCAATCAGGTAGAATTAGTAACAACAGTGTTATCTGAATTAGAATTGTTTTAAGATTATTATAACAATAAAAAAGTTATTTAAGGGCAAAGTTTTGGCGAAAAATGAAGAGAAAGAAGGATATCTTTTCAAAACATTCTACTTTTTTGAAGTACGCTTCTATAATAATACTTTGCCTATATATAGCTAGGACATCGGTAGATCCTAAAATGAGATTTTTTTTAAATTTATAATTTAGAAATGGATTTATTCGTATTTTAATACATCAGAATAGAGAATTTAAAAAAGTAAAATAAAAACTTCAATTATTATTTCAATAGATAGAAACTCTGAAAATAATGGGAATTTTTCAAAATTCCTACTTCAGGCTCTGTACAAATCTAAACATTATTAATAGAGAAGCCTTTTTCCTAACAGGATAATGTTTTGAAAATATGCGATTCTACTTTGTTTTTGGCCAAAAAATTGCCTTTTAATAATTTTTTTTAAATGTAATACTATTCTTAAAACAATTTTGTGTGTATATTATAATTCAAATGATACTAAATATCTCTCTCAATAAAATTATTCCTTTAGACGCTTTTTCAAAATCACAGTTCCGAATCCAGTCGGATACCTTAGCATATGAATTTCAAATGAAAGGAAAAAATAAATAAGTAGCCCTTGAGATATTGCATTTTTTTCCACACAAACTAATTTTCTTCAAAACATATTTTTTTGTTTTTGTTTTTTTGTTTACGAGGAAAAAATATTAATGAAAGATTTTACCAAAAAAACTTAATTTTTTTTTTAAAAAATTCACAATAGCGCACATTTTTTTTTTTAATTACAAGATTCGAAAAAGAAATTCCGAATTTACTTATACTTATTTCAATTCTTACTGTTAGTTCACTCTCTCCATATTTATATATGTACATATATTAAATTAAAAAATGAATAAATAGTAACAAACAAAAATAATAGTCCAACAGCATATATAGAAAGAAAAATTGTTCTTTGTGTCCCTGTAGTGCAATGGATAGCGCGTTGGACTTCTAATCCAAGCTCGTGGGTTTGAATCCCTCCTGGGGTGGCCTAGTTTCTGAGAATCTGATTTTTTCAATTTTTTTTTTTTTGCTATATTATTACTATATTGCTAAAATAATTCAATTTAATCAATGAACAGTTTCAATAAACATTAACAGTAACAAACAAACAAGCAAAAGTCCAACACCCTACTTAGAAAGAAAAATGGAAAATTGCAAAGAAAATCCCTTTCTATTTTGTCACTTAATAGTATGATTCTGCGATATGTATATACATATTAATATTAATTGTAACTATTTGATAAGAAGTAACTGAAATAAAATTTTTCTTTGTAGACCCAAGTTTTTATATATATATATTACTGGTTTGGACTAAATTAACACGGCATGTCATAAATCATATTTACAACCAATATAAAAAAATGCATTCGGAGAAAAACATTCCAAAAAACATCGCACATCTATTATCTAAGGGAAAAAAAAAAAACCGTAAAAATTATCATCTGCATTATATACGATACGTTGATATTTGCACAGGAATCTTTCTTTTAAAATCCTCCGAAGCAACTCTAATAATCCTGGTTATAAATCACCATTACACAACAATAAGGTCTACTTCTTTTGAGAGCAACGCCGCAAAGTTTTTAAAAATATAGCTTCTTTTGTGGGGGTGTATTAATGGTTGGATATATATTTCTTATATCCAATAACAGCTTCCAATCTCAATTATATTCCACTTAAAAGATATAAAACCCCACTGAAATGGCTGTCGGTCCAAAAACGTTCTAAGTCTTCATTGGATTATGCTTTAATTTTGATAAATTTCATCCTTTCCTTGAAAATAAAGTTCATCTTCAGAAGAGGGTCGTAATATCCTGATAGCGAAAAAAAGTCATGATAGAGCTAAGATAGGACAGTTGATTTACGTTCTTTTTTTTTAGGGACTTTTCTGACATTAATCCTTTCATAAATTTTATTTCTGTTGCCTCTACGTTTCTTTTTCTATGTTCGAAAGACTGACTTTTGAAGGATTTGTAGATTTTTTTCATCACTGAAAGTGTATTAAAATTCATAACCAGTAATGGACAAAATTTTTATGAGACGGTCTAAAAAGAGAGGATAGTGGGCTGGTGTAGTATAATTTACTATAAAATACAATAAAGACTCAAAAATAATATGCAGTCGGACCTCTATATAAGGAAATCGCTAAATCCCGGAAAAAAGTTTGTTACATGGAAAATTCGTTATATAGAGGTTCATCTTTTAATATACTTTATATATAAACCCCATAAAACAAATTTTAAATTCATAAACACTTTATATTAAAAAAAGTAATTATTCACACTTTTTTTAAAATTAATATATGTTTGTTTTATATATCTTACCCATCAAAAAAGAAAGAAAAACTGCAAGGAAAACAAGAAAAATGAATGTCAAAGAGTTCACTGTATTTTCAATATTAAGAAAATAATTTTAAACTAGAATTAATGAATTTTATAAGGACATTTTTTATAATTTAAAGCATACAAGTAATATTAAATATACATTATCTTATAATTAGAAAACAGGGACATAGAACAACTCCACTGAAGGTGAAATAGGATATCGAAGATTTTTCTAGAAAAACTGGGCAATGGGGTGTTAAAGGTTTCAATTCTTGGATGAAACGTCCAAAACTTGATTGCTCTCGGCAAATTAGGATCTAATAAAACCAGTTCAAGATTTATGACCACCATAAAATGTGTAAAAAAGAGAATATAACTCGAAATTTTTTTAGAAATACTTTAAAAAAAGGGGAACAAAAATTGAATCACAAAAGAAAAAGTTTGTTATATAGAAAATGCGAGAGGTTATTTTACGAAGAAAATAGTGAAATGTTCAAGGTTCCTGGAAAAAGTTCGCTATGTAGAAAAAAATCGCAATATAGAGGCTTGACTGTATTTTTAAAAAAATTTGCTACTGGTCTGTAAAAGAAACTATGACTGTATTCAAAACGGATTTCCAAAAATTGGTACTAATTGGGATGTACTGATTCTGAGAAGTGAAGCGATTCTGGCAGGGCTTTCCGTTGCATTTTTTGCACATGTAAATATTTTTATATCAAATACTATATTGATTTTCAAAACTATATATATATATATTTTCCCATGTAAAAAATATCCATAGTGATATGTAAATTTTCGTGTATTCGAAAAATGTAACCCTTTAAAAATAGTATTTGTTTAATATTGAAATTAAAGATGTGTATTCATTACTGTTTTAAAATCAGCGGCAGATCGAATAGAGCCTCAAGGTGGGCCGCATTTGTCCACTGGGCCATAATTTACTTATCATTGCCTCAAAGTATATAATGAATAATTAAAAATTCCGTAAAGTAAAAAAAAATAATAAATAAATAAAAATTTCTTTTTTCATCCATATACCTAAGTTTACAACATCGTAGAAAATTGTATACTTAAATCTAAGAAAAAATAAAATAATAGATAAAAAAATGAAGCATATGTGAAAAAGTAGTATACGAAAGATTTAATTATTTTTCAATGGTACGTTAAGCCTAACTAACTTCTAAAATAAGGATGCTAGAAAGATACCATTGTAAAATCTTTCATAAACACATACTTGAAGTGGTACACATGGTTAGATTTACACATTTCTGTGCCCTAGGCTATGAGAATAATTTTGCACTTTTTCCCACTAATAAAGTTAATTTATAATGTTCAATTACATAATAATTATTTTACTTGCTCTTTGACCAAATAATACTGTACAAAACTAAATACCTCTGTAAACGTTTGGATGGCTACTTCTTCCAGCTAGCGCTTAGGCCACAGCCCAGGTTGATCTTTTAAGAAATGTAGTACAATTTTTTCAGAGAAAACGGGGCTGTTCACAGTGGCGTACACAAGGGGGTTCGGGGTTGACCCCTCCAACTGACCAACAAATTTTTGATTTTTACCATATAGAGAACCCCTCGGCGCTTTCCTCAATGAGTTTCTTAAAATGTAAACTCTCCTTCCCCATAAGAGGGGTGTGTACGCAACTGGCTGTTAATGTTCTTCGTTTGGGATGTGTCAATGCCACAATTTAAGTTATAAATTAACTCTTAGGATCGTAACAGTACAAAGCACCTCAACTATATTACCAAGCAGTGTTTTTTTTTATAGTTGACTTTAAAAAAAACAAAGGAATTATTCATTCGATTAATATTATTAGTATAGGATTATTCAACTATATTCGAACTGTTAAAAAGTGAGAACTATTTGAATGTCGAAAACTATATATATTTTTTAAATTTACTTTGAACATCAGATGATAATTAACTTACTATCGTTCCAGGTAACACAAGAGAGCAGATGCGAATTTCAAGATTTCAAAACGTAAATTCTACAATTTGAAATGAATATAATCTACAACACCAGCTCACATAAATTTCATCTCAAACGAGTCTTACCATATCAAAGACACTTAAAAAAAAAGAAAACTCACCTGTACATGGTGGTCTATGGCAAAAGTCCCATCAGCACACATGGAACAACAATCAAGTCATCAACACAAGAGGTAATCCACAGATCCCCAGTGGACAGCACCACCGGGATGTAGGGCATTTCCTTCAGACACAATCCAAAAATAATCCGAGATGCAGCGAGAGAGAGAGAGAAAAAAAGACGATACACACGAAATGAGTAATCCACAGCTAATCCAAATCAACGTCCAACCGATTCAGAGTCCAAGAGGATTGTCCCGCTTCCAAATTCTACTCGGTAGAAAGTGGCAATGCAGGAAGGTAGAACAAAACAACCAGGTGAAAGAAAAAAAAAGTCGGTACCTGTCAAGCAAGCTCCGCGTCTGCTCGGCTACTCTCCCCCACTCATGGTAAACAGCCTTTAGCTGAAAATGCAGAAGTGTTAGTGGCCTTGGTGTGTGCGACAGCATCGTTCTTTTTTTTACGTTTTTTCGTATTCCCCCGTAGATGAGAGGGTAGATTAGGAAAGGGGACCTCTATAGGGGTGGTGAACTTTGTGTCAAGGGAGAAATAGTAGGGGCTGTTGGCGAGGAAAGTTGTTTGGATGTGGTTTTGAAAAGGAAGTAATTTGAATTCGTATGAAAAGAAAAGGAAGAGGGGGATGGGGAAAGTTTACGGTTTTATGCGATTGTTGTGATTTTCTACGTGACGTAGTGTTTAGAATATTTCGATGTAACATCATTTTTATGTGAAGGAAGAGAGGCTTAGAAGGGCCGGACATCCCCTATAACAGCGGTTCTTAAACTTTCGATCTCTCCATGGCCCCCACATTTATACATCAGCCTCACAGATCCCCATAATTTTGAACACCCCTCTATGCCTCCCAACCCATGGCTGATTGATTTAAAGGTTCCTGGATAATCTTAAGACTATCTCTGCTACTTATGCAGACTTTTTTTTAACACATCGTTTTCCCTTTAAGAAAGCAACAAACTTCTAATTAAAAATCTAATTAAAACTAAATTAATGTTCTAGAAGGAAATACATGTTCTACTATTTTTTTTTTTTTTGATTGGAAGCAATTTAGTGATCTAGTTTAGTGTGGCACATCTTTCCAATTTTTTCACGGGACCTTTCAGAGTCTGTAAAAGAGAGAAACCTTAACTTTAAATGAGAGACCTTCGTGGGCCCCCTAGTGGTCCATGGGCCACAGTTTAAGAACCACAGCCCTACAGGGACGTCTTAAGACTTCTTGAGGGCCTGGGCCCCACCTACGATCCATACAAGTAGACAGTACATAGCATTTGTTGTCAAATACTCGTATAAACCCGAAACAAATAAATGTGTATGACTTGCAATTGCGCAAACTGGCTCGACCGACTGCCGCCTTTTGACTACAGGAGTAATGATGGTGTATGGTGGTAAACTTAGGTCTGTATGTGGACGACGGTCATCGCATGTAGCCAGTTGACATATCGTCCGAAATTCTCTGTTATTCGGAGAATACAACTAGAAATAACTTTTGATCATTGAAATAATTTGAATTGTGATCTTATAAAGGCTGAGTTGAGAACGAGACGAGGCCCTGGACCCTTGCCCAGTTGTCCGAAGCCTTAAGACGTCCCTGCAGTCCTATAAAATTCAAACACTTTTCTTTTTTCCTTTTACTCAAATAGCCGAGCCTTATTACTACAGAATTGCTTTTGGTGGGTTTTTCAGAACAGCGTTTGCTGAGAAGAAACGGTTGGTTATAAATCGAACAGTTTAGCTGCCTTTACTAGTTTTCTAAACCTACTTACCCCATCGCAATGGGTTATTGGGAGAGGGTGACTGAGTGTTTTATTAACGTCCCAATATAAAGCAACACAAAGTCTATTGGCAACGAACCTCTTGATTTCGAACCACGATTTAGTGACGAAGACGACTCCCTGAGCTATCACTCCTCCCCCTCTAAAGCCACAACACACCAATGGGAGAAATTTGAGCCTTCACAGATTTAATGCGCATCGGTCCCTCTACAAAGCGGATTTTCAGT
Source organism: Trichonephila inaurata madagascariensis (assembly GCA_019973955.1). NCBI lineage: Eukaryota > Metazoa > Arthropoda > Arachnida > Araneae > Nephilidae > Trichonephila > Trichonephila inaurata. The sequence goes on from BMAV01022436.1 coordinate 245,050, forward strand.
GACAAAGGGCTCAAACTCATGACACGCCAGCAACGAGTCTGTGACCATGGACCATTATGTTACCGCGGCCACTACGCGGGGAGAGGAAACCCTTTAAACAAATTTAAAATAATTTTGGGTACTTACATATTATGCGCAGTAGACTGATTTATCAAATAAAAAAGACATTGCCAAATGCGGTGATATGCAGCCAGTAGTCGGCAACTGTTCCCAAGCATGTACAAACATAAAAATCGTGTTCGACGATGTGTTGATGTTGTTTCTGATACCACCTGTCTGACGGAGTAGGATCGAGGTCCTCGAAATTTAACGAGGCCAAAGGGCTAATTTGTTACGCCTGTCGAGTAGGCGATGCTTTTTTTTTAATTTGGTGAAGTTGGTCAATGGTGTAATACGTAAGTACCGAATTGTGTATATTATATGCTTTCTCCCGTAAAAGTGATAAATTTTGGAAAATGTTTATATTTCATATGCAAGGCATCTTAAAGGGTCACTGTACACACACACACAATTCCAACAAATATCTATATCATAAGTTAAAAAATCATTGGAAATATACTGTATGTTTTCCCAAGAATACATAATTTCTTGATTGCATTGAGCTATTCAACTTTCAGCTTTAAAAGCATTATCGGGCAAGATATAAGATGAATCCAAAGTTATACGGGTAATAATGATTGGATAAAGTAGCGGAGAATATTAGGGGCCCTCTGTAAAGTGGGTCCCAAGCTGGATCTTACAAATCATTGCGTACTTGGTGTCAGTCAGTCTGTGTGCCCCCCTAGAATCACCCCCTTACAATGCGGGGGCGTACGTTACGCCACTAGAAATCACACTCATATAAAATATACACTTATTCATTTAGCTTTTATTAGAAGTTCAATATAGTCATCAAAGATGATGCATAGCACTGAGCAATTTTAAACGAAAGTATTTCATTCTTTCAAATAATACAATGTATGGCGCAATGGTCATTCGTCCGGCGCATGACATAATGGACAGACGTCTCTTGACAAAGCCTTTTTGTAACAATGTCAAACGAGTGGGACATAAATGACGCATTAATTTGTAATGAGACATTGAGTAAGTTTTCAGAACAAGAAAAGAAAAGCATCACAATCGTTCATTTCTTTTTGTTAATGTTTCGTAACAAAAGGTGATGGAGAAGCCGACGCTCTCGCGGTACAGAATCCTGATTCGCATCATTTCGTAACACAAGGAGACAGTTCCTTCACTCTGCATATTAGACTCATACATATTCATAAAATTCTTGACCTATCGTTTTAAGAAAGTCATCGGGGTGTTTCAAGTATTCAATCCATTCTACATGCGTTCGGCTTCTGGTTTTCTCTCGTTCAGGATTTACTCTGGTTTCGTTAACCCGCGCGCTCGATACTAAGTCAGTGGTCGCACGGGGTAACTAAGACACCCCATGCTTTTTTTGTAATTATTTTTACTATACACGATAAAAATCGTAATTTTAGAAAATAATTTAATTAGGAGAAAGTATAATTGCCTATTTTTAAGGATTTTTCAATTTTTCTTTGATAATTTGAGAACAATGCCAATCAAACTGAACAAAAGTGTTTCAAAAGTGCGTGACTTGAATAAAGGACACACATCACAAGCACTTTTCTCAAACATTACAGGAATGATATCTACAGACAAAAATCTCATATTTTGTTCCAGTTATTGTAGTTTTATTGTCCTTTAATGATTGACCAATAGCACGTTGAATTTTTTCTCGCTTGTGTCTTTTTGTCAGGGCGAAGTGTGTCTTGTGGTACACTTGTGGCTTTATATCTTTCTTGATGGAGTTCATCAAGTAGCATTTGAAAATTTTCCTTTCAACTCAAACGTTTCATGTTCATCGCTTTTCTCAAATTTACTTTCGCTATCATGACTGATATACATTAATTCATCAGATTATTCCCTAGCTTGATCAGGTCCAACCGCATCCAATAGAAATCGAAGATGCCCATTTCTTTTTTTTCATATTCTGTTCATTTACATTTATAAACCATAATGAGTCTTACAACATAGGAATCAAAACCACTAAGTCATTCCGAGAGGAAAAATGTAGCCTGACCGTAGAAAATATTTTGGAACAAAAGTGGTCACGCGAGGAACTCAGTCACCCCAAGTACCGTAACATTGTGGAAAAAGTTTGGCAGTTCGAAAAAAGAGGAAGATATGTGACAAATACAATAAGGTCCCATGAAGACTCATCTTGGAGGATACTGATAGTTTTCCCAGAATGTAGCATTTCGTGAGCCTGGGGTGACTCTGTGCCCCATGCGACCAGATTAACATGTCGTGGATTAACAGGAGTGTAATGACTACGGTACTAACTACAATTAACTCTACCACTCTAATAACAAATAACAACTTTATATATTTACGACTTCTACCTACTCAAACCTTATTCATTACAAAGTATATATCTCACACCTTATACACTACTTAACTCTCACCAACACATAACACTTCAGAAATACTCTACTCGAACTCTTCTCACGCTCCTCACTCTCGCCATACACACAACTCCCCGCATTCCCGGGGATGCACTTACATAACGCCGCTGGTGAACTAGCGCCATCTATAACCACAACAACGAGTGTTGTCGGCAGTGGGTCTCATTCGTAATTTTAACAAAGTCAATATATTTGACAGAATATTTCAAAACTTATTAATACTAAAGTGGGTGCTAATTTGTTTTATGCAGGGGCAGGCAATTGTTTTGGCTCGAAGGTCACATGGTGGAAGCGGAGGATACCGGAGGGCCATGCCTTTTAAAAATGATTGCATTCATTGTAAAAAATAATAAATGCAAGTTAAATAAAATAGTGGCAGTTTTATTCAATTTATTTATGTAGGATATTCCATTTGTAAGAAGTTAGATCATATCACATTTACCGAGGTCGGCAATTCTAATCAAAACAGTATTCCACATCAACGCCATCTAGCGTCCTTTTTAAAAACGCCGACATGAACCTTTTTCGCCAGAGGCCCACTAACATTCGTTGATAGAAGTCGTGTTTCGCGCGTCAGCGCATTTTCCTCCGCGCCAGGCGGTAAATCTTAATAGCACCATAATGAATTCTATTTAATCTCAATTGCCTCCCT
>BMAV01022436.1:248875-279392 GCA_019973955.1 Trichonephila inaurata madagascariensis
GGTAAATAAATTGTCGCGTAAAATAAAATGGACGAGAAGTTAAAATAAAACGCAATAATGCTTGCCAACATTTGTGTTTTTGAACCAAACCCATAATGTCATACTTCTTTTCAATTGAGTCAAAAATGCTGTTCTGACAACGCCTAACCCAAAAGGTCATGGAAAAGTCCTTGAATAATAAGAAGCTCACATTTGAATATTATTTTTTCTAATGCAGTGTAATCTGAAACGCGATTAAACGGGAATTTCATAAATATTAAAAGAGTGAATCGTCACCTCTGACCTGGAATCTCTCTTCTTATTGTCTAAGCTCTCATCCGGAAGTGGTCAGTTTTTTTTTCCAGCGCGGAATTTCGAGTATTTTATTCCGCACCTTTTAAATAGAATAGTTGAAACCAGCGAGAGTTCCACTTGACAAGTTCTAGGTTACAGTAGTTACGTGATTTATGTATTAATGTTTGAGTTCTTTTAAAAAAGAAAAAAAAAACATTAAATAGCTCATTAACGCCTGTAATTAGAGAACAAAAAAAAAATAATGTACTCAAGAACCGTAGCGTCATCCGAAAATTTCCGGATGTTTGCCAGAAGAGGGGGAAATTCATATTCTCCCGAGTATTCACATGCAATTTGATAAGATTCAGTGGTATACACACAAAGAGAGGATTCAGCCCCCCCACGAAATAAGAGAGGCCTGTGTACGCCACTGATAAGATTTGTTCCTCTTTATTTGCTTTATTTTTTTAATTCATTTATGAAACTTGAGTAGAAAAAGACAAACACTAACTGAAATGAAAATTTCTTTTATAATTCAACCATTTTCTTGAAAATTTTTTCACAGTGCTATCTTGAAAATTGAATCATGCTCTTTCCCATATATTACTACTACTAATCAAATGGCTTGAATTGGATAATGTATACTGAATGCTGATTTTGACTACCGAAATCGTATGCAAACTTTGTGACTAGTAAGTTTGAACAAGAAGAGTATTCTACCTTGTGAAAGGTTTTCACCTCTCTCTTGGGCACCTAGATATGTGGGAGGTAGAGAAGAAACACTCGCCATGATCCAATCAGTCTATTTATTGACCACACACTATAACGACACAAATTCAATTAATAACAGTTTGAGAATGTCTCGGTGCTAACCACGAAAGTGGAACAACGACGATAATACACGAAATTAGGAGACTATCAAACTCAATCCTTACTTTATATAGGATCTAATCCATTATCCGATTTATCTAATACTAGTTTAGTCTCGGTGATCAATCGTCACTTGAAATCTTTCTCCTAATAAGATGATACAATGATACTTGTCAGTAACAATCTCGCTTGATTTCTGGTTCATCTTCTCTCCTACTCTCCTCAAGCTAGAAAACTTCGACTATATGTAGTAAGTTAATTTAAACATCACGATTCTCTTCTTCCGAAGGGTTTGTTGTGAATAACGTGAAATGATAGCCCAAAGATTTCCCAAGAGGATTAGTGGAAGGATCGCGAATAGATCTGTCACAAACTTTCATTTTTTTACAGCAATAATCGGTGGTGGAATGCATATCAAGTGAAAAAAATATTCCTAACATTTTTTCAGAGGTTGGTTCGAACGAAATATTTATTCAACATTTTGCAACTCAGATTAGTAACGATATTGGTAATTTTTTTCTTTCTTTTGAATTCAAATTCAGCTAAATATTTAAAAAGGGTTATTAGGCATAATGATAAGGTTGATTGGTGGAATAATAGCAAAAGAAAAAAATATTCCGAATATTCAGAGGTCGGTTCGAACGAAAAATGAACTCAGCATTCTACAACTCAGGTAAGTTATGATACGGGCTAATTTTTTTGTGCATTAAATTCAAGTTTCACTTAAACTCTTCACAAAGAGATATAGATACACTCAATTATTTTGAATAGTGATCAAATGATACAGATGTGACACCGCATAAGACATGTTTCACTTAAGGTATCCGACTACGTTCGGAACCGTTATTTTGCGGATACGTATAAATGAATAATTTTTATGATATTCAGTGTCACTTAGATTGGAATACATGTATACAATTGTTTTAAGAATATATTATTATAGTAAAAAATTATTTAAATGCAATATTTTGGCAAAAAATTAACATAGAAGTACATTTTTTCAAAACATTCTCCTTTTTTGGAAAATGCTTCTATAATAATAATATTTTACTTATATATAGCGAACATCTCTGTACAGAGTCTGAACTAGGATTTTTGAAATATATAACTGAGAAGTGGATTTATCCATATTTTAATACAAAAGAGTGGAGAAATTTTAAGATAAAAACGCTGATAGAGTTATTTCATTTGGTAGTAACTTGGAAAATAATGTGAATTTTTCAAAAATCCTAGTTCAGGCCCTTTGGAGAAATCTTTGTTTTATATAAGGAAAATATTATTATTATAGAAGCATTTTGCATCAAAGGAGAATGTTTTGAAAATATGTAATTCTAAGTTCATTTTTTTGCCAAAATACTGCATTTAAATAATTTTTCATTCTAATAATATTCTTAAAACAATTTTATACATATGTTCTAATCCAAATGACACTAAATATCATGAAAATTATCCCATTTACACGCTTTTCTTAAATCACGGTTTCGAAAGTAGTCGGATACCTTAAAAATTCTTACTTCACAAAACAAAACATGAAGACACTGAATCTCTCACGTATTTTGAATACCGATATCATGACCAGATGCATTTTTTGATATCTTCCATCATATACACATGCATACGATGATGAGTAGTTTCCTGATTCACATTCACAATCCACCAGCTTCTAAGAAATGTCTTTTTTACAAAGCTACACCATTCCCCCGTACCCTTTTCCCTTTGTCTAATTATTTTTAGAATAAGAATCATTGAAACCAGAGCCACTGTGTGGTAAGCCACGAAAAACACGTAAAAGAAATCCCTGAAATGTTCCAATCTGTTCCTTTATCTTCCAAGATCGCTGGAGAGCACGTTATCAATTCGAAGCCATCAAACTGTGACACCGGTTTCTTCCGGGAAGGGTACCAAAGGATATTAAAAATCAATCTCCATTTTACGTATGGTGTCGATCACATAGGTCAATCGTTTGTTCTATTCTATTAACGGTACATTATTAATAGATAGTCATCACCTCCATGACCCCTTCCGAAAAGAATGGCATCCCCTACTCCTTTTGCAGCAACAATGGGATGGAGCGCTGCTTGGAAAGTTTCGAGAAGAGGAAGAACTGCAGCGAACACAAAAGATTGTGTAGAACTGTTGATTCGCTCCTTTTTTTACGAATGATTTCATTATTTTCCCCAAGGGTCCTTCAATCGGGCAAGGGTGGTTGACTTCGTTTAATGAATCACTCACCGCTGTGCCCCTATGGTGAAGTTAGTTTTCGTCCTTACAGCCCTCAAGGACTCTTGCGGACTTTCTTTCTTCTGCTGCACCCCCACATTGTGAACAGTGGATGATCCTTTTGTGAAAATAAATTTCTTTCATCCTCTGAATCCTTTGTTGTGGTCCTTCTTTCTTTTTCTTCCCTCCCCCCTTCAGTAGAAGGAGGGCGTTTAAAAATAATCGAATGAGAGGAATCTTTATTATTATTATTATTTTAGTTTTATTTTTCATTCTTCCAAGGCCTTGACCACTTTTTGGTTAGTTGAACACGTTTTTCTTCTGCTGTAGATTCGGGAGAAAAAAAAAGGGGTTCCTCTTGAAAGATAAGGCCTGCTGTGAATCTATTATATTTTTTGCCGAATAAATATAGTAAAGTTTATTAAGGGATTTTAGCTAGACAGTTTTTTGTAGAATAAATTTATTATTTCACATACACAAGTCCTTGAAAATCTCAAAAATCCATTTTACTTTTACATTTCTTCACAAGTATTTTCCAGAAACTTGGTGATCGCTAGATTTCCTTAAGCCCTTTTGGAATTTCATTATATTTTGCTAGTAGATACTAATAACTTTCCCAAAGATTTAGCATTAACCATACAGGACTTTGAGCCTCAATGTTTTTTTAGACCCTCTATACGGCGGGGTCTATGGTGGCGCCAAAACTCGAAATCCGCGCCAAGTGACATATCAATATTAGCCAAGAGTTCACGACTATGACTATTTGGCTCTCACGTCTACGTTTAAAAATATAGAATATTAATAAAATGTAGGTAAAAAAAGAAATTTTTTTTTTTCTGTTTGCAGATTTTGATCAAATAAGCTATTTACAATTTGCAGTTTACTTTTTAAAACATTTATTCTAAAATACTTTTTAATGGATTATATCATGATTAAAATTCGTAAGTTATGAACAATATAAATAAAACATAACTATACTGTTTACCACCGCCATTTTTGGTCGAATTAAAGAAAGATTTTTATAGAACAAATTCCGAAATTTACAAAATTTCTAAGGACTTTGATGCAAAGAAATTCATCAAATTAAGTAGAACTAGATTTGCTGGGCCTATTTGCCGCTTTGATACTACTAGCCCAACATATATAAGGTCTTCAAACATAAACCTATGGGTAGTAGAACTAAACGACAATCAAGACTTCGATAGCTGGACACCAACAACACTGATTTCAAGACTATAAGGGTATGGAACTGGCGACAACGAGAACTGCTTGGAAAAATGTTCTGGAAAAGGTGAAGAACCACCCAAGACTGTTGAACCAATGATGAACTAAAGGAAGCACATTTGTAAATACCTGAATTGTTTCAGGCCAGCAAAAAAAAAAGGAAACAAGTAAAAAGTTCAAAGAATTTCTACTTTTCAACGAGGCTTATCAACATCCTTACGCGTAATATATGTACGAAAACCGAGGCTAAGCAAAACAAAAATCTCAATTTACTGGTACAATTTATAACATTAAAAATCTAGGTACGTAGCAAAAGGACTTTTTTTTATAAAAAAAAAAAGGCACAGAGAGAGACTTTGTCCTAATTACTTACTAATTACTAAGCCTAAATAGATATTATCGTGACTGCACACAAACAGGAAGATTCAATTACTCATCCTCTACTATATTTAAAACCAATTGATCAATATCCTGCTATGTCTGAGAAAAACTAAACCGGTTTGACTCGACGCTCTTAAAAGACATTTTTAAAAAAAGGAACAGAGTCTTCGTTTGATTTTTTTTAAACAAATAAGCTGACCTCTCTATTCACTGATTCTCAAAAACGAAAAATGGCGCATGAAGTTAATCTAAATTTAGTTCTCGCGTATACGGGCGATAAAGAAGTTTCTCATTTAGTGCAGGTCCAGTCTTTTGTTTTAAAAGATCTCGTCGACTTATAGATGTTTTGAATTCGTGGACGTAATACAAAATCGTGTTGAAAGTTCTACCTTTTTCAAATTTAAACAATAGCAATTATGAAGCAATTAGCAAGAAAAATGCAACCGTGTGCAACAAGATTGGACAAATAGCAGCCCACCAAGATAGTCAGAAAACCAAAAATAGAAAATTCTCTTTTTTTTGGGTCAACATCTATTTGAAAGCCAAAGTTTTTCTTGCATGAAAATCAACAAAGGTAAATAGAGATGCAATTTGACTGGCCTTAATTTGCAGTTTGGGATGAGAATTTAATAAGTAATCTCCTTCCTGATTTCGAAAAAACTTTAGAAAAGTGATATATAGGGTACACATTTGTCTAAAATTGATTCTAAAATTAAATATTCTTCCAGCTATAGATGATATGAAATTGACTCTATAAATTGAATATTATTGCCAGTATTTTATTTGGCTTTTATTTGCCGATTTTTGTGGTACAATTTATACCTTTTCTGATACGCAATGTTAAATAATGAATGCAATCATTTTAAAAAGGCGCGGCTCACCTTTATCCTCCACTTCCACAGTGTGGCCCTAGAGTCAAAACAATTCCCCACCCCTGGTGTAAATTGTGGAACGTTGAAGATTTAAACTTTTAGGTAACTTGGGGTAATTGGTAAATTCGAGTTTGGGTCCTGTGAAGTCTGCTTTAGTGTATAAATTATTTATTAATTTAAATTAGGTTACAAAAAGGCAACAGATATCTTTAACAAAAATTAAGGACAGAGAACAGGGACGGTTTTTGATAGGGAAAACATTTTTCCCTCACTTGGCCTGTACTGATGTTAAGTAGACGCTAGATGGCGTTTCTACTGATTGGAACAGTCGGTTATGGTTATTATGGCAAGAGTGGTTACGACCGAAAGAGAATAGCGAAGATTGCTATGGAATTACATATGTTCGAAAATATGATTATGAAGGAAAAACGCAACAGAGAACCTTCTTTATTTCGTATTCTTTTAATCATTCGCTTTAAGGTCTACAAATACACACACACAAAAAATACTATTTAAAAATAACCTTAAAAACATTGTAGTAAAAATGTTATTTTTAAAAAATCGTTAGTTTTTTTCTTCTTTTCTTTTTGATTTATTTAATTGCCTTCAAGTAAATATATTAGCTAAGAATCGAGAGAAAGAAAGATTAATATTAAGTTTATATAAGAGCCCAAAATAGCGCCAAACGCAATTTTTTAAAAAAACTTAGAACAGCATACAAATAAAACTTTCTATGTTAGTTAATCATTAAATAACGTTTTTATACAAGAATGCTTGTTTTACAACAAATATTACATGCACATAAGATTAGAAACATTTAGTTGCTTTCATAGAACCATGTACATGTTTTTTTTCTTCTGCTTCTTTTCTCTAACGTTGTTGATTGTTGATGCGATTTATTTGTATTTCTTAACATAATTTACATTACATAATGGTCTTGTACCTTGAAATATATTATGTAATTGACTGTTTACGGGATTGTAAGCAATGTTTCATAAAATTGATTTTGTACGACCAAAAAAATCCAACAAGCTATTTTGAAAGAAAAATCTCCTTCTCCTCTTTGAAATTAATTTGAATTTCTTCTTTACTATGAAATACACCTTTTTCGTGTCTTTTTTGTCTGTATTTTCAATTAATGGTTGCTTATTTACATACTTTATTTTTCAGGCAATTATTTACTCCGTTTTCAATTATTAATTAATTCTTATCGCAAAAGCAAATAAATTTTACCATTGGAAATCTTATTATCTTACTTTTAGTTTTCTCTTAAAATAATGACATTTCCAAGATCAATTTTTGTTTGGCTTACATATACAGCAACTTCTTAAATTTAAAATTTCATCGGCTGTAATGGAGAAGTGCAGATTTTTCCGAGATTTTACAACAAAAATTTCTCAAAAGTAGTTTGTCATTACAATGATAGCATCTGTCTCAACTTCAGTTTTTTTCCCTTCTTTCATTCAATTCGATTGGACTTTTCAATCTCTACTACTAGCTCACACTCTCTATATATTTATTTATCTTCGTGGAATTTTCAATCGTTCATAAAATACATTTTAAAGTGCTCCATTGAGCTGAAATTTTATATACGTGATTATTTTGGATGACAGTACAATAATTTAATTATAATTAATAAAAATTAACTGATTAAAACTAATTATTCAAAGAATTACAAACACAGCCATGTTGGCATCATTTTTGGCGACTTAGCGACCCTTTTGGCGACGTGTCAAAACTTGGAAAAGGTTTTTTTTTTTTTCATGTTTTAAAGCATTCAGTTGAACTGAAATTTTATAGACATGATTGTTTTGGATGACAATACGATACTTTAATGATAATTAATAAAAATGAATTACCTCCTAATGTTGTGATTCTGTCCTATGTAAATACATTTTTTTTGTTGTTTTTTTTTTGTAACTATTTAACAAAAAGTAGCTAAAATAAAATTTTTCTTTGTTGATATAAGTACGAATTGACTTAATTTTTTTTTTTTTTTTTTTGTATTACTTGTTTATCAACGTAACACTTCGTAGCTGATCTCGGTTAAGTGACGAGAACAACACCCGAGAGAGCACCCTAATCTCCAAACTTCCACACTAAATAGCTTTAACCACGACATATTTAACGTGAAATAGTTCCTTTAAACGGCAGATGATACAGAGAGTCAAATAAAATATGTAAAAAAGTAGTTAGAACATTGAACTAAAAATAGTTCTCAATAAAATTATCACATTTTTAAATTTTCGGACAACACTTATCCGAATTTTTAATTAATTATTGCTATTTACTAAAACACCCATTTATATTACTTAACTGATTACACGAATTTACTCAAAGTAATAAAAATAAATAAATATTTTTCTTTTTTTTTTCAAACCAATTTATATTTAATAAAAGGTCATTTTTACTTCTTTAACCTCAACTTTCCTTAAACAGTGAAAATGATGCAGCTTTTCAACTGTCCACAAAGCTTGAACTGACCCGAACTGGACTGTTAAGTACACCCTCCTACACAAAAATAGTCCTTTTCTAAACCTTCCACTTATTTCTAGTGTTTCCTCCAAAATAACAAATTCTAGCTTTTTACACGATTTACACACACATTCAGAAACACAAAACATCCTGTAGAATCATAATTAGTTTATGTTGAACTCCAAACAAGATCCAACAAGAAACGTTATTTACAACTTTCCAACCCCAAATTTCATCCCAAATGATCCTCAGATTCTCTAATACGCAGAAATTCATAAACACTCTTTCGTTTGTAAAAAAAAATAAAAACGAATTTAACGATCAAGAACATAACATACTTCCGGGATCATGTAACCCTGGTTCTATTAACACTTTATTGCATTTCTATAGAACGACCGAGTGCGGAATTAAAAAGAACATACACCTCTCAGACAATGATAGGTTTTCTTTCGAAGACCCTATTAAACGTTTTTACGATTAGGAAGAAGACAAGCAACGACACAGAGCGTTCGGAGCGCCTCTAGCGACGATATAGAGAACTATTTCCTGCCAATGGTGGCGACTCCATTTTTAACAGCTTTTGTGTCTCTTTTGTTTCAGCACATACAATGGAAAAATAACAGCTAATAATAACGTAAATGTAGCCATTGGGGCTTCTTCTGAAGATTGGGGCTGTCTTTTTTATTATTATTATTATTTCTTGCTGTTTGTGTGGCGCTAATAAAAGGACTTTTCTCTTTTAAAAAAAAATAAAGGGCTACGAGTTCGTTGATTAGTTTGGTCCTTTTTGTTCTTCTTGATTTATAGAACAATTTCATTGTGTATTTAAAACCCCACAAAATTGATAAAGATGATTGGAGTATATAAAAGAAATTGCACACACAGCGATGTAGCTATTTTTATCTCTCTCGCACTACTAAAGATTTCTGTTTATTCTAAAAGAACAAGAAAAGATAAAATCTGTACACACATCCCTTTTCCCTCCCTACACCCTTCTTTGTTTCTAAATCTTCATAAAAAAAAGTTAAGAAAGAACAGAAGATTTTTTACGACCCAAAAAGTATTGGAGAATACTACTAATAAAAATGAGATGTAATACGTTGTATGAGCATAAGAAATACTTCGCTACTTATGTCTAACCCTTTGTCAGTGATTTGTCGCCAAAAATCAACTTCATGGTAAAAAAATTTTTAAAAAAATTCTAAATTTGATAAATTGGTAAAGAGGTTCAAATATATAGATTCATCAAAAAGTTTTTCAGAAATTTAAAAAAATATATATACGCATGTTTTTAAATGAAGTGCATTTTATTTAACTTAACTCAGTGGCACGACAGCCCATGAGGGTCAAGGCCTACTGTGCCCAACTCAGTATACGCGACCTTGGGCCCTGAAGTGCATGAGCAGATGTTCTGGTCAGTTGGTCAGTCTGACGCGAAATCCCTAGTGTTAAGTTACCAAGCAAGCTTCGTGCTCATTTTATCGACCCACTGAAGGGATGATAGGCTGAGTCAACCTCGGACCTGAGGTGTGGAAGCGCGATGCACTAACCACTCAGCCACTGGGCTTCTCTGCATTTTATTTACCTATGTGAAATATTATTGTTTAGAAATATATACTTTTAAAAATAATCTGCAAAAAACGGAAGTTGACAACAGCGAAGCGCATGAACTGATTGGCTGAAAACATGTGATTGTATTTATCATGTGATTAAGACGACACAAATTTATGACCTAATTTGTATGTAATTATCACGTGATTAAGGCGTCACAGATTTAGGACCTGATTTATCTGTACCTATCACGTGATTATGTCGTCACATGAATTTAGCCTTTGCTAATTATTTTAAGGCGCTAACAAATATTTGTCGAAATTTTCCAAAGGTCACCCATGGCAAAGAGAGAAAATGTAAGTATCTGTAATTGTATTATATTGAGATATTTTTTTTTTAGTTTAAACGTGAACATGTTTAGTTAAATAACTCAAATAATTCAAATTTTTGTTTTGTGAGGTTTTTAATTAAACCATAAAAATTCAAGATGCACAAAATGAATAAAATATATTTTGCAGAAGACTTCATCACATTACTATTATAAAAATACTGAAAACAAAATTGATTCAATTACTATTATGCAATAAATGTTTTTTTTCAACCATTACACTCGTATTTATAACCATGGTCAAGTGATGAGGATGGCACCTGTGCTGGTCACTAGGCTACCGCAGCCACATAACTTTTTCAAATAAATAATAAACATTATTTGATTACTTTTTAAATCAAATATAAAATTTACTCGGCAGTACAATTTGGTTCAAAACTAAAATTTAAAATCAAACATAAACTGTAAAAGAAAATCTCAATTAAAAATAAATCACTTAAAATTTTTAAAAGTGGAAACAATTTTGCGAAGAAATTTTGAATGATTAAAACGGAATTGATTCGAATGTGCTGCGATGGAGACAAATAAGCATTAATTGAAATTTTAAAATTTCTTGGAAAAAACAAACCTAAACAGCAAAAATATTTTTTTAAAAATTGATACGTGAAAAACAAATCAAAATTATTTTAAATTTCAGAAAAAAAATATTGCAGGTTTAAAATAAGCCATGAATACGTAAGTTTCATAAGTTTTACTTTGCACTTCAAAAACTTCATCTATACAAATAAATAAAAATGAAGTGTCTGTAATTTGAAATTAACAGCTTTTTATTAAATGCATTTAAAACTATATCAGGTACTCATATGAAAAAATCAATTTTAAATTTTTTGTCTGTCTGTCTGTTTATTCCGGCTAATCTCTGAAACGGCTGGACCGATTTTGACGGAACTTTCACTGGCAGATAGCTAATGTTATAAGGAGTAACCTAGGCTACTTCTATTTAAGAAAAAAAGTAGTGTACCGCGAAAATAATATTAAAACCAATGTGTGTGTGTGTGTGAAATGGTGAACAATACCCGATTCAAATAGGGATTATCTATACATATAAATAAAAATGAAGTGTCTGTTTGTAATTTGAAATTAACAGCTTTTGACTAAATGCATTTTAAAGTATATACGGCACTTAAATGAAAAATCAATTTTAAAAATTTTTGTCTGTACGTTTGTTCCGGCTAATCTCTGAAATGGCTGTACCGATTTTGACGGACTTTTTACTGGTAGATAGCTGATGTCATAAGGAGTAACTTAGGCTACTTTTATTTTAGGAAAAAAATTAGGGTTCCGCGAAAATAAAATTAAAACCAATGAAATAGTGAACAATATGTGATTCAAATAGGGGGTATTTTTTTGAATAGGTATTATTTTTATTCACAATAGGGATTGTTATTTCACGAGCCTTCTGTCTCAACGATTTCTAGCAGTTATGTCAAACTTTTTTGTTTGATTAGGTTGCTGCCACTCGCGTCATTTCCCGTTCATGTCCTTTGATCTTAATGATTTTACAATCCTCACCCCATCTGCAGTGTCAAAGGTCATTCGTCCCTCTCACCCCTTGCTCAACAAAACCAAAGAAAAAAAAAACATCGATTCACAAAGTAGAAGAATGACATTATACTTATAGCATAGGTATTTCTTTACGTGGAATACATAATTATTAAATTTTCGTAAATTCTGCGAATTGAATAAACACTTTTTTGTTAAACGAAGTCGCGAAGGTGGACGAAGTCGCGGGTATAGCTATTTAACATAAAATAAATGCATCAGAAAGTAATATTAACGTATTACACATCCAGATACAAATTATTTACACTATTTTAAGCGTTTATTACACAAAATTTGTAACAATGTGTTACTTTTGCTGAGCAGAAGGAAGGTGTTTTCAAAAATCGACCCACAAGAGAGTTACGGCGCATTATAAATAAAAAAAAAAAACTTTTTTTATCAGCTATTATATCTACAGACTTACAATTTAGTAAACATGGTTTTTGTTCAGCTAAGATATGCAAGAAGTGTTTTTTTTTGTTTAATTTACAATTCACGTAAAATTAACATTAAAAACTTCTTTATCCTTTAGTCTGTACTGTTTAATTTTTCAATTCACCCGTGCGAAGAACGGGTATACCAGCTAGTAACTGAATAAAAAGTTATTAATGATCACTGCACGCGAGTGTAAACTACAAACAGTTACCATAGAAACATGACTTTAAAAAAACTATTTATCATAACTTCACAAATGCAGATTAAATTTTTATTTCTTACGTCACAGATCGCCATTGAGGTAAATAAATCACTGAAAAGGAAATATTTCATTCATGAATTCTATTTCTTTATAAACAAAAGTAAACACACACACACAAAAAAAAGAAAAGAAAATGCGTTAAGTGTGTCAGGGTCTGGATTTTGATCAAGTACATGTTTCGCATAAAAAGCCTATTTTCTCTGCCCCGTTCTCATGAGGAGTCAAGGAAGTACGCAAGACGGTTATTCTAAAAATGTATTAATTATTCCTTTTATAACTCTTACTTCGGTAAATTTATTTTATTTATCGCGCACGTATCAGAATTCTCATTCATTACGGAATCGGCCTTGGAGGTAACGGTTACTGTATTTTAATGATTTGTATTAGACAAGCAGTTACGGAGCAGATTTTGATTTGATTTAATTTGAATTTTTATTTATTGATGATAGAGGTACAACTTTATCAATGGGTGTATGTGATTGACAATTTTAAGGCAAGGTTACTAGATTGCTGTCAATCATGTTGTAAGAATTTTTAAAATACACTCGCGGACAAAAAAATTAGCTCACCAAGAAGGAGTCGTCAAAATAAAACGAAATTTTACATGCGTATTGACTACTTTTATATAAGTAAATGATTAGAAAATCAAAGAAAAAGGATCATTTAGTTCAGAGAAAAAGGCAAAAGAATGGAGGATTTAATACCTTGTTGAACCCCCTCTATATATATAGTGCGAATGCATGATGCGATAGGATCGGGCATTGAGGCATACAAATTCTATATGATGTCTTGAGACATTTCGTTCCATATTTGCTGTAACCTTGCCTCCAGTTCGTTCAAACTCGTGGGATGCCCAAATCATCGTCCCAAATGATCCCAGATATGTTCGATTGGAGACAAATCTGGGGATCGCGCAGGCCAAGGAAGAACCTTGTGACACCTTTGCCGTGTGAGGCCGAGCATTGTCTTGTTGGAAAATAGCTCCTGGGAGTCGTTGCATGAGTGGCAACACATGTGGTTGCAGGAGGTCATGGACATACCGCTGGGCTGTCATGGTTCTCCGGATCAATACTAGGGGTGACCGTGTATTGTAGGCAATGGCACCCCATACCATCACACCAGTTGTGGGAGAGGTGTGTTGCTGTAAAGCAAAGGCAGGATTGAAGCGTTCACCACGGGGTTTCTACCCACGAACACGATTGTCATCACTGCTGAGATTGAATCTGGATTCGTCGCTAAAGACGACCTGGTTCCATTCCGCTGCAGTCCAGTTTCCTCGTGCGCGGTACCACTCCAAACAGAGGCGTCGATGGTTGGGCGTCAAGGGCAGCACACGTAGAATGTCTTTCAGCCCAAATGTCTGTCACCCAAATGTCTTTCGGCCAGGCGCCTTCTAATGGTTCGAGAAGACACAGGGGCCCCTAGTGAACGTGTTACCTGTGCCTGGATGGCGGCCGATGAAGAAGTTGGCTGTACGCATGCATTTCTTACGATGTGGTGGTCTTTTCGACAACTAGTCTGTCGAGGGCGTTCTGAGCCTGTTTTTCGTGTAAATGGCAACTCCCGGATCCACTACTCACAACACATTCAGAGCGGCCTACTTGACGAGCTACTCGCCTAACTGACCACCCAGCTTCCCTCATGCCACAATGATTCTTCCCCTCTCAAACTGCGACAGCTGCTCATATTGTCTTCGAAAAAGGCGTAGGCATGTCTACCTCAGCTCTTACTTTGTAAGCGATTCAGCACACTCAAACAAGCTTTGGTTACCTGTTTTATACTCCACGGAGAACGACGTTAAACGCCCTCTACCAACTATACGTAATGCGCAATCACGCTGCATTTTTAATCATTTTCATATCTCCCCAATATGTACCTTCATTCCTAGTTTCGTTACGATCCCGCAATTATTTCTTGGTGTGCAAATTTTTTTGTCCATGAGTGTATATATATATTAGAACGTCGTTTATCCGAAAGTTTATTATCCGGAGCGTCAAATATTCGGACCCATTTCTACCGCTCGAAAGACAGAGCCTGAAAAATGCATGGAATAAGCTGTGGCCAGATTTAGAAGGCGAAAAAGACTTCAATGACGACCACAGGGAGGAGATTAACGACTTTGTCCAATCGATCCCAGGATTTCAATAATGCGATGAAGATACAGAAATCTGGATGTCGATCCCTGAATGTTTCAAAAACTTCCAGCAAATACCGAAAAAACGGTATTTAAACTTTAACCCTTATGCAAAGGTTAATTTTGATACTTTTTTTCAAAAATGATTTCATTAATTTTGGCAACACTAACGTTTTAATAAAAATTTCATAGCTTGTACAATTGTAATTTGTACAACTTTTAATTAAGCGTAATTCCGAATAAATAACCCCAATTGTATTGCATCAACGAGCGATTTGGATCTAAAGGGCCTGTGACGTTCGTGAAAATAGATAGGTAGAGCGAGAGTTAAGAAATTAAATAATTTATTTATTTCGTCAACAGCAAAAAATTACAGTTGTACAGTTGTTTACAAGTTATTTAAATTATTGACTGTGTCCGTTCTACAAAATATGTTATAACTGAAGGAGGGGGCAAACACAACCGCTCTTTCAAGTTTTTCGAAACAGACTATCCTTCCACTCTGTCGGTGTAGGGCTGTCGCCTTTTAGAACATGAATTATATTTGGGGTTCTGGCTCGTGGATGGAGTGGTGTTTTTCTCACGGCCATCGGTTGTCGGGCGATGTCAGATGGAAGGACCCCGCAATATCTTAGAAGCACACGTGTTGTGAATCTATCTACATAAAAAAGCTATCTACATAAAGAAGCCGATTTTGCAGCTGCTTGGCGCTAAAACGTTACAACCCATAGTTTCCAAAGTAAGACTATGATTCTATGCAAGTGGCCTTTCATGTAAATTTTGTTGTTTTTTGTTTGTTTAGCCTTGACTTATTTAGCCTTTGTGTTCGACGCATTTGATGTAAGCATTTACTCTATTTAGAAACGCAAGCTTCAATCTTAAAAAGTCCTATTACCATAGAACTCTTATAGATCGTCCACCATTTGAAAAAAGGCGAAATATTAAAATTTAATAAGACCCACTTTTAAAAAATATGAATACCATTAAAAATATTTTAAATGTTAAAGAGGCTCTTCAACAACACGAGCTATCCTTTTTTTTTAAATTTTTATTTTCAAAAAAATAAGTATTAAAAAAAATAATGGAATTATTTAAATCTAAAAGAAGAACATGCAACCACATTTCCTATACAAAACTTATTTCTGACAGGTATGAAAACGGATATCCCGTTTGAAATTTCACTAGAGATAGAACTTTTTTTTTTCTCTCTTCTCTTCCAAAACAGCCAGAAGCATTCTAAGTTTGTTTTGCAGCTTAGATAAACCTGATATGAATGCCACAACGAAAACTGATGCATAACTTGTTCTGGTATAAATATCTTTTTTCACAAACGATTTTTTACAGGCTTCGACAGTTTTGGAAATAAGAATTCGAAAAATGTTCTTTAAAAAGAGGAAGGAGAGAGAGGAGGGGGGGGGAATGTTCGAGGAATTAAAAGTGATTGATTTTACATTTTTAAAATAGAATTTGTTGTTTTTTTTTTAGTTAAAATAATCCGGGGAAAATGTTCGAATCTTTAGACTAGAGATGGAATATTATGAAATAAATACGCTTTAAATCACATGTATTTTTTTGTTCCTTAAAATAATCGAATTTGAGAAAAGTAATTATAGTCTTAACAATTTAATATTTTACTCTTTTAAACTCAAAGTATGTTTTAAAAAGTAAAAAATTACGTTTTACATTCTGTATTAAATAGGGTCTGAGTCGCAAGTAATTTTACTATGTTAGCTCATATATTATCGCAAACATATATGAGCTAACTGTACCCGAAGTAAGAAAATATAAATAATGCCAGCGGGGCATTTTTATGAAAAACCAAATAATCTCACATTAAGAGAACTTTTAAATCAATCAAATGTTGTGTGCGATTTACCATAGATGTATAAAAATTGAAAAATAAATTCATTCAAGAATATTAAATTCGATGCCATTAAATTAAGTAAGAATCATTATTTCATCATCTGAAAAAAAAACAGTATTTAATGTTAATATAATTTGATTTGAAGTATAAAATGTTATTTTAACCAAACGATTTTTTCAACGTAATAAAGAAAACTTTAAAGAAGAATTCTTATTAGAATAAAATTATTTAAAGAAATTTGAAATCTGCACCATTTTTACTATCAATACTTTTACTTTTCCCCTTTACACATTTAAAGCTAACATTTCTTAATGGGCATAAACTCCAGTCATATTTTGCATATATTTGATAAATATAAGATATTAGAAGTCAACAAATTTCAAATTTAGAATAATTTCTTTTAATATTATTCATATAATCCTTCTAAAAACACAAGCGCAGTACAGAATCTAAAAAGTGCAATGCACTTTTTGGTTAATATATGAAAGGAGCAAAATTACTCAGAAAATAAAAATAATACGTTTCAAATTCTAGTCAAAATTCCAGTTAAATAAAAAATATTAAAATTCGAATCTAATTTACATATTCACAAGTATAAGATTACAATTCAAAAATAATATATGTATAATATGAAGTAAGACGTGTCAAGATAAACAAAAATTTGACATGAATACTGGAAGATATGTGAAGCGTGACTTGATCTGGCAACACATGTTTTCACCAAACGATTTTCAACTTCTTTAAATAAGAATGAGAGATATTTACATTTAATGAAAAACATCAACAAAGCATGGAAGATGGATAAAAAAAATAAGAGTAACTCGGATAAAAAAAAAAAACTCGTTTCGTTTCTTTTATGGAGAGAGTAATCGTAAAATTATTCAAATTTTATAATCAGAGATGGAATATTTTTAAACTATTTGTGTAGAATAATACATATAAACCAAATTTTTTTTTTAACAGCGAGTCATCGTCAATTTTGCTATTTTTAAAAATACGTTGTCTGTAAATTATTTTTCCTCATATAGTCACAATTTCACATATAAGTCCATTAAATTTTTTTAAAAAGTCCACACTAGAATATTAAATATATGCAAATATGAATTTAAGGGCAAAATAGCCTTCACAAAAGTTGTCGTAGCGAATAAAGTGTGTGCTGCATTAAAAATTGTATATCCATGTGTGTCGTCATTATATGAAATTATAATGTTGTTTTTTTGTGTGTGAAGACGTATATATATCTAAAAGGAATTTATTTGAATGTGAATTATTTTGAAAGTATTTTTAAGTAATTTTTTTCACTTTTTCTAATGCAACCTAAATTTAGTTTTATACTACTATTAAATGAAATATTTAATTTGGAATACTTCTATTTTTAGAATGGAATATAAAGAAAAAAATCATTATGTGACTTGATTTTTACACATGTTGTTCTAAATCAGTCTGAGCCTTAACACTTCAAACAAAAGCAAGCAGATATTTTTCTGCATCCAAAAAATAGCGCATAGGTGATTTTAAAGGCTCTTAAATATTTAAAAGGTAATTTATTAATCGACAGTTAAAATATTTTATGAGACCAACAGCATTCCACGTCGTACCAAATGCATACAGAAGGTCGTTCGCACTTTATGGAAACAATTTTGTAATTTATTTTCTTATTATAAAACTTTGGCAACTTCAGAATAACCTTCTGCTAATGTTTTCTTTTGATTGGAAAGAAATATAAACGATTTATTTTGAAAATGGCTCGAATATTACGTACTTTCCGAGGATGAAATATTCGTATCAACAAATTATAAATCTATGTAAAAGTCTCTGTTATTGCATATTCAAAAAAGGTATAGTTATATCAAATTTGACCTGAAAAAAACGTCTAGCTGAGAGTAAATATGAAAACATGACCACGAAACCTCATCCTCAGGCATTCAAGAACACTGAACGGACTTCGGAAATCGGTTCAAGAGGTATGGAATAAAATTAGCAGGGCAGTTCTAAGAAAAAGTTTGATGGAAAATTCGAGGTAGAGCTGCAGTCAAGAATCATGGCTATCAAGTAAAAGCAAATTGCCACAAAAAAAAAAAAATCCGGCACTCAAAGATAAAAATTACTATCAAATTCGTTTCCATAAAGTGCAATCGACCTTCTGTATTCCTCGTACGGTGAGAACACAACCTTATAGTCAAAGCAGAAAGGGTAAGAACTCGTCAAAATCCTTGTCGAAAGGAGACTTGCTAAACAGGTGAAAGTGTCAAAACGAACCACGTGTCGCTCAGAAAACGAAGGCCTCTTAGACCAAGTTTATCACAACACTATCACAGAACCAATAGTGACGCCCCTGAACGTCAGCCTGTTCAATGAAAACGGTTGTGTTTTTTAACAGGACTCTGCCCCTATTCATATTGGCGAAGACAACCCAGCGGAGGTTGAAAGAGGATGTGCCGGACTTCATAAAACACGAAGATTGGCTCCTCTTGGGGAATCTTTGGGCTAGCATTCGTGTTTAATTCACAGCCATCCTTCTCAAGAAGAAACCCTGATATGCAGATTAGTTCGACTCTATAAATTCAGAGTTTTGTAATTATAGAAAAAGGAGGTAGAAGCTGCTACGCAGGTGAGATTGAATAAAGTAGATTTTCGCATGTAAAGATTAAAAGTAGTGTTTGACCACTATGTTGAATGAGTAGATTTAAGGTTAGGGGAATCCATGTTTGATTAGGTTGAGTTAATAAGTTACTCGCGCATATTTGCTTAATATTCATTGCTTTCTCTCTGCTTCTCCATTGACATTCACTTTGAGGATAAGTTGTTGGGTAGTGTGTTTGAATAAATAATTGTTATTATGGAAGTTTTTCTGGTTCTGCTTTCATTCCTCTTACACCCTTAGGTAGGTAAGACGGTGAGGGAGCAACTTCAGGTGTAAGTCGCTCACAAATTTTATGTCCTACATTATGGGTTATAGAACAGAAGTTTTTGACTAGCTTCCCGTCTTCCAATTTAGTAGAACGTAAATTCAGTGCCGTAGAAACCTCATCACGCACAAAAGAAGAAACTGACTAAAAACTAGTGCTCGTGGGGATTTGTGGTAGCTACTCACAAACATCGAGACAGACATAAAAACACTCCTATCATCTCATCAAGCTCATCCAAGTCATTAATTCTTTATTTTATTTTAAGCAAAAGTTTCAATAAATTTATTATTTTATTTTAAGCAAAAGTTTCAACAATTTTTTTTTTAATTTGTGACTTTTATACTATGCATTTATGTGGCTTTTTCACTTTTGGGTCCTTTGGAAAGTTTTAACTTTATAAAGGGGTCCGTGGATATGTTTTACCTGTAAAAAGGAGTCCGTGGATTTATTTTAACTGTAAAAAGGGGTCCGTGGACATGTTTTGACTGTAAAAAGGAGTCCATGGGTGAAAAAAGTTTGGGAACCATTGGCTTAGATATTATTTTTTTGGAACAAATCTGCAGAGAAAATGCAGTAAATATACAAATCCTCCATACATGAATAATTGCAATAACATAAAAAAAGACTGACCTGCTTCTTGGTAGATACATAGACCCATCGATAAAAACCGATCCTGACAGCAAAATAAACCAACACGTGCTCAGTTCTCCCCGGCTAAAAAAAAAAATAAAAACATTTCATTAACATTCACATTAAAATTATATCATTTAAAAATAATTTTGATAACAATTTAACAAAAAAATCCATTTATACCGTCATTCAAACGAATTTCGGTACTTAAATAACATCCCCGAAATTTGCAGCTTAACTACTAAGCGACCGAGGCGGCGATATCTAAGCAACAAAATTCTTGTAAAAATATAGAAGGGGGAGGGGGAGAAACAAGTAATTTGAACCAAGATCATATATTTTTTTAAAAAAGATCTTCATTGTATTTTTTATGCACGAAATGAGCTTTTAATATTTTTAATTATTTTATTTAATTTTATTCCTATGCTTAATTTTAAAACTATTTCTTAATCCGTATCTTAACATGTTCAAATTTTTCTTGTTAAAACAAAATATCGTTTGTATTTTATATCTGGCAATAACGAAGACAGTAATACATTAAAAATAACAATGGAGAGTTATATAAAATAAGCAACGTTATTTTATAAAAGTAATTATTAAATAAACACTCCGTTTTGCAAATGCGATTTTTTTTTATATTACGTTTTTTAAATTACAAACAGCAAAGATTTTAAAGATTTTTCATTCCTGTCATTATAAAATTTTTCAACACCAACTTTAACTGCTGACTACTACCGTTACAGACTGTGTTCGGAACAGTATTTTTGAAAAAGGGTATAAATGGATATTTTTTACTTTTTATATATAATGTCACTTAACATTACATATAGAATTATTTTAAGAATATAACAAGAAAATATTTAAATGCAATATTTTGGCAAAAAATGGAGAAAAAAAATGATATTTTCAAAACATTCATGGAAAATGCTTCTATAATAGTTAATATCTTGCCTTTGTGTATCTAAAATTTCTGTATACAAAGCCTGAACTAGAAGTTTTGAAATATATAATTTAGAAATGGATTTATTCATATTGTATTATATTGGACTAAAGAAACTTTAACAAAAAAAACACACGTTATTATTTCAATTCATCATAACTCTGAAAATAATGTGAAATTTTAAAAATTACTTGTTCAGTCCCTGTATAGAAGTTCTAACTATACATAGGTTAAATATATTCTTATTATCTACTCATTTTCGGTCAAAACAATGTATCTAAATAATTTCTTTTAATAATATTTTTATACCAATTTTTTGCGTATATATATATATATATTCTGATTCTACACTAAATATATAAAAATTCATTTATACGCTTTTTCAAAACCACGGTTTCCAAGGCAGTCAGTCACCATAATTGTAATATCAAAACAAAGTCTATTTCTCTAGTTAAAATGCTTATAAAAGAAATAAGGTAAATAAAAACAGTTATTTCATAATTAAAATAAAACATTACGACGTGTGTGTGTGTGTGTGTGTGTGAATGACACAACAGTACAACTATAATATATCTAAAATAATCTTTTTTAATATTTATTCCCTAAAACTAAATGTAAGTTTTCTTTTTTTTCAATAAAATAGTTTTATTAAAACGGAATTTC
The DNA here is from genome assembly GCA_019973955.1 of Trichonephila inaurata madagascariensis. NCBI lineage: Eukaryota > Metazoa > Arthropoda > Arachnida > Araneae > Nephilidae > Trichonephila > Trichonephila inaurata. Next base: position 270,509 of record BMAV01022436.1, read on the forward strand.
CTAGTCTAAAAAATTTAATTAACTATCAAAACCCATGTGAGATTGAGAAATTCAAAAAATAATCATTAAATATGGATCTATAATAAGAAATTCGGAAATACAAGCATGTTAAACAACCCTGCAAGTTTTTCAAGAAATAACTCTTTCATTTTAATTATATTTGCAAAACAAGTATTTCAAAACAAAACCTTAATTTTAATTAAACATATAAAATTAGTAATTCAAAACTACTTCCATATCAATGACATAAGTTAAACAAGTAAACCAAAGAAAAATAATATTGCTTATTTATATAAAAATAGCATATTTCGAAATGCATTTCATTTAATGAATTTAATAAATATTACATCATTGGATAGCAAAATTTTTATTTTTGTAAATAGTTATTAGCATTTTCATGTTTTTATTTTGGAAAAGTTTTTTTATTTCCATTTCAAAACTCTCACCAAGTACACAATTTTCTGTTTAAAAATTCATTTGTTTTGTCGAAAAATCGAACTTTTCTGAGATTTAATTATTTCTCAGAATAATTCAAAAACTCTGCAGCCTGAAAAGAACTGCTTTATTTTTTTAACCTGTTGATGATAAAAATAGTAAACAGAATATTCAAATTTGTTCGGAATTCGCTAATCTATGTCAAATATAGAATCTTGCTAAGCCTACTCTCATTCCAAAAATACTTAAACTGAAAAAGGAAAAAAAACGTTCTCCGCGATCGAAAAGGTGTAAATCGTTTACGCATGTAAATTCTGGAAATTGTCACATACACATTTTTTTTAAAAAAGGAAAATCAGATTTTTCTGCAGTAATTTCAAATTATCCACAGCACTAAACTTTTCGCTCAATGTTTAAATTGAGAAATATGGAAATTCGTTTGGAGAGGGAGAGGGGGAAATGGAGAACTGTTAAAGAATCAAAGATTGTTTTCGTTTAGCACAAATTGAGTCGCAGAGAAAAACGAAATTCGGAGAAATAAAATAGAAGAGAGAAAAGCTTTATCCGAAATTACTTTTCAGTTTTATTTATTTTTTTTTACTTCTTCCTCTGGAGAAACAGAAACAATTCAGACATTAGAATTAGAAGAAAAATAATTCGACCGTTAAGAATCTTTCAAGTTCATTTGAAATTGTAGATAAAAAAAAAATGTTCAGAGTAATTACGAATTTTAATTGCAATACGAAAAACGGATTTCTTCTTTAAAAAATGCTTTTAAAAAGATATTTGAATTTTTAACGTTTTGTACTTTGTTAATGCGAATGTGAAGATAAACAACTGTAATTTCAAAAGGATTTGTAAATTAAAAAAATTGATATTCTTTATCTATCAAACTAAAATGATTTGAAAACAAATTTTCAAGAGAAAGCATTTTTATGCTTCCAAAAAGCTGTAATATATAAACATCTATTTATCAGCAGAGAGATTGAAAGGTTTTAATGAACTATAATTTGATCTACAAAAAATTAATTCAAGACAAGCAAAGGGATATAAAATATACAGTCCCTGGGAAAACATAATATAGTGATTTCTGAATATTTTTAGTCATCGATATGTAACGTTAAATTTAAATCTAACCATATTTTTAATCTCTATATTTTTTAATACATATTCTACATTTTCTTCTGTTCTTTATTTCAAGCGATATTTTCAGTAATTTTTTTAAAAAATTAAATATCTCTGAAATCCCACTTTCTTTTTAATGATCTAAACTCATGTGACGTCATAACCACATAACTTCAATCAGGTCCTAAATTCATGTGATGTCATAGTTCCATAGTAAATGCTCTCACGTGTTTCCATCCAATCAGTTCATGCGCTTCCCTGTAGCCAAATTTTGCTTTTTGCAGAAACTTTCATTTACAAAAATAATAACGCACATTGGTAAACACGAACTCTTTTGGTGACGCACTTCGTAATTCTGAACCACGGTCAACTGATGCAGATGACACCCGAGCTGGTACCCTCTCCTCCTAACTTCCACACCAACGGGAGAACTCGACATAACATACATCAGCCCCTCTACACGGTGGGTATTCAGTGACACTAGGTTTCGACTCGCGACTCGTCAATGCCGACTACGAGTTCAAGACCATGACCACTCTGCAACCACGACCACAAAATTCTCTGGGTGAGTGAGTAAAAGTTATATTTACGTCGCACTATAAAACTGCCCGAGGACGACACACCTGAGCTGGTAACCCCCTCTCCTAATTTCCACACCAATGGGAGGACGTTTGAGCCTCGACAGATTTCATGCGCATCAAACCCCCTCTGCGTGGTGGGTCTTCAGCGGTACTAGACTCGAACTCATGACATGTCAACCACGAGTTCATGACCTTGACCACTAGGCTACCGCTGCCATCAAACTTTTCTGGGAATCTTGAGTTTAAAGAGTTTTAACACACTTGCTTTACCTTGTCTTAATTCAAAATCAGCTTTTTAAAAAGAAAAGGAAAAAAGAAGAAAGACCAGTTTTTAAATTTCATTGCGTAAGAAAACAAAAACAATACACAATTTTAAAACCCATCTACTATTCGGACAATGTTTCAAAAAGAAATTTAAAAAAAAAAAAAAAAAATATTCTTTTTTACTTAACCCAACCATATTATGAAACATATATTTTAACCAATCAAATCCCTTCCTATTCTTTCAAGAAAAATCGCGAACAATAGTTTAAACACAAAACTAAAAAAAAAACCCAATTCTTATTCTAAATAACTTTTAAAAAAATTAGGTTTCAACTCAACACATCGACTCTCTCTCCATAATCTTCTCAAACTCTAAAAAACAATTGAATTCACGAGTTGAGTTGTCAATCAAAGCTCCTTTTGTTACACAACATTCCACCATAAGCAAAACAACACTTGAGGCCAGGTTAACGCTTTCTCTCACCCTTAAAACGGCTGAAAAGCTGATGAAGATAACAGGACTCCGAGATTATTTCGCACACCATGTTGTCCCATTAAGAGTCAAGTTGTCAAGTTTTGATGGCGTGCTGGCACGCTATTAGTGCGTGCAACGGATGTTAACTGTTAAGTGTGGATGCCCCTTCTTCCTGCGGTAAAATAAAACAATCATACTGCACAAACGGCACCTGGTGATTAGATAAGGGTTTACGTAATGAATATGTTACGCGTTTGACGTTGATTGTACGGAGAGATGTTTGCGGTGGTGATTAAGGTGTTCGATGCTTCCTTTAAAAAGGATTATCCTTTAGAGGATGCAGGATCTTCCTTCTTTTTAATGTGTTAGTTTTATGTGCTAGTTTTTTGGGTGAAAAAATAAACATTTTGTTAGAATAATAATTTGATAGATTGACCTTCAGAAAAGTATTAAATGTTTCTAAATAACGGTACATTAATGGCCACACGATGACTGTTGCATTTGTAAGAGAGAAATATGTAATTTGAACAATTGTTAAATGTGTGTGTGTGACGAGGACGACACACACTCACTTCTGTTTCTATCTGCACCATCCACATTTCAGAGTGAGTGTTAATTACTTGGATACTTTCCGCAACGAATGAGTGACTGTTTATTATCATCCCACTTTTAAGCAATACAAAAATTATTTGCTCGCTATTTTGAACCTCAGTCAAGTGATGAGGATGACACCTGAGCTGACACCCTCTTTCCAAAGTACCTCAACCCCACCAACGAAATTACTCAGCCTCGACAGTTTTAACATCCTTCAGTCACTCTTCACGGTGTGACGTTTGAGATAAATAACAGGTAGCATGATATTGATTAATTTAAACATTTAGTTTATTTTACGTCACAGCTATTATTTACAGATTATGCGTTGAAGTTATTAAAATCATTAAAAGATTATTAGAGTTCAAATGATGTGGTTTGTGAGAGATGAGTTCTCTTTCGGGGTCCGCTCTCTTCGAAGGTTTCAAATCATCTCTCTCGTTCTCTCTCTCTCTCCAGGGGTAAGGGGCCGTCGTCTTTAGCATCCAGTTACATCTTGCTAGTGGCGGGAAAAGGGTCCCTCGTGATGTCAAAGGTTGCGGGGGAGGTCCAAGACGGGACCACGCAGTAATTTTAAAGTTGCAGGTGTAAATGCATGTGTGGTGATCCACAAAGATGTCAATTCGCAGCTGTGTGGCGGGAAATTCACAGTTATGTCACAGCTGTTGGTTCCCAAGCTTGGAATCGTCGCAACGGTAGGTCCTCAGTGACACTAGAGCTCGAACTCGTGACACGCCGGCCACTAGCCCGTGACCATGACCACTAGGCTAATGCAGTCCTTTTTCTGCAACGAAACTAGTCTATTATGGTATATTGTAACGTCAAAGCTCAAAATACGAGTATATGTGTAGCACACACACAATTATTAATAATACATAAGTACAATTAATAAGAATGCATCATTTTTATTTAACTTTTTACTCTTAAAGACAAAACAACTTATTTCTTTTTAAATGATTCAACCTCAAAAACCGTCCTCCTCAGCAAATCCAGAGACTTTTCGTCGTGAGTGCTCTCCCCCCATAAGTGAAGCTATCGAATAGTATTTTAATGTGTCTGCAAATTGTCCGCACTAAGCTCTGAACTTTTCCTCACTCCCCCCTTCCAAATCATCCCAAATGAGCTTCGAATTTTCAGTGTTTATGGATCTTCTGGCAATTTGGTGTGAAGAGTTCGAACGGAACTTTTTAAGAATCCATTAAAAAACTATCTCTGACACTTAATAGGTTTCAGGAAGAAGAGAAATCGCATAATCGCACTTTTGTTTTAAAAACTCATTAGATAAAACAAAAAGGTTTCTTTTATATATTTAACGCAGCAAAGTGATGATATTTTTTCTTAAAAAAAATTAATTTATTAAATAAAATATAAAACGTTAAAACGTCAAAAAGAACTAAGTTAATATTTACAGACAGTATTAAAATTTCGAATTAAAATTCTCTTGGAAGGAAAGATTTCTTTGGATAAATTAAATTATGCTTTGGTTTATCAACGAAGGTTTGGAAGTTTATTAATACAAAGAAATGACGCACTTTGTCAATCCTTTTAATATCAATAAAGCAAGAGCGGGGTTTGGAGGTTCAACCACCCCATAGACTAACAGATTACTAATTTTTATCATATATTTAATTCCTCTGCACTTTCGGCTACTTGTTTTTTTAGAATGTACCCCGCCCCCCCCCCCATAGGAGAAGTCTGTGTACGTTACTGACTACTGCTGCACTGGTGTCTTTAGTTTTAATGATTTTATATGAATTTTGATTTGGGTTTAAACCTTGTTATTCCACAACATTAAGGTGACGGTTATTACATTTTTGAAGCATGGTCAGAATTTGGATGTGCGGCCTCTTTGAACCTCCCGTTTAAACACACACATTATTTATCGTAAATTTTGAGACTCCGTTCCTCTTTCCAATAGTCCCAGTGGTCGAGTGGTAGCGTGTCGCGCTTCCACCCCACATGTTCTGGTTCTATTCCCGGGTGCGATCGCTTTCCGGGTTGGGCAAGGTCGACTCAGCCTTCAAGTACCGAGCTTGTTTGGAGACTTAAGCACTGGGGGGGGGGGCTCACTTCAGACTGACCACCTCATAGGGACATCTACTCATGCACCTCAGCACCCAATGGTCACGTATACTGGGATACGTATACCACAGTAGGCCCTGGCTCTCACGGGCTCTTGCGCCACTGAGTTTGAATTCCCCTTTCCAGAACCCCGGTACACCACAAAAAGATTTTGGAGTTAACTGAATGACGGGCTGTTTATAAAAAGTTCGTACTTTGAAGTTACATGAGATCTATTGGGTAATAAAGACCTTGCAATTTTTATACATGGTCTAGTGACGAGGTCGACGCCTGAGCTCACACATCCCACTCTCAGAAATTCCATAGCACGCGAGTGAGTGTTGATTAACGTCGCACTGTAAAGCAACACGAGGGGCTATTGGTGAAATGCCCAAGGGAAGACACGAAAGGGATTTAGAGCAACAGAACGATCCCCCGGTAAACAACCAATCCCACGTTTAGTCTTTATTAAACAAAATCTTAATTTATATTTTTTTTACAGTAGCACACATTAAATCTACATATTACAAATTAAAGGTAAAACAACAAAATACAAACATAATTGGCGACGGACTTCGTAATTTTGAACCCTAATTAAGTGACAAAAACTATACCCGAGCTGGTACCCCTCTTCAAACTTCCACACCACGCCAATGTGAGAACTTTCAGCCATGACATAGTTAATGTGCATATCAGCCCCTCCACCTGGCAGGTCTTTAGTGGCACCACGGCTCGAATTCATGGCATGTCGGCCACGAGATCAAGATCTTGGTCAAAAGTCTTCCGCAGCCTTCCACATCACCCAAACTGAGACAGATTTAACTATAGGTCCGGGATTTATGTGCATCAGACACGAAAATAACGTCGTCTACGAGTTAGCAACCATGACCTCTTGGCTAGTAGCAACTACGTGTTTCAACAAATCTCACATAAAAAGAATTTCTCTACGATATAATATCCTTAACCCTCTAAGCGGTCTGCACGTAAAATCCTGCCATTCTAGAGATGCTTTTTTTGCCTTCAAGTAAGATTCTTAAATACGGCTCAACAGCTTTTGAGAATCTTACTTGAAGGCAAAAAAAAGCATCTCTAGAATGGCAGGATTTTACATGCAGACCGCTTAGAGGGTTAAGTATAATATTCTTAAGAGTACATACAACTAATTTCAACTGAGATAGACATCTATCCTTGCTCTACATTCTTAAATCAGTTTATGTCATATAATTTAATTACCCACAATATCTTAAGATTATTCAATTGTTTTCTAGACACCTTCAAAGAGAGCTAAAAGTCAGAACAATAGTTAGCTTCTATCGCCGCCTTATCTTGTCAACCCCTATTAGTGGTAACAAAGTATATATTATCTTAACTATTAATAACTAAAGCAGCTTATTTCAGAGAGACAAGGGGGATAAGAATTTTAAATCCATTAGACACGATCAAGGAAAAGGCTAATAGACAACGAATAGAAATATTCTTGTCACCTATTGGGGAAATTTGTTTTAAAAAAAACTTTAGCAACAATGAAGTAGATTTAAATAGAATTCTGGAGAACGATTGTTATAAAATATATATTTCACAAAAATAAATACGCGTTACAATATGTCCAATTAAATTCTGTGATATGTCCGCTCTTTGGTGACCATATCTTTGATTGTCAGCGTGAATTAGAGGTGTGGGATTTTCAAAATGAATAGACATTTTAAAATTCTTAATATGACTTTATTAAGAATATACCTTAAATTTCTAATAATTTAGATAAATTTATATAAGTGAGAATCTAATGAATCAAACACACATCGATAGTTAAACCGAATCACGTAATTTAGACCACTTTATCTAAATAATTATATTATCCACCTACTTTCAATTCTGATAATATTACAAGTCCTAATATCAAATAATTAGTCCTACCTTAATCCAAAATAAGATTCTATCACGGTACGAAATGTCTGGGCGCGCGTGCAATGGTATGCACCTTGTATCAATGGCTGAATATATCGGTAACTTTATGATAGACCGTCAATTCACACTCGTATCTCTTCCAAACATAACTTTCCCTAAATTGCCATACTGCTTACTGAAACTTCTGTTCTTTTAAAAGCTATCTTATTTGAATTTCATAATCGATTTCACTTCTTGGGTTTTGGTTGGAAAAGATTTGCCATTAATCTTGGCCGTCGTCGCTGGACATCGTTGGGCACTGGAACGCGAAGCGTTCCTCCGTCCCATACTTAAATGTATCGTGCAAATCTTGGCCGTCAAAGAATCCAGAGGTTATATTACAAAAAGACGCGTGAGCCCGTCACAATTCGACATAAAATAAGTTCAGCTATAAGAGACAATTTCTAACACACAGCTTGTGTTTATCTACAAGTAAATAAAAATTAGATAAAGAAAAAAAAATCAAAGATAATGTACCAGATTAAAAAAAAATGACTTTCCAATTCATTCATTGAACTCAAGATGAAACATTTCAATAATTAAGCATAATAGAGCTTAAATATGTATAAATTCATTACTTCAACAATACGCAAACGATGTCGTTACATGATTGCAGGATTGTCTTTTTAATATACTCTCGTATAAAAATTCAACACAAGGAACGAGTAGATTCTTTCAAAGCAAATCACAATTTTTATTACGAAATTTTAAAAATATATAAATAAACATAAATATTAAACACAGGAATTAAAATCCGTAATGTTCGTCCGGCTAATGAAACGCAGATTCGGTGTCAAACGTTTGACTCCAATGCTGCTTTTCTGCATCGTTCTTGTATAGGTTGGAAAGAACCTTCTAAAGCAGCGATCCGCAACCCCCGGTCCGTAGACCAGTACTGGTCAGTGGATCAAATGGTGCTGGGCCGCCTAAAGAACATTAAACTATTGCCTTTTTATTTAATGTGGTACATTTCTCTCGGATTTTCGCAACTTTCCACGGAAATCACTTTATATTCCACGTTAAATCAATTTATTCATTTTTGGTGTAACTTTATTTTATTCTGAAGGCATATTTAAATGTAACTAAATTAAAATTGTTAAATCAAAGCTATCTAAAATATTAAAAAAATCAACGTGACCCATCCTCAGCGGGCCACGGTAAAATTATCAAACGTTGACCGGTCCGCCGCGATAAAAAAGGTTGCGGAGCATTGTTCTAAAGGCTTCTGATATTTTCTAGGAAAATAATCATCCTCGAATTTTAAACGTACATGAGAAATTGCACAAATGAAAATATTGAAAAGACTATTACAGAAAATATGGAAATATTGTTTTCAAGTATCAAATTATGAATATGAAAATATTGTTCTAATGAATGAGAAAAAGCCAACCGATTTGAATTATATTAA
>BMAV01022436.1:281693-355524 GCA_019973955.1 Trichonephila inaurata madagascariensis
TGTGTGTGTGTGTGGCTTAAATCATTGAGAAGCTTGCCACCAAATTTCAGATCGGTTTACAAATTAGTTTTGAAGATATTTTAAGTTTTCCGTGCTATGGTTTTGGTTTAAAGAATTTTTCCACTCTTAAAAATTGAATTATTTAAAAATATTTATGAGCACAATCAACTCTTTTAGTGTGAAATGTTTATTAATTCCAATTTTCATCACTAAAATCATTCTGCATGATTACGTTTTGAGTTTTTTGAATTCTCATAATTATTTAAAATTAAAATTTCTGAGTGTATGACAGCGGCGCAACGGGGGATATTATGGACTTTCCCCTCCCCTGCAAAGTCAGGTTTTGGGCCCTAAGCCGGAACTTACAAAGGATAAGAACTTGGCGTCTGTCAGGCTTTGAGCTCCCTGCAACGCTGGGGTGTACGTTACACCACTGGTGTATAATCTTGTATCATATATATATAAGTGCGAAATACTTTCGTTGGCTGATGTGTGGTTTCACTAGAAACAGGATGGCTAAAAACGATAAATGCACTAGCTTTTTTTAAAGCGCATGCACACGAAGGCATTACATTACCTTACATTTCATATCTTATTACGTACAATTTATAATTATTTTCGTCTTGCGGGTAAGTGATCAGAAAAGTTACGAGATCGCTGCTCTGACTCATTTATTCTAAGATACCAACATGCAGGTTATTAACCGTCACTTTAGGTTGATTCGTTGTGTGTATAAACTTCTCAACTCGAGGACTATTGCTGATAGATTTTGAATCTCAATCAAATGACGAGGACGGCAACTGAGACATCACCACTCACCAAACTCCCATCAACGCGATAACTTTGGGCCTCGACAGGTTTAAGGTATCCGACTACGTTCGGAACCGTGATTTTGCAAAAGCACATAAATGGATAATTTTGTATGATATTTAGTATCACTTAGATTAGAATACATGTATAAAATTGTTTTAAGGACATTTTGACAAAAAAAAATTATTTAAATACACTATTTTGGCAAAAAATTAACTTAGAATAATCTTTTTTCCAAATGTTCTCCTTTTGTAAAAAAAAGCTTCTATTGTATTAATATTTTGCCTGTATATAGCTCAGACTTCTGTACAGAGGCTCAACTATGATTTTTGAAAAATTCACATTATTTTCAGAGTTACAACCATTTGAAATAATTATCGGCGTATTTTCTTAAAATTTCTCCCTTCTGTTTTCGTAAAACATGGATAAACCGACTTCCACGTTATGTACATCAAAAATTCTAGTTGAGCCTCTGTACAGAGGTCTGAGCTGAATACAGGCAAAATATTAATACAATAGAAGCATTTTTTACAAAAGAAGAACATTTGGAAAAAAGATTATTCTAAGTTAAATTTTTGCCAAAATATTGTATTTAAATAATTTTTTTCGTCCTAATGTCCTTAAAACAATTTTATACATGTATTCTAATCTAAGTGACACTAAATATCAAATATTATCCATTTACTCGCTTTTGCAAAATCACGGTTCCGAACGTAGTCGGATACCTTAATACGTCCATCTGCCTTCCACATAATAGGTCTTTCATAAAGCCAGGACTGGAACTAACGACTAGATTGATAGAAGGTCAATCACTCGTGTCCATGACCACACGATAACCTATTAACAATACATTATTAAGCAAAAACATAATTAATGGCGACGAATCCCAATTTTGAGCCACCTGATGAGATTAATTGATCATGTTTTAACATCACACTCTGAGGTTAGAGGAGGGATATTGTCAACGGCAAAGACACACGGCTGATATCTGAATTGGAACTCCCCTCTCGTAGCTCTTACATCACACCTGTGACAGCAGTAGTCTAGAAATCATGGTCACGAACTCGTGGCCGGCATGTCGCGAGTTCGAATCCTGGTGCAACTGAAGATCCGAAGAGTAGAAGAGCTGATGCACGTTACATCAGTCATTTTAAAGCCCTCCCGTTTGAGTGGGGTGGTAGCTTGGAGAGGGAAGTTCCAGCTCAGATGTCGTCTTCATCACTCGACTGTAGTTTAAAATGACGAGGTCCGCTTCCAATAACCCTCCCGATACCTTAGAGGGGACGTTAATAGACACCCACTCACACCTCGTTAACGTGGGGGGCTTTGAAACTCGACAAATTTTACATGCATCAAGGTCTTCGTGGAATAAGGGTTAGAATCTGTAGCTCGACGAAATTAATGTCAGCCACGAATGGCTGAAAGCCGTGTCTACCAGTGGCGTAACGTACACCCCCGTAACCCTCGTAGTTCGGGGTGGGGAGAGGCAGAATTCAAGGAAGCCCGAAGTCTGACAGACGCCAAGTACGTATTTAACCAATTTATAAAATATTGAAGGGAAAACCTGACTTTTTCACGGGGAGACTAATACTCCCTTACGCCACTTGATGATAAAATATTTGAATTTTTAAAAAAATTGGCTTTTTTTGGTTAATGTTAAAAAAATGGGGCCCGAACTTGGAACATTTTTTTTTGTTAAAAAAAAAATAAAAATTTAAAAGGATATTCTGGTTCACTACCCTTTTTGTAGGCAGCATTTTTTTTTCATACTTCCCATTTTAACCCAGTTGATTCATTTTTTTTTGGTATAAAAAGGTTTCGCATTTTTTTCCTTTCCCCAAAGTTAAATGGGCTTTTAATTCACGTATTAAAAAAAAACAAAAAAAAAAAGTATTCACGGAATATTTTGAAATTTTTAAAAACACTATATTGTTAACAGAGGTAGGGGTTATAATATTGCAAATTTCATGGAAATGGGGTCATTTTTGTGTCTGAAAATGTGCTTCGCGTTTAGTTAGAGCTCTCGTATTTTTACCGAAGACAGCCTTAAGCCATGCCGCTTGACAGAGACTATATACAAGATTAGGAGTCACCTCGCGATCTATGCGTTCGCTGGTTTTCCTTCAGCTAACCAAAATAGGAACATTAACAGCTTTAACTATTTATAGTAAAAGCCTCTTGCTTCTAAAATAGACGAACACATGTCCATCCAATGCAACGGTGGTCACCAAATTGCGACATGGGGTTTGTGTGTGGGGGGTGGCAAAGACAACGGACCAAAACGGTGTTTTCGATCGTTCATTAGTCCACTCCATTGATAAAAACTCCCCGCAATTACGAAGCAAACAAGCATTTAAATATTTAATGACCTGTTCCGAGGCTATCTCATGGACGGATGCCCCCTTCCCTCCCCCTGTGGGGAAGAACGTTGACTTTCGATTGTTCGATGTCGCACTTATCTGAATCCCATTGTTCGCCGATCAGTGGCTAATAAGGTTAATGCGAGGGAGGGAGGGCCGAGAAGAGAATATTGCTTCCATCAGAGGAAAGAGAAATTGATGGAGTGATTGGTTTGACCTTCCCCTTGTGGTGTCCGTCCTCTGCGATAATTCATCAGAACATGCCTGACAGATGAAGATCTGGAAAATAATTTTTTGTACCGGGAATTTGTGATAGTCGTGGTTTCGGTGGAATTCAATGTGGTAAAGAACAGAATGTGAGAAGGAATAGATAATTGAGGTTCTTTTTCATTGTTTCTGGGATACATTACATTGAAGTAAATGAAGGAAGTGGTTTATCTTTTGGTTAAACTGTACAGTTTGTTTTCTGCAGAACTGATTATGTTTACAGCCTATTCTGCATCATATACGAGGGCTGTTCAATAAGTAATAAGACTAAAATTCTAAAAACAGAATACCTTTAATTGTCATCATTTACATGATTTTTTTTCAAAATAACTTCCGTGGCACGTAACGCACTTATCCGAACGTTCTGTCCACTTCTTAAAAACATGTAAAAGTCCGCTTTGTGAGAGCTTTTTCTAAACTGCCTTCAGAGCCTTTACGCATGCTTTGTTGCTTGCAAAAAGTTTGCCTCATAATGGTTTTATAAATAGAGGAAACAGCCGGAAATCTCATGGAGTGTGATCAGGACTGTATGGAGAGGTATGGTAAAATCCCTAAGTTGTTCTGCTGCAAGACATCCAGTACGCAAAGAGCAATATGTAGTCGGGCATTGTCATGGTGCAATAGGAAGCTATTTCGGAGCAATGGACGTTTTTAACGTGCTGTACCACTATTCGTAGGACATTCGCACAGTACGAGCCGTTTACGGTAGTACCGGGTTCGACAGCGTGTAGTTACACAATTCCTTCATAATCATAAAATTTGCAGAAATGCAGAATTTTGCTTCCATTTCGACAACTGGCCGCATCTGGTAGGCGCAAACACGCTTCAGTTCGGTCACGTGATACTGAAGAACACGAGTCTGTACACACCATCTATCGGTAGCTTTTGCTAATACAGACAACAAACTTTACTTATATGCCACAGAAATTAAGATTCCGATGAGTGGTTTCGTGGCAGTAAAATTAGTCTTATTACTTATTAAACAGCCTACGTAATAATCAGGATTTTATAAGGGTGCATTGAGTTTAGGACCAGGGTGGACAACTAGAAGCCCAAGGGGCTGCATGGGATCCACCAAGACAGTCAGAAAATCCGTTTTGAACCAAAATTTCTTTCCCGCGCGATCAAAGATTCGTCTTTTTTTTTTACTATTAGGAAAATAAAGTACCTGTGAAGTAATTCTACTATGAGATCCTCTGCAGAATTTGGAGTTTGAGATCACAAGATGATTTCAGGATTTTAAGAAAATTGAGCCTACATTCACATTTACGTTAATAATTGTAATATTCACAAGTAACGCCGTCCGTTAAGTTATAATGGTGATTCAATGGGAACTTGGCGAACTCTTAGCGATAGAGCCAAGTTGGCATCATTTTTGGCGACCAATTTGGTGACTTGGCGATCATTGTTGGCGAGTTCGAGACCCTCTGGATTCTTCTAGAAATTAGTAGAGAAATCCACTAATTTCAAGATCTATGACGTAAGCGGGTCTTTTTCGAACTATCCGCGAGGGATATAAATAGAGAGAGATGCTCGCCGAAAGTCAGTCAGTTTGGTTTTGACTAGCGATCAGTTACTATTGTTTTAGTGATTACTTCGGCTGTGGAAAGAGCGATTGCTTGTGAATAATCTTTAATATACGTGTATTTTAGACACCGATAATTGTATCTGATTGCTATTGAAGGTGTGAAGACCTTCTGAGATTTATTCTGCGAATATTGCTGCTGAATCCTGTATTTCAACGATTGGATTTTCCACAATAAATTCTCATCGCTCTTAAAGAACTGTCTTGTACTTTGCGACTGATCTGCATAAAATCCTCGAACCCCGATCAACGTGACAGTATCAACAAAACATTCAGAAGCAACTTGAGGGAGTGGTGATAAACTCTTCATAATTTTGAATTACAGTCAAATGACGGTAACACCATGAGTTGTCACAACACTCTCCAAACTTCCAAACAACGCCAACGTAGAGAAACACGAGCTCGCGACAGTGACTACTAAATTAACATAGGTCAATACTTAAAACTATCGTTGTTTTACTAGCGAGTTTGGCATCTTTTGTAGACAATTATCAACAATTCAGTATCAGTTTTAAGACATTTCACAAAATAAATGCTTTCTTAGAATGTTTTTAAAAAATACAACGAAGCATACAACGAAGAAAAAAAAAATTACATACTCTCTCGAAGACCGTCTCTCGGCGGAATTATTTTCATCCCGAGATTATATCAATAAAGAAGAAAACTCACGAAAAGAAATATAATTACATCAAAACTCACGAACACAGTCAGCCAGACTAACGAAGAAATAATTTAACGAGATCAAAGCTTTAATTAATTGGATTTGGAGGGGGTAAAAATCAGCAAAATTATTTTCCTGGGATTTTTTTTACTTCCTCTGTTACGCGTAACTAAGGAGAGATAATTTGATTCTTCGCTCTCAACGAGAGGAAATTTAACAATATATAAGCAATCCAACTATATTTATTCTTGGATATTTTTTTTAAATGAATGAAACATTATGAAATGAAAGAAAAGCTTATTAAATATCCATCTTACTAAGCCATCGTTGTTAATATTCAGGAATAAAAATAATTGATCTATTATTCCAAAAAACTACTAGGTCTAAATCTCAGAGGAATTAAATAATTTCTTAATGAATCTAATGAAAGATATGATCCCATTGGTTTAAATTTTAAGCACAATAATTAATACATATGTGGTGTGACACAAAAAAACGTGACTGGTCCAATAAATCATTGTACATACAGAATCAGTTTTCTGTGACATTATCCCCTTCAAAGTAGTTCAGCACTCGGTTCTGCCACTGCTGGTAACTGTTCTAGAATGAGGTTTTTAGAAAGCCCTTCAGGAGATTCTCCGTTTTTGCCTGAACCTCTTCAACTAAGGTAAAATGGGTTCCCTTTGAGCAAGATTTAATTGTACAAATAAAAAGTCGCATAAGGCCAAATCAGGTGAATAAGGAAGATGCCGTACCACAGTAATGTTTTTGCTGGTCAGAAACTGCTGGACAGATAGGGCTGTGTCAGAGGCTGAGTTGTCTTGGTGCAAAAGCCATTCATCACTTCCCAATTCTGGCCTTTTTACCGTAAATTTTTCACGAAGTCTTTTTTTTTTGTACTTCAATGTAGTAGTGTTGATTAATAGTCTGATTCTGCTGTATCGCTGAGTGGTAACTCACTCTACATCATCATCGAACTTTTGGCAATGTTTATGATCTGAAATCGGCTGACCTAGAGCGCCCAAGAGGTTCATCATCTTCCACACTGACCTTTTTCCCCATTCCGAAACTCTGATACCATTCAAATACATGCATATGGAAGAGTTAAAAGCTTCATCTTCATAAGCCTCGGTTATTTGAAATGCTTTCTGGCCGATTTCAAGTTTCACAAGAAAAGTGTTGTTCATTGACATTTATCGGGCATACCAGTTCCTTTAGTTCCATTTAATGACCAGTATTCCGAACTGGCGTAATCGGTTATAGCGAAACTGGCACATGGACAGAGAAAGGGTGCGGAATGACGTCATCAAAACAGTTGTTGCCAACTCTCTCAAACTCACCTTAGTCTCGCTTTTGTGTGTGTGTCGCACCTTGTATGAAATAAAAAACATTTGAATTCAATATAAAAGGAACAAAAATTGAATACTTAAACACCAAAAATTTTCAAATTAAATAATTCACGAACATAAGGCAATAAATCGTTCCTCTTTTGGGTTTCTGAACTTCGTTCTCATTTTGGTTTTCAGTTTTTCAATTTGACTATTCCAAACTTAATCTCGTCACTGAACCGTGGTTCGAGATCGAAAGACGGGCCGTGGTAGTCTAGTGGGTATGGTCATGAACTCGTGGTCGGCGTGCCATGAGTTCCAACCCTATACCCACTGAAAGCCCACCGTGAAGGGTGCCGTTAAATCTGTACTGACTCAAAACCCTCCCGTTGGAGCAATGTGGTAGTGGTAGGGGTGCCAACTCTCATGTGACCTACTCGTCACTTTCTCGAAGCTTAAACTTATGAGGTCCGTCGCCAATAACCCTTCTTGTTGCTTTATAATGCGATGTTAATAAACACTCACTCAAGATTGAAAGATCCGTTGCCAATTGTTCTCACAGATCTCTAAAGTGATGGTAATGGCTAAAAATTAAATGACGTCATAGTCATAAGATCACTGCAGTCACGGGTTTTCAACCAATTGGTTCATGCGTTCTGCTTTGTCAACTTTTGCGTTTTGCAGAAACTTTCTATTAAAAAGCACATATTTATCAACAATAATTACGCACATGAAACCCAGTGGCTAAGTGGTAGCGTATTTAGCTTCCACGACACAGATCCGTGGTTTAAATCCCGGATGGGCAAGGTCAACTCAGCTAATGGGTCGATAAATGAGTACCAAGCTTGCTTGGGAACTTTACACTGGGGGTTTCGCGTCAGACTGACCACCTGATCGGAACACCTGCTCATGCACCTAAAGGCCCAAGGTCACGAAAACTGAGATGGAAACAGTAGGCCTCTTGGACTGTTACGCCACTGAGTTAAGTTAATTACGCACATAGGTTATAACTAATCGCACTTGATTTAAAACGCACGTATACTTGAAATACTTTTGAAGGTTCTTAATGGTTGAGCATCTTTACCCAATTATGAAATTTGAAGCTTTAATTTTACAAGTACGTCAATAAATACAAGACTAATGTCATTACTGAATGCAATGGAGAACACACATGATAGCCTTTATCATGTGCCGTCGAGAATATAATCCATTCAAAGCAAACAATGTAGCAAAATGCATACCAAATAAGTTTTGAAATTAAAATAAAAGTTTCCTAAAGCTAAATATAACGATAACATTTCATTCAGAGATATCATTTCGAATTAGCTCCACCGAATTTTCCAATGGCCTCCATTCCAAGTGGCAGTCGACAATTAATGGAACAAAAGTCTCAATCTCTACCATTCCATGCTTCTTATCTCAATCTTATTTATCACTTTCACAAACATCTTCACACAGAGGCAGCTTCATTACAGGAAAAGCGCGAGACTACAAACACACCCCCATTCCGTCACTGATTAAGAGTGTCGGAAATTTCAGCACAAAATTGCATTACTTTGTACCCAAGCGTGAAGTTGTTGGCAATGCAAAGAAAGAGCTTCCATCTATACAAAAGCAGAGGACGCGTTTCGTTTGTTGTTCTTAATTAGCCGAGATGGAAAAGGACAGAGGATAAGTGCGAACAATGGACGAAACGCATCCCTTCGATTAGTTTGGAACCTGAAGAACTGTTTCCGAATCCGATTCGATTATCGCGAAAAGTGTTAGCCAATCGGATTTGTTGATGCAAGACGGAAACGGGAATTCGATTTGGTATTGTTTCTTTCCTCGGGGTTTCACAGGAACGGGGGATCTTCGCACAATGGTGTTAAAAAGGAATTCTTTCTGCTGTTAATTGTTGGTAGGGAAAAGCCTATGAATTCACTGGGATGTTTGTTGAAACGAGAGTGGGATTGTTGACAGTTTGAAAAGAGCAACAACCGATCGCCTTTTATTTCTTAGGGGTGTAGTTTGGATAAGGATGGAGTGACGTTACAATTGAATTGAAATGAAGTCCCAATGCAATTAATTATGTTTAATGGAGTGTCTTGCACCTTTCAAAATTCAATTTCCTCACGTCTTGCAAAGGAAACTAATGTATTATCTAGTAAAATATTTCCAGTGATTTATCTCTTTGTTTGGGTAAAATGAAATTGCTCCACATTGTAAGAAAATTTTGGAAACATGCACTCAATAGTTTGCGTACGAGACATATTGGTTGATGGATTATTCATTAATATCGCATTTGGGGGCAGCAACATGAGGGTTTACTGGAGCTGGAATGAGCAATATTAAGCCACCGTCAAGAGAAGTGATCGATACCTAAACTAGCACCACTCTCTGAAGTTCCACAACCCATCAACGTGATGAATTTGAGCCTCGACAGATTCAAAGTGCTTCAACCCCTGTGAACTAATCTTAGGTGGTATGAAAGTTCACAAGTAATCCAGAAAATATGCTCTCAAGGCTTACCATAGACATCGAACATAATGTAGAGTGAATTAATTAAAATCCAACTGCAAAACAACAGGACTATCGGCGATGAACCTCACAATTTTGAACCACGGTCAAATGAAGAGGACGACACTTGAGTTGTCATCCTATCTCCGAACTTTAATACCACGCAAAAGGGAAGACTTCGAGCCTCGACCCTCCACAAGACAGGTCTTTAGTGGCACTTTGGCTCGAACCCATGACATGCAGGGCCCGAGTCCGTGACCATGACCACTGTGGCTGTTCAGTGTTGAACAAATAATTCTTGTGACGCCCACAACAACAAACGAACATTTGTCGCGAGAGGGCGCTAGTGTGTGGTGTTCAGTGTATGTGTAAACTTTGTGAGAGCAAGACGTATGGAGAACGCTCTAATAAAATTCTTTTTTTCTAACGTTCCTGCCATTTGTTAATGTATTGAGAAATTTTAGTGTAAATTATAGTGTAGTGAACCAGAGAGCGAACCGTGACCACTGGAAGATAATTAAGGACTCAGATTAAATCGGGTGTGAATTATGTGCGGTGGGGTGGGTTATGTTCTTAAAAATACATATACATCGCCATCGAGGGGTAATCTATGACAAAAAATAAAAATTTGATGGTCTATAAGGGGTTTGAACCCTCAAAACTCCACCCTTACGTTCGCCTTTGACATCAGGCATGCCATTACATTGAACGTGCACTATCCCCTCAACATGGAGGACCTTCAGTGGCACTAAAACATAACATGCCATCCACCTGACCACTAATCTGCAGCGTCCTTGCTGTATTTACTTAATACAACATTTAATTCCTATGATTCTATTTCTTCATATGATACTATATGATCTTTCGTAAATTATATTTATACAGGTTGCCCAAAAAATAGAGTCCAAACTCTGCACAGCTAAATTCCTCATTGGGAGTATATAAAAGATGCCTAAAGAACTGTATCTGTGCAATCCATAGTTCACAAGTAAAACGCGGCAAATGATGAATGAGTTATGGTGCATGATGGGGCTCCGGAGCATTTTTGTGCTCCTGTACGTGATTGGCTGTATATGGTATACTCCGGCCGCTGATTTCGATGTATGGATCCGGTTCTATGGCCGCCAAGATCGTCACACTGTTGGGATTTTTTTTCGTATAGAACAATCTCATGGAACTGGTTTATCGAGATGTAGTGACTACACAAATGAACTCAATTGCTCACCTGCATGATGCTTGTACTTCGGTGGACACCCCCTACTGCGATTGTGCCTCATTCCATTGCACGGCATGCTCAAGCCTGCCTCGATATGTAACGGTGCCTCGATAACAACTTTCTTTTTAAATATTGCAAACACTGTTGTTGATGGGTCCAAATACGTTGCTTTTTCCTTGCACTGGCTGTGACGTCATACTTTGTTTTTCGTATTTTTTTCGTCAACTATAAATCGCACAGGTACGGTTCTTCAAGCATTTTTATGTAGTCCCAACGGGGAATCTATCTGTGCAGTGTTTGGACGCTGTTTTTGAAACACCCTGCAGATTTTCGTCTTGGACAACTTCTTGGTGCATCACATTTTATGCCACAGAATTTGCATCTACGAACAGCTTATGAAAATATACGAATACAAATAAATTCAAATTTAAGAAGAAAAAAATAAATAAATAAATCCGCATGTTTCCTCAAAAGTGGAATTTAATATTCAAGCCAGATACGAGATAAATTTTGTGAACACAAACGATTTCATCTACGAACTCCAATTCATTAACAATTCAAATATTAATCACAAAATGCGACGATTTATAAAGACACGTAGATTATCGGACACATACCTCAAATGTGTGTTTCGAACTATAATTATTTAAAATCGTTCTAATTAGGGAGGCTCTCGAGCATTGTAGCAACAATCGGCTTCTTTTGGAGTTAATAAAGGGAGTGATCTTCAAACCGAACTAATTACGGAGATGTAATGGGCTCTCATTTATCACGCAGTCTTTTAGGAGATAAATTGGCTAATCCATTTACGCGAATTAATGGGTATTAATAACTCTTGGCGAGGGAGACAAATTCAGTAAACAAGAATATTTCGCAAAATGGAAGAGACAACTTGATGGTATTAAGGGAAGCATTCAAAGGGTATTTCGTTTACAAATCAATTAGTCCATTAACGGAATATTACGCGTTGTTATACGAAGCCTTTTATCAAAGCTATTAAGCGTGGTTTGGACGTAATTTGCTAGGTTGGTTGCTTTGATCCTCTTGAAGGATGAATTAACAGTGTTAGAGATATACTCATCTAGTTTAATGAAATGTGGTTGATACGTTAGCACTATAATTGATTACGTAAAAGATTGGCTTTTTAAACGGTTTGATTTAAAACAAGTAATATAAAAAAAATTTCAAATCAACTCCTACTTAGATCAATAAACAAAGAAAATTTTTATTTTAGCTACTTGTTATTAAATAGTTACAATTAATATGCATATGTATATACATAGGACAGAATCACAACATTAAGTGACAATTCATTTTTATTCATTATCATTAAAGTATCGATTGTCATACAAAGCAATCGTGTCTATAAAATTTCAGTTCCACTGAATGCTTTAAAACGTGAGAAAAAAATTCTTTTCAAGTTTTGAAACAAGTCGCCAAAAATTATGCCAAAGTGACTGTGTATTTGTAATTCTTGGAATAATTAGTTTTAATCAATTAACTTATATTAATTATAATTAAATTACTATTCTGTCATCCAAAACAATCATGTATATAAAATTTCAGCTCAATTAAGCGCTTTTAAATGTATTTTATCAACGATTGAAAATTCCTCCAAGATAATTAAATAAATAAATATATTGAGAGTGTGAGCTAATAGAAGGAATTGAAAAAAAAACCTAATTCATTTCGACTGTGCGATTGGATAAGTTATTAAAAAAAAACGCACTAAATAATAAAAGAATCAGAATCAAACAAATGTGCTCTCGAGATCTGAACTACTACAAAAGTCCATGTGTGACACCTGTTCCATATAAAAGTCTACGGGATCAAACACAAACAAGTCTCAGCGAGTTCTATCTCAAACATGTCCATGAAATCTTTTTAAAGTACGTCCACGAGTTCTATCTCAAGCATATCCATAAGGTCTCTTTGAAGTATATTCAAAAGTTCTATCTCACGCATGTCCATAAGGTCTCTGAAGTATGTGCACGGGTTCTACCTCAAACACGTCCACGAGTTCTATCTCAAACATATCGATAAGGTTTCTTTGAAGTATATCCAAAAGTTCTATCTCAAGCATGTCCATAAGGTCTCTTTGAAGTATGTGCACGAGTTCTACCTCAAACACGTCCGCGAATTCTGTCTCAAACGATCTTTCGTTAAATATCGAATTTCTCATTTTGTACCCTTAGCGAATTCAATTTTGAAAATGTATTAGAATATAGATTTTTCTCCCAAGAATATTCATTTACGTCTTTACAATGCTTTTTAAAGGTCACCGGAATTCGGTGAAATCTTGAGAACGACATAGATAAGATTACGGATAATTGGAAGACATCAGTAGCGCACATAGAACTTTTCCGATGGGGGGGAGGCAGGGTCGAAAGTTCACCCTTCTTGTACCACTCTCCTTTTGATTTTGTCGATTTAGGGGAACAAAAAACAGTAAAAAACTAATAATTGAATAAATAAAAATTAGTATTAATTAATATAAAATTAATCATTATAACAAATATTTAATTAAATTTTACGTATTATATACTTAAAATTATAATCAATCTGGAAAAAAAATCAAGGGTTTTTTGGAGATCCGGACCCTAGGACACCCTCCTTGTGTGCGACACTGGAAGACATACATATGAGGATAAGACCTGAATTACAATTCTCCAATTTTCCACACCCCATCTCACACGAACACTGACATCTAGCTGAATTTAATGCTCGGCAGCTGTTACTAGTCAAGATGAGGCACGGTCTTAGGTGAAATATCGAATTTCACATGCACCCTTCTATCTAGCCGAAGTTCGTTGCCTGTAAAAAGTGTTTCTCTGCTGATGAACGTATCTAGTGGTGTAAGTGAATTGTAGTGAGAGAGTTATATTAACATCGCACTATAGAGCTGTATTAGGACTACTTGCGACGGACCAGTGGCGTAACCTACACCCTCACAACCCCCGCATTATGGGGAGGGGGGGGCAGAGTTCTGGGGGTTTCAAAGCCTGACTGCCGCCAAGTACCTGCCCTTTGTAAAATTCAACTTGGGGGCCAACCATAACCTGACTTTGCAGGGGGCTCAAATGTTCTCCGTTACGCCACTGCGACGGAACTCTTAGTTTGGAACCATGGTCAAGCGAGTTGTAGCATTAAATGAAGTACATACAAATGAAACAACCCACACCAATTCGGGATTTGTAGAACGTTCAACGGTTTTTGACGAATTAGGGTTTGAAAAATTCTCTTTCTAGTAACATTCATAATTTCTTCAAAATTACCAACAATGGTTTTTTTTTTAGTTTTAAATAATTATAAAATATAACAGAATATACAACAACTTTTCCACCGGTATTTCGAAATAATTTTTAAGTAAAATAGAAACCTATTGCTTTAATGTGTTCCTTTACTTTAACTGCATATGTATAGGGGAAAAAAATTCTATGAGGATTTCGTGAAAATATTTTTTATAATAAATATATATATTAATTTTTTATGCTGTAGTGAAAAATTTATCTTTTCAACCAGTTAAAAATCACCAACATAGCACATCTTGATAAAAATATAGTTTTATGTTATCCCAGATTTCACCTTCATTCAATTGTATATAACACATAACAAAAAACTTTTCAATTCAACTCAAAATATTTTAAAACCTTGAAGAATACATAATAGAATACTCACCAGTACAAGATGTCGTTGGATTCATACGCTTCGTAACGAACTGTTCTGCACAGAGTGCGAAGAGAGGCTTCTCGAAGCGATGATAACGCTTCCAGTCCGTGCAAGTACGAATAAATAATCTGATGATCCTACAAAGATAAATCAAAGTTTTGTGAAACCGTTCAAATTGCTGTCTAAAGTAAATTATTTTAAAATAAATGAATGTAATACCGAATTTCGTTCTTTTTACTCCGAAAAAAAAAGAAAATATTTTTTAAACACTAATTTTTTGTAAGGAAATATTTAAACAGAAATTTTAAATATATATTTTTATTTCTAATACAGATTATGAACAGTTATTCACAGAATACATCAATCTACCAAGCACATCACCGAAAGCTAGTATCACTTTTTAGTGCGGTGCGGCTGGCGGATACCAATCGCTGCAGGTAATTTTGACGCCCAGTTTCCTCCCTAGAGGGAGGCACCTGAGCTCTGGATGATGCGAACCTTGTACTAGACTTAATTTTGCCTAGAGCACCCCTAGGAATCTTTAACATGCCGTATAAATCATTTTTTAAAAATATAATTTGAGTTTAAAATTAAAAAACAAGCTTATACATAAAAATAATTTTAGGATTTCATATTCAAGGCTATTTAGAGCAAATGTTTCTATATGAATTTCGTTTACTTAAGAAGTACAGTCGAACTTTCTGCAGTATTTCGAAATTCCCTTGTTATATGAAAGAATTCATGAAATTTTCGAACATTTTTGTGTGGTTATTTTTATGCGGTTTTTATCTACCGCACAAAAACAGGTACAACTGTAATAGTTTGACGGGGAGATTCTAGTTTGAGAAAATCTAATCAAATTTACTAATTTTAAAGTAGAAATTTACAAATTGGATGACTCTTAATATATTGCTCTCATATTTAATAATCTGAATTCAAATATATCTTTTTTCAGAAATTCTAATTATGTTTTCGTTATTACCCTCTATGAATATTTGAATATTTAAATAACATTATATAAAAAAAAACTCTTCTCTACTTTTAAGAAATATATACATAATTGTTACTTGTTGAAATTTAATGTATTCATATAAATTTCTTATGAAAGCAGTAGTAAAAAGAAATAATAAAATTTGATATATTAGGTCAGTGATAGGCAAACTATAGCCTTCGTTGATGTTCTATATCAAATTTACTACACATTTTAAAACAACAAAATGAATAATTTAATTTCAATGTCTTAAAAGAATCCATTTAAAAGCATATTCCTTTTATTTATTTATTATTTATTATTTTTTTTTTCATTTGTGAAAATTTTAATAGATATATATTTTTACATGCAAAATAGATATGGGAATTTACATAGAAATTAATTAAAAAAACTTTTGCAAGTTCAGAAATGAAACTCTAATACATACACACACAATTAATAAAATATACTCATTTTTGCCTTAATATTTGGTTCAAAAATACTTATTTTATATATATTTTTGTTTTTAAAAATTGTAAAACAAGATTAACCCAGGATCACTGCTCCATCTACCGCATTAGCTTTAACGAAATTTCAAAAAGTATTTTAAAAATACTATATAATAAATTTTATAGTAAATTATTTGTTCACCAAACAGTTTCACGTTTTCTCCCCCTCCCCCCTCCTTGTTCCTCGTTTAGGGAAACAAAACAATTTCGAAAACTGAAACATAATCTCCTTTTTTTATAAACTAGAAACTAGAGAGCACTTTTCATAATAGTTAATGAATACTAAACCCTATATTTAATTATAGAAATTAAATTTTAATGTTTATTTAAATATTTTGATAAAATAATAGTTAACTGGATTATGAGTTCAATATTGTTGAGAGATTAAGATTAAAAAAAATATTTAATCTATTTTCGTGTTTTCTAAAGTTTCGTAGCATCAATTATTTTTCTGATTAATTCTGTGTGAAATTAATTGTTATCTATTAAAAAATTCTTCAATGCATCGAAGTGAAATTTGAAAGCAGGAAAAAGTTACCTATCGAGTCACTAGATGGCAGCACGAACAGCTCATAAAATATTGGTATTTCGTTTTTTTTTGTACTCCAAGATACTCTATGAATGTGCCATTCATTCTCTTGGTATAACTTCGGTAAATTATTCCCACGTCTTTTAATAAATTTGATTCAAACAAATTTTTTCTTTCTTTTTTTGTCTTTTTTCCCCGTTTCACACTTCCTTTTCAAAATATATGTTTAATCGAAATTAATACTTTTCATTAATATATAAATAAAAAAAACATTTAAAAAAATTGCGATTCGTGATTTTATTATTTTTTTGAAAAACTATGAGTAGAACAAAAATTAGCGAATAACAAGAATCTTTCTCAATTTAATATATTTTGAAAGAAATTGTAACAATTTCTACACAGCTAAACATAGTCCACTCCATTCTATTTCTAAAATATAATCAAGAAATATTCTAGAAAATAACGAAGAGTTCATTAGCAAAAACTAAATCATAAAGACGATTAATATCAGTGGCGTACACAAGGCTGGGTTTGGTGGTTGAAATCACTAGCAGAAACATTTAATTTTTCAGCGTAAAGACGATTACATCTCGAAGTTTTGGTCAACGTTTTTTTTCAAAATAAACTCCACCCATGAAAGTAGTCTGTGTACGCCACTGATATATTTATAAACTGGACTTAACTACTACATCATTTATTTTGAATGTCAATCAGAGATTAATTAAAAATTCTTAATATAATAAAATGATTAACGAGAAATTGAATGTCATTGTGGTAAAAGCGTGGGGTGCTTTGTACTACATTTTTACACTAACTGTGCATTTCGGAATAGAACTAGTAAGAAATTATAACATAATATCGAGCACCCCACGCTTTGGCCACAATGACGTTAATTTTCTCGTTAATCATTTTATTCTTATACTGAGAATTATTTTTTACATTTTAGTTCGATTAACTTATAAAAGTGTGTTTTTTAGTTTTTTTTTAAAACTATAATTTACTTTTCAGTTTTTAGTTCAATCTATAATAAAAGCGTGTTTTTTTTAGTTTTTTAAACTATATCATTTATTCACTGATAAATTAATCTTTTTTGTTTGTTGTATTTGTATTCATCATGAGCGCTTTCGCTTAAGGATTGTAACTTAATCTTTTAGACGCCAAATCTGGAAATGGGAAATTGTTAATCCTGATTATTCTGATCAGGACAGAGGAACAAAATTATTAAATTGTTATATTGTCATCAGCCCTTGACAAAAATGCAAAATTTCGAATAAATCTGACTATTTAAAGGGTATAAAATAGAGTCAAAAGATTCCGTTACTTACAGGTGAAGCTAATAAAAGTTAGTTAAAAAATAGATTTTAAGTATAAGAAACAGATAACACAACGATATAAAAAAAGTAGAATTTAAAGTACAAAAGAAGCTTCTAACGGTTACAAAATCAATACAAATCTCTTAATTCCTTTTTAAAAATTTAATAGAATCACACACAAATTCTTTTTCCCTCTTGCATTACACACAGGAAAAACTACTCCTTTCCATTAGTAAAATTAACACCGGACACACCAAAAGCAAAAATTTCAATGAAAACTTTTCAATGATTCAGATATACCTAAGCATAAGCCAAACGCTCAGCTACAATTAAGAGAAATCATTACCTTTTTTATTCTGAGTGGTCCAGAAAGCATCAAGCGCTACAAACCTCACTTTCGATATTAATATTCCTTTTGGGTGAAGTCTCAATTGCTCAACACAGAAAATAATACGAATAAATCATTTCAATTTGTAGGAGAAACAGATTTGAATTGGTAATTGTTTCTGTAAATTCTCTAAAAATAACTTCTAAATTGCACGCAGGGTTTCCGATTTTTGCTACAACGAAAACGTTCTAGAAACGATTGTTTGCTGCAGGAATTAGATTAAAAAGTTACCTTTGATATTACTCTTACATATGTATCATACCCCTCTATGTAATCTATTACACATGTTGTTTTATAATTCTTACCAAACTTTACCTTGTAACATAAAAGTAGATGAATCATTGCATGTTTTCTTAACTAGTCACAATTATTTGTTTGTGAATTTTATTTTAAAGTGTACAAAGTCCCGCACTCTCATCTTAAATTGATAAGTTTTACATCTTTCTCTTACGGTAAAAAGTCATTTTTTTTATATCGATTATTGTAGGATTTCTTATCAAATTTAGATTGCTGGATGTTGATGCATGTTTTTTTCTCAAGATGTTTAAGTGGGTGAATCATGTTACAAGGGTTACTGGATGTGTATGAGTAAAAGGTTTAAGATATAAAAATGTGTCAGTACATAAATAATGAGATAAAATATAGGTGAAAGTTTTTTTTTTAATGTTTGGATTGTGTCTGTCAGGTTATCGAAATTCACCGAGTCATTTGTTCATTATCAAATGCTATGTCCTAAAACCTGAGAATTTGACGTTTTTGAAGATATCATTCACGTCAAAGCCTATGCTGAGCAAATTTTTTAGGCGTGGGCTAAAGAAAAAATATTTTTAGTGGGCCAAAGTAAACTTGATAAAACAATATATAAAAAAATTAAGTCAATTCCTACTTCGATCATCAAATTTTTTTATTTTAGCTACTTTTTATTAAATAGCTACAATTAATGTAAATATGTATATACATAGGTCAGAATAACAACATTGAGTGGTAATTCATTTTTTAAAATTATCATTAAAGTATCGTATTGTCCTCCAAAACAATCGTGTATGCAAAATTTCAGTTCAACTGAATGCTTTGGAAACGTGAGGAAAAAAAAAACTTTTAAAGTTTTGACCCAAGTCGCTAAAAATGAAACCATAGTGACTGTATCTGTAATTCTTCAAATAATTAGTTTCAGTCAATTCATTTTAATTAATTCTAATTAAATTATCGTATTGTCACCCAAAACAATAGTGTATAGAAAATTTCAGATCAAACGAGAGCTTTAAAATGTGAGAAAAAAACCTTTTCAAGTTTTGACACAAGTTGCCAAAAATGATGGCAAAGTAACTGTATTTTTAATTCTTTGAATAATTAGTTTTAATCAATTAATTTTTGTTAATTATAATTAAATTACTGTATTGTTATCCAAAATAATCATGTCTATAAAATTTCAGCTCAATGGAGCGCTATAAAATGTATTTTATGAAAGATTGAAAAGTCCACGAAGATAAATAAATACATATGTAGAGAGTGTGAGCTAATAGTAGGAATTGAAAAAATGAAATAAAAACTATAAAATAATACATTTTAAAGTTTTTCAGCGAAAAATGAATGTTACGACTTTGTAATTGAATTGTTCCATTTTTAGGGGTTGCCTTCGCTTAACATTAAATAATAGAATTCGAATATTTTTTCACACAAAAACACTCAAACATTAATATTACATTCTGGCTTCACTATCGCATAGAGAAGTGCTTGCCAACATTTATATCACCACGGACCGGTCAACGTTTGAAAATTTTACCACGGCTCACTGATGGACGCGAGGACGTTGATTGTTTGTATTTTATATTATATTTTAATAATTTTAATTTTATTGTACTTAGATATTCTTTCAAAATAAAATACAGTTACGCCAAAAAATGAATTTTAAAGAATTTTACATGGAATATGAAGCAATTTCCATGGAATATCTCACAAAACAAAGAGAAATACACCACAAGAAATAAAATGGAAATAATTTAATGTTCCTTGAGTAGCCCGATACTATTTGATCCACAGACTGGTAACAGTCCACGGACGGGGATTGGGGATCACTGCTATAGAGAGCAGCATATTTCCTCATATCCAAATTTATCCATTTTTCTTCAATTCCTACTATTAGCTCACGCTCTCTATATATTAATTTATTTTTCTTGGTGGAATTTTCAATCGTTAATAAAATACATTTTAAAGCACTCCATTGAGCTGAAATTTTATATACACGATTATTTTGGATGACAATACAGTAATTTAATTATAATTAATAAAAAATAATTGATTAAAACTAATTATTCAAAGAATTACAAATACAGCTAGGTTGGCATCATTTTTGGCGACTTGTGTCAAAACTTGAAAAGGTTTTTTTTTCCCCTCACGTTTTAAAGCATTCAGTTGAACTGAAATTTTCTGTACACGATTGTTTTGGATGACAATACGATACTTTAATGATAATGAATAAAAATGAATGACCACTTAATGTTGTAATTCTGTCATACGTATATACATATTTATATTAATTGTAACTATGTAATAAAAAGTAGCTAAAATAAATTTTTTCTATGTTAATCTAAGTAGAAATTGACTTAATTTTTTTTTCTTTATATATTACTTGTTCTGGTATAAAATGTTTCGCATACTAAAATTAACTACCCTTTAACGAGTTAAAATAATAATAAATGAACAAAAATAACATAATTATTTATAAAATATTCAAACATTTAAAAAAACGACGATATATTATGTACAAATATATAAATTACACTGTCGCAAACTTTCATGAAAATTGAGGTATTTTTGTGTCTGAAAATGTGCTTCGCGTTTAATTCAAACTCTTGTACATACGTCGAAAGCAGCCTTATATATGAACACAAATAACTATACTTTAATAATTTTGTACATATTTATAAGGGCGTGTTCCAAGTTTTGAACATACAAAAGTTTTAAAATGAATTTCCATATAAATTCTTATACTTTCCATAGGCATAAAAAATTCAAATTTGCATACAAAGATTTGCATATTCAAAAAATAGAATACACCCTTGTGAGAATGAAACTTAACCATTTAATTTAAATTTCAATAAATCTGTTTGAAACTCTGTGGAGAACAAAATAGAACCCTTTAGCGGGTCGCAATTTTATTTTTATGGTTATTCCAGAGAAAAGACAAAGAAGTTAAATGCATTAAAAATTCGATTAAAGCTGAAAGATTAGAAAATTTGAATATTCTAATGAGCGGAGAGATACAAGTACTGAAATATAAATTTTGCGCTAAAAATGTTTTTGTTATTTTTCCCAAACGCAGCTTTCTTTAGGATTAAATAAATTTTTTTCAATTCTCGAATTTTCTTACCAAACAAATTTAGCGTCACCGTCTAAACAGTTAAAATTTTTCCAGAAACAGTTTAAACTTTAAAAGCTTTCGTAGTTGAAGTATTCAAACTTTATTATTTTTTTTTAAAGAAAGTCTGTCTATTTCTGAAAGAAGAATTAATTAAAATTGGTTAAAAATATTGAAAATACGCAATCATGATAAAAAAAATACGTACACCAGGAAAAAATGGTAATTATACGTATTATCGCAACCGTATTGGCCACATTATATCAAACGAAGCACATAGTTGCCAATTCAGCCCGTACGACACATGTGAAATCGGGGTTGCCAACTTGGCGAGTTATCTTGAACATTGGCACTGTTGCGCTAATACGTAAGTACCGAAAAAGTTAATATGGTGGTATTAATTTATAGTTAATTGACAGCTAGATTGATAGTTGAAGGAAGACCCCATAGAACCTTATAATTAACATAATACAATCCTTACACTTTATTTTGTTTAATAATTTTGTACTGTATTTTAACAACGAATATTTTCTCTGCACAAGAAACATGTCTGCAACAGAGAGGGATTTGTACCCTTCGCCTCAGTAACAAACAAATACAAGGAATAAAAAATGGTTAAAACTACGCAATAACCCACTATTGATGGTTGCTGCTTTAGGAGCATTTGATTCGAACTGCCTATCTGCGGATCCACAAACACATGCCTTAGAAAGGAATTCCCTCTTAACTGATTGATTGTTTATCAGCGTGGAACTTTCAAACTACACGAGGACTTTGGGTTACATCTTGTATCTTTGAGCCATGTCAAGTGACGAGGACACCTGAGACGGCACCCCTTCTCCATATTTCCACACCATACAAACGTGAAGGTATTTAGCTTCCACTGATTTACCGTGTATCAGTCCCTCAATATGGCAGTTTTAATGGCTCCAGAACTCAAGCTCACGATTCTACGGAAAACAGCGCCACCTATGAGTTCGTGACTATGACCCTACGGCTACTACCAGCCTACCTTATAAAATCGTGAAAATATTTTCATATGCTACAAAGTAATGGTGTATGGCATTACTTCCCAACCTTTTTATCGCCGCAGACCGGTCAGCATTTCATAATTTTACCACGTCCCGCTGGAGGAAAGGGATGGTGATTGTTTATATTTTAGATTGTTTTGATTTTACATTTATAATTTAATTGTACTTAAATATGCCTTCAGAATTAAATACAATTAATTACACCAAAAAATGAATATAAAAGTGATTTAATATGGAATATAAAGCGGAAAGTCGCACAAACTCGAGAGAAATGCACCACAGTAAATAAAATGGAAATAATTTAATATTCCTGGGCGGCCCGGTACTATTTGTTCCACGGATCGGTACTGGTTCACGTTCCGTGGGTAGGGGACCACTGGTATATGGTATCCAGTTGCAACATTTTACCTGCATTTTGAATGTTTTTATGAGAAAACATCACATTATACCTGCACAACAAAAACACCATTTTCTTCGAAGAAGCGTTTTCTGAGAGCCAAGAGCTATGCATTCTCTTCCTGGCTTTATTGTTAATTTGAAGAGCGGCGATTTCAAGAGCAACGAAATTTCCTTTCGCGTTTCCGTGTAACATTGTACATATTTTGTCAAGCAAAGATTATAGTGTTTTTCTTCGAAGAATAATCTTCGAAGCATTAGAGCTTCAAACACACGACGGTCATGGTTGGGGGACAATTTAAATCTCAGAGAACACACACATATTTATTTGTTTTGAAAAATATTTTCTCTCGTGAAATACTCCATAATTTTAGATGACGCGCTGTCTTTTGCATATTCACCGTTTACGGCCCATTTAACAGGCGATCACAAACAATTTTCGAATTCAAAATCACAAATTACTATGTATTTTGCATACAAAGTTTAATATAGCAGCCGTCCAAAATGGATGGGTTGTTGAAATTTTGAAACAGGGGACATATATTTTACTTATCTCACTCGACAGACTAGAAGTTTAGTAAATTATTCATTTTATCTTTAAAATTGTAACAATGTCAAAGTAATATCAGAGTTAAGTATGATCAAATAGGCGATTTTGTGGCTGGACTTCTAAACACGTCTTGCCAAGTCATGTCTAACACAGGGGACGGCAACGTATGGCCCGCGGTGCAATTCAATTTGTCAATTTTTCAGTGGATGGAAATTGATAAATTTGTAACGAACCTTATTTGACGAACATCATCAGAATTTTGGACTTTTATAGAATTACGAAATAATCTTAAGATAAATTTAGTTACTTTGTAAATTATTGAATGTAATTTCTGGAGAGGTTTAATTGTTAGAAGAGAGAACCATTGCATGTACCTTGTTTTCTGTTTTCGGTTCTACATATCTAAGTAAAAAGTCTTTGCTCTTATGAAAAATATTTCAAATCCTCAAAGAAATTCATGAAAAGAAACAGCTGAATGCTCAGAATCGTGTCAAATTGAAAGTCGCATTATATACCTCTGATATTGTAATATGAATACAGAGCGGCACAAGCAGCAGGTTTGCATTGAAATTTTTATTTATCTTTTTACCTAACGATAATGACAGGAAATACTTTTATTGTATGTTCTTTATTTGTTATTTTAATAAATATGTTTACAAAATACATAATATATGTCCAACACACACTTTAATTTTTTTTTATTTTTGTTGAAGAAATATCTAATTTTATGCTGTTTATTTTTATGACAAGAAACATCTTTAAATGATGTAAAATTAATATTTAATAAAACTATAATCTATATTATTGACCTCTATTCCCTAACTTTGCATGCATTATCTCTGGAATCGAAATGTTAAACATGTCCTACTGTGTGGCACGCTGAATCCAATTGGTAGATTGGTTTAGCACGTCACTGCTAAAAGGTTGCCGACCCCTGGTCTAACAGAATATCAGTTAAGTGGGATAAGAATTGGTGAATTTGTTCACAAATTTTTGAAAAAATCGCGCCAATTCACCTAGTCAAAATAGATAAGATTTAATGATTAACTAGCGCAACAAGAAGGTATTGAAACAGACCCCTAGCTTTTTAACAAATGATTATGACTTAAATTGCCATGTGGCCGGGGAGCCGAGTGGAAGGTATCGAACCGGGTTTTGCCTTGTCACGAGTTCGAGCCCCGTACCCCCAAAGACCCCCGGTGGGGGAAAAGCATGTAGGGTTTCTGTCGGGGAGCTAAAAACGCCCCTCCCGTTGGTGTGGGGGAAGTTGGGAGAGGGGACCAGGGGGGTCGTCCACGTCACTTGCCCCATGGTTCCAAATGACGTGGTCCGTCCCCAAAAAGCCCTCGTGTAGCAAAAACAGTGCGAGTTAATAACCCCAATCAAAAAAACCTAAATTCCCATTTTAAGCATCACGAAGAAAAACCCTTTTTGGAGGCCAATTTTAGGGTAGAAGTCATTATCCGTCACAAGGCTGATTTTTGGGGGTTTTATTGAGGAAAAGGACCTTATTTTTGAAGTCAAACGAATCCATTTATAAAAAAAAAAAAATTGAATCGGATCGAACCCCCTATATTAATGATATTTTCAGAAAAAAAGAAAAATAAAAAAAAAGTTAAAAAAAGAAAAATTCCTTACCGGGCCCTTTTCCACATTCCGGGGTGCACCCCCGTTTTGACCTAAGACAGCAAATTCCATTGAAAAAAATATTTGGGCACCTCGAAATCATAAATTAGGTAGCTGGAAAGTAAACCCCTGACGGACCTTTCATAAGATTTTTTTAATCGAAATTAATTTCCCATTAGAGAGTTACTGAGGGGTACTAGCAATGGACCTTGTCATTTTGAACTGCGCACCAATGTAGAAACAACAGAATTCACAAAACAGAATTTACATTAAATAGAACCAAAATACTACTATCAAAAACCAAAAACTAGTGATTACCTTTCCTGAATAATTAAGTTTTATTAAAGTTGCTCTTGAGCAACACGAAAGAAATTTGCAATGCACCTTGGCCGTGGTAGCCAAGTAGTCAAGGTGGCTAACCTTGTCACGAGTTCGAACCCAGTACCACTAAATACTCGCCGTGTAGGGCAGAAAGGATTGTTGCTCTGAAAGGATCTCATCGGTGAAATGAAGGTTCTGGGGTACAAATATACAAAGCAAGATCGGATGATTGAGCGACGAGGTTGAATTGCAACAAGAGCATTATTGTTGGCTATCTAACGTGCAAAGGGTTTTTCCCTTTTATTTCCTTCCACCATTTCCAGGGTGCCGGGCCGGGGGGAATCCCGTTTTAAATAGATCTTTTCTTCCCAAAACCCCGTAACATTGGTAGTCCTCTACAGTGATGTTATATACGATCCTCATGGTTGCTTAGACTGGTGTAGTGTTTGACTATGAATCCATTTTCAGTCCAGGAGAATATGCCCAAAGCGTCGGGGGCCCAACCCTGCAACCCGAACCAGGTTTTTATTGACAGAAGTATACAGCCATTAATCATGATATGATGGTGTGCAGTGTTATTTTTTATGACAACGGGTCACCTGTAGTCACACACAGTCATCCTGCATTTAATTTTCACAGATTATCGATATAAATGACAAAGGGGCCCTCTTTTGGGAGAAGGTTTTAAAGTTTGGCCAACAAGATAATGGAATTCCGGTGAGGATTAACATTGGGGATTTTTTAAAACAAATCGAGGGCTATTGGGGACAGATGCGTAATTTGAACCACGGTCAAGTGAAGGGGGGAACACCGAGCTGGTTTCTCCACCTTTTAAACCCCCCCACACCAATCGCAGGACTATGAACCATGAAAAATTTGACACGCATTAGCCATTCTACTCGGTGGGTCTTCAGGGGACTAGGGGTCAAAATTATGAAAATGCCAACACAAAAATTGTCCCATGACCACTAGGCTATTGCGGTCACAATGACAGTCCATAGAATGACCCACATATCTCTCAACTGCCACCGTGCCCATTATACCGGGCCTTTAAAAAGCAGACCATCCAGAACTTTTTGGGCCCCAATGGAACAAGTATGGGACATAATAGGGCACCAGATTTTGGGGAAACCTCAGGGGAGTGGGGTGAGTTTGGGTTTTTTGGCGCAAGAGTTTTTTTTGGGTATACTTCGCCAAACATTCATAGGTCTGGGCGGGAAAAAAATAAAAAAAGGAAAAATTGGGTGACAAGATGGAGGGCCCAAAATAGGGGAAGGATCACTGGGGTACCCCGGGTTGTGACACCGCGGAATCCCTTTGGGAAATCGCGAGGGTCTTGGAAAAAATTGATGAATGCCTGACAAGATGTAACGCAAGATAAATTTAAAGGGAAATTTTTCCACCCATACATAGACGGAAAAATCAGGGGCCCCCCGCCGGGGAAGCAGGGTTGACGCCACTGTGTTCAGCCAATAAACATTGTGGCTGCTCGTAAAAATTCTTATTTCTCGAATAAATTTAGCAGTTGAACGATTATTACACAACTATTGGTGATGGATCTTAAACCACGGGTAAGTGACAAGGATAAAACCTGAGCTGGCCCTCCACATAACGCCAGCCTGAGGATCTTGAGACACGACCAATTTAGCCAGCATGAGCCCCTCCACTCAGTAGGGCTTTAAAAACACCAAGACTGGAAGACATACCCCAAAAGAAATAACGACGGGGTCACAATTTCGCGATCATCAGCTCTCGTTTATACAGTGGATAAGTAGTTATTTGGGATATTTTGACGGCACTTTTATCTTACATCTCTAAGACGTAACTACATAACACCTGGGTGTAGTTAGCAACCACTTTAATAACAGGAAATATGTGTTAATTTTTAAGAAGTGTTGGAAAGCTAAAATCTTATTTTTTGACTATTTGAGATTTTTACATTTTCAAATTGTATAGATTTTAACCTTTTTTAAAAAAACCTTACTTTAACTTCTAGGGTAATTAGAAGTCCTTAAAACCTATTTTTAAATAATCGTTGAACCCGGGCCACGCCCATTTTAATGGAAAAAGGTAAACAAAGTGCTTCTTTTTTGCTTAAAAGTGTAACGCTGATATAAACCAAAACATGTTCTTTATTTAAAAATTGAGCCTTTTTTTTTTATTTCAGCCGATTGAATTTCACTGTATACATTAAAATCAATTTATCTCAAAATGAAATTTAATAAGTGATGAAAACCTTTTCTGAGAAACTACTGTTCACAGGTATGTAAATTTTGTTTGAAATATTTATAATGATGTCTAATATATACTGAAATGAGTTTTTTGTAAAAATCTCAAAAATTTATTTTTTACAAATTTTTGAAGTGAAAAATGGGTCACAAATTTCGCAATGTTTGTTAAAATACTTCATAATTTATTAAAAAATTCAAAATTAACTAAAAACTCATTT
This sequence comes from Trichonephila inaurata madagascariensis, assembly GCA_019973955.1. NCBI lineage: Eukaryota > Metazoa > Arthropoda > Arachnida > Araneae > Nephilidae > Trichonephila > Trichonephila inaurata. Next base: position 309,529 of record BMAV01022436.1, read on the forward strand.
TGGTATAATGAGAAAGGTATACTTTAATTGCATGAAAAATTTCTAGCATGCAGATATAACAGATTTTGAGAAAAGGTACATCGAAAACAGCCAATTTAACATTGTCAGTAGAGAGGTTTCCAACTCCCCTTAATATCTTTTAGAAACAACATGCAAATATTATGATATACTTTTCTAAAATTCTTCACTCGAATTCATTTTTAATGCACTTTTAGAGTGATTTTTAAGATAATGTCCAAGAAATACTTGTATTTACAAAGCAAAATAGTACTGCAATTTTAAAAAATTTTGATTTAAATTTTACTAATTTTGTACATTAGTTTTTCTTCTGCGTTCAGTCCATTGAATTAACAAAAAAGTCCGAATATTTTGCGAAGTATATATAATTTAGTAAAGCAAAAGAAAATAAATTTGCATATTATCTCCCAGAGCTGATTGTACACTCTATTGAAGACAAATCAAAGGTTTATTTTTAGAATACTTCGTTGATTTTCCTTAATAATATACTTGCATCAAATGTTTTTACTATGCATCGATAACGATCTAACTGACTGAAAATATTAAATAGGATGAATAATGCAGGATTTGATTAAGTGTATTCACATGAACTAAGCTTATACAAACTCAGTCATTGGGTATGCTGTATTCAAGATGAACCAGTTGCATCAAAATATGAGGTTAAATAATTGTATTACTGAAAAATATAAATATTAAGTAAATTTTTCAATATTGTGAATTCACATACATTTTTAAATATACGCTGAATGACTGAGCAACAATACAAGCTCAAATTAGATTTAATTAGTAATTCGATCGCAAAAATAAGGGTCATTTTCTAGTTAGTCGTATAAAGGTAATAAGTCGCCAAATGTTGCGATCAAACTCGCACGAAATAAATTTTATTTGTGTACATCTTGAGTGTGTCATCGCCAATAATTTCCACATCTTGAGATGTGACTTTCGGTTCACTGAACAATATAAAGGAGAAATAATAAGTACTTATGTATTATCGCAACCTATTGGCGACATTATATGAAACGAAGCACGTGGATGCCAATTCAGCGAGTTATTAATAGAGTTGTTGCGATAATACGTAGCGAGTGAGTGGATATTAACATCGCACTGTTCAGCTACACGAAGGCTTTTGGCGACGGACCTCGACATTTTGAACTATGTGTGTGTGTGGTCAAGTGACAAGGACCTCTCCTAAATACCACACCACACCAACGGGAGGACGTTTGAGCTCTCGACAGATTTAACGTGCATCACTCCCCAACATGGCGGGTCTTTAGTGGTACTGGGCTCGAACTCATGACATGCCTGCCATGATCCGATACCTTGACCACTGGGCTACCACAGCCCTTGCGATAATACGCAAGTACCCTTATGTATTATACCATCGATCGATTTCGTTAAATCAAAAGGCGCCGCCAAATGCCACGATATGCAGCCAATAATGGAAAACGTATTATAGTTGAACATGCATGGGAATGGTAAGTGCCAATTTTGGAACGAAAAATGTACCAAAAAATTCAATAACTGCAAGTATTTAAAAATAGGTTTTAGTACTCGTGTATTATCACATCGACTTTTACCCCAAACAAAACCTTTTGCCAAGTGAGTGAGTATTTATCAACGTATCACTACAAAGCAAAAAGAGGGCAATTGCCGAAGGACCTCGTAATTTTGAACCTCTGTCAAAGGACGAGAATGTCATCTGAACTGCTGCCCCTACTCCAAACTACCACACATCGTTAACGGGAGGACTTTGCACCACGACAGATTTAACGTGCATCAGACTTCCCCCTTATGGTGGGTTTTTCCGAACTCACGGCACGTTGGTAGAATCTGTCCAACTACTAAGCTACTGCGGCCACAAGAGGTTTTCAAACAATGGTAAATATTTTCCCCAATGTTCATTTCGCAAAAAATTTTTGGCGCCAAAATAATCAAGAGACTAAACTAGACGGGATTGGTATCACCCAAAAACAATCGACAACTCTATTAATAACTCGCCAAGTTGGTAACCCCAATTTCCTATGTGCCGTACGCGCTGAATCGGCAATCAGGTGCTTCGTTTCCTATAATGTCGCCAATAGGTTGCGATAATGCATAAAGTTAACCGAGAGTTTCTCCCTTTCGTATCAGTAAATGGTCACTTACAATGCAATTAAACAAGAGATGTCGATTAGGAGTCTAATTTTCCTGCTTATCTTTATTTATCGCCCATTTAATGAATTATTATCACCACACGGGATAGATGTCCAATGTAGAAGATAGAACGGTACTTACGTACCATCTCAACCGTACTGGCAAAATTATATGAAACGAAGCACATGGTTGCCAGTTCAGCGTGTACGGCACTTAGAAAATCAGGGTTGCCAACTTGGTGAGTTATTAATAGAGTTGGCAATTGTTGCGATAAAATACGCAAGTATGAAACTAAACACTTGGTTGCTAATTCAGGGCGTACAACACATGCAAAATCAGGTTGTCAACTTGGCGAATTATCTTGAACGTAAGCATTGTTGTGATATAGTCCGTGAGTACCGATAGAACTGCTGGTCCAATTCGTCACCATCTTTACTTCATACCTTTGACGATGGAGAGAAAACTAGGATTTTAACCGAAACCGAATTTTTCTTTGGATTTGGCGATTTTTATCTTCATGTTATGGTGAGATATCGAATTCATTCTAAAATAAATACTAAATCGAAAATCCTTAGACCATTTTAGTCGCCAAAAAAAGAACTGCGCCAAGTTGGTCCCCCTATACTACACTTGAACCCGAAATCTCAAATACATATGTTCAACAAATTCAAATTATTAAAGCTTTAGTGAGAAAGTCATGGAAAAAGTTTGGCCATGTTTGATCTTTTCACTCAGACTTAAAAATCACCAAACATGGAGGAAAAGTATCACATATGATATCCTGGGGTACTTACGTATTATCGCAACAATTGTCGAAGTTCAAGATAACTCGCCAAGTTGGCAACCCCAATTTCGCATGCATCGTATGCACTGAATTGGCAGTCATGTGCTTCGTTTCATATGTCGCCATTAGGTTGCAATAACACGTAAGCACAGCCTGGTATATACTATATCTGATCCAAAAAAAGTGCCGGATCCACTGGTTTGGAGGGGGAAGGGCCCCGGGGTAATTGATTAACCAGATTTTCTGGTTATAAATTTTCGATCCACCAGTGCCAAGGGGGCTCGTAAATCTTCTACGCCCGGGGCTAAAAAAATTTTGGGAAAAAATCCCCTTAGTACACAGCCAAAAATTTCTTGTTTTAAAACTCCCCAAAAATATTAATCCAGAAGCAGTGAAATGTAACGAAAAAAAACACATGCATTAATTTTCTTCGCTTATCTTATCCGGGTGCCAAAATACAACACATCGCACATTCAGGATAAATATATCTCTCCAGAAAATTTGTTTTCATTCGACATAGGCTAATCCACATGATCATAGCGGCAATGATTTTTGTAAAAATATGTCCGGTAAGCATTGTTGGAGCCCCCAGATGAAGTATTGGTAAGCGTCCATATTTGCTTCAAGGCACTTTTGTTCAGTAAACAGGTACGGTTATGGTGAGCCAGAGGTTGATTTTGCTAAAGCACGGACCTAGAAAAAAAAAGAGAAAAAAGATTACTTAACCACAAATCACGCATTATTTATAAAATGGAAAAAATCAAAGCTTTTGTCCTATATTTTAGTATACTTGAAATAGTCCCATATTTTGAATCGGTACTTACGTATTAAACCATAGACCGATTTCACCAAATGAAAAACGTCGCCAATATAAAAGACGTCGCCAAGTGCTGTCACCGCTATTGTTTTGAAACAAGCTCGAAAAACTGCTTTTCAACATTGGTTGCATATTGTGGCATTTAAAAAAAAAATGATTTGATTGGATTTGAAAAAATTGGTCGACGGTATAACACGTAAGCACCTTTGGATTTACATATAAATACATTTATACTTATATATCCAATAAGTATTTTCACAAATACATAGATTAGTGATTATCGATGTGCAAGTCGAACCCCAGGTTCAAGTCCTGATTTCATTGGTATCCATCGTGGGGAATGATAAATGCTTAATAGAAAACTAAATGGAAGCGAAGCCCTTCGTAACTGTGAAATGTGGTGTGGAAACTAGGAAAGTGAGGTACTAACTCAGGAGTCGTCCATGTCACTTGACACTAAATCAAAGTTATGGATTCCTTATCAATCGTGTGTGACCTTCAGTGCAACATCAAGTCAAGCAGACCAACTGGATGATCAGATTGATTGATTTGAAGTAACGTTAACTCTATCCTGAGAGAGCTGTTGGTGATGGATCTTGTAATTCTGAACCACGATCAAGTGTGTGATGAACGCCACCTAATATGATACCTCTTCTAATTTCTTCAGTACATCAAAGGACTTTAAATCGGGTTCAACTGAACAAGCAGCAGGATCGTAATTGAACCCTCTGAATTGGGCAAAAAATTTTGGGGCCAATAAGGATTTTGGGGCCAAATTTCATTCTTGCATGCATTGATTGATTGATTGAATAACGCCACGTTCAGCAACACGGGGCTTTTTGGGGACGGACCCATTTTTGAACCATGGTCAAGGGCGTGGAGACACCTTGGGGCGGCACCCCCCTCCCCACTCCACACCCACCAACGGGGGGACGTTTCAGCCCCGACAGATTTAACGTGCTGCTGCCCCCTAAGCGGGTCTTTAGTGGTAAGGGGTCAACTCATGACATCCGCCGTCCCTCCAAACCCCTCGGTACCCGGCCCCCCTCTTCTGCAAGCGCGTGCTTAAGATTGAGTGCTAATTGGCCATTCCGCAAAATGCAGATTTTCTTTAGGCTCCACTTGGTGAAAAATATTGGCACCAAAAAAAAAATCAGGGGTTCAACTAGGACTTTACCGCAACAGCCTCATTGATCCTAAATACAGATTTTTAGAGGAATCAGGACTCAAATATCGCGTGTGAAAGGTGAAAGGTTGCTTAATACAATAGTATTACAACTCAAATGTCAAATTCATCGCCTAAATGTGGTTCAAAGCTGTGCTGTCTGTCACCAATTGTATTTTTTTGGTTTTGAGTGGCAATGAAGAATGGGGTGCCAGTTCAGGTGTAGACCTTGTCATCTGACTGTGACTCAAAATTACGAAACACTTTGGTTGTAGTCAAAAGACCTCCGTATTGGGCAGATTTTTATTAAAGCGGCGGCTTGAAGCTACATGAGGGCAATTTGGGGACGGTTTCCCGGTCAAGTGACGGGCCCCTGGTGGTAGTGTCCGGACCGGGAATAGGAATGTTTGGGGGAATCGGCGCGGTTCCAGAGGGGGGCTGTGTTTTTTTAAGAGAGGGTTTTGACCCCGGGAGTCGAGAGGAAGACAGTCCCTTGTTGTTTTGGGGAGCACGGAGCGCTAAACTGTGTTGGGACGGAAGGAAATGGAATGCCTTCGGTGAGAACCTGCATGCTGTTTTCTGTACCAAGAATAGAGTGTCTTGGGAGTGTTTGAACACAGAGGACTGTGTGTGGGTGGTTATAATTATGATCAAGGTAATTGTCTAGTAGTTGATTAAATAACAGTAGCAAGAAAGTAAATGAGAGACATTACATGTTTATTAGATAATCGTATTTAATCAAGGAGAATTACATTTAATCAAGATAATTGTTTGAGTTGATTTAATTATGTATGTATTGATTGATCTGAGAAGTAATTAAGTAATAAAGACTTTACAATGGTATCTCGTTCTTTTACTTTTCAGAATACACCACGACAGGACTTAGAACCTTGATTGTGTGCTTAGGTCACACTGCACGGAGGGTCTTCAGTAGTACAAAGACTTGAACCCGCGACATGACAAACTGGGAAATAAGTTCGCGTGCATGTCTCCTCGGCTGCCTTGTGTTTGGCAGAAATAAGTAGATGGATGGCAATGGTAGCTGCGTGGTCCTAGTGTTGAACTCGAACTGGCGATCTTTTGGTCTTCCATGAGTTGTCGCCAACACACGCATTGGTGATTTTATCCAATAAAATACATTCACTTCAATCTAAATGACGGAATCAAATTTGGCATGTTTTCTACATGTTGCCGGACTTGGCTTAATCGTCTCTTTAACCTAGTGGTCTCCAACCCGGGCCGCCCAAAGAACATTAAATTATTTCCGTTTTACTTACTATTGTGTATTTCTTTCAGGTTTGTGTGACTTTCCAAGGAAATCATTGTATATATTTCATGTTGAATCACTTTATATTCAGTTTTGTGAGTAACTATATTTTATTCTGAAGATACATTTAAATACAATTAAGTTAAAATGATTAAACCAGAGAACAATTTAAAATATAAACAATCAATGTCCCACCCAAGGCGGATCGCTGTAAAATTAATAAACTTTGACCGGTCAGCGACGGTAAAAAGGTTGGGAAGCACTGCTACAACCAATAGGCACCCACAAAAAGATTTTAATAATTTCATATTTAACAACGAGTAACTATTAAAAGTTTAATAAACGAAATAAAAAACGTGTGTCTCGGCTCCGACAAACGACTGGAGTTTATTCCTTAAGTACGGTTGTCTTTGATTATAGAGTAGGCAAACAAGGAAAATAAACGCATCTCATATAATACTGAAACCATGCACGTATTTTTCTTCATTTTATTCACATTTTTCATATTTTGACTCGGTAAAATAACATATACATAAAATAATATATATCAATTACAGTACAGAAGTATAGGCAACTCATAGTACATAAGTACAATTTAATTCACTATTAATATCACTTTTAGTATTAATTACATTAATACTCTCGCCATTATTAATCACTTTGACAAGAGGCTTGTGGTAGGTAAAGTATGATACGTGAACGTCGGTGGATTTACGAATCGTGAAAACATTGTATCAATGGTTGTCCCATACCCAGTGGCGCACAGAAGGGGTCCGACCCCAAAAGCCCTTGATTTTTTCCGATTTGGGTTTATAATTCTAAGTATATAATACGTAAAATTTAATTAAATATTTGTTATTAATGGTTAATTTTATTAATTAATGCTAATTATTTATTCAATATTTATTTTTTTACCGTGTTTTGTTCCTGAAAATCGACAAAATCAAAAATAGCATGATACAAGAATGGTGAACTTTCAACCCCGGACCCCCACCCCCTTGAAAAATTCCTGTGTGCGCTACTGACCATACCTATAATTCCCCCAGTGCTCTACCATAAACAACATCCAAATTATATAAGCTCTGATTTTAATTTTACTTATCTCAATCCTTTACTTTTATCGAAATCAGTATTGAAATCGCCGCCTAGTATGAGTGCAAGTACATGATACTGTTTCTTCAGTAGTTTAGAACCACCTTCTGGATATATGCTAAGGTTCACATTCATTATTATATATAGGGTGTCCGAAAAAGATTGTACTTTTTTTTAAAAAAAATTTTCTCTAGTTTCTCTTATGTACTATTGGAATGTTTTATTACACCAAAAGTTAGGTGATATATCAAATTTTTTTTTTTTTTGTATCAAAAATGTACCTCACAAAGATTCAATATGGTTGCCCTTCGCGACACGGCGGATATCTAGGCGATACTCCATTTCCGTCCATACTCGCACCAACGTATCTCTTGTAACGGCAGAAAAAGAATGTACCCTTTTTCAATTCCTACACACACTATTAGCTCACACTCTCTATATATTTATTTATCTCCGTGGAATTTCCAATCGTTAATAAAATACATTTTAAAGCGCTCCATTGAGCTGAAATTTTATATACATGATTATTTTGGATGACAATACAGCAATTTAATTATAATTAATGCAAATTAATTTATTAAAACTAATTATTTAAAGAATTACAAATACACACAGCCACGTTGGCATCCTTTTTGGTGACTTGTGTCAAAACTTGAAAATATTTTTCTCTCCCTTTTTAAAGCATTCAGTTGAAATGAAATTTTATAAACAGGATTGTTTTGGATGACAATACGATACTTAAATGATAATAAATAAAAATGAATGACCACTTAATGTTGTGATTCTGTCCTATGTAGATATATACATATTTATATGAATTGTAACTATTTAATAAAAAGTAGCTAAAGTAGGAAATTGACATAAAATTTTTTTCATATTACTTGTTTCTTTCTTCCCCCTAGGTACTCAGATATGTAGAGAGTGGTAAAAATTAGCCTGAAAGCTACTAGATACTCCAAGTTTTGAAATATCAAGCTTTTCCTGTTTGCACGAAATTGTCAACATAGCGCCCACCAAACCCCAGAAGGCCTTTTTTCCCAATTCGACTATTCTTTTAATAATCGTAAAACCCACAATTCCCTCGCAAATCAATTAACGGGAAAAAATCGTAAGACACGTATTTATAACTGTCTTTTTGCCTCCAACAATATTTAATTACTTCATCACTCTTTGAAGCCAAATGAGAAGGAAAAAAATTATCCCTAGCGTTAATTAGAGAACAAAAAGCATTTATCAGTAAAGGAAGGGGAGGAGAGGGGTGTTAGAACGTCTTAAAGCTAACAACCATTTTTCTTTCCTTCCACCCCAAAATCTTTCTTAGGGAACACACTACTGTGTCTTTCTCCTCATTAATTTAAACTTCCGGTAACAATTTGCTTTCCGGTTAATTATGCTTTGTGGGTGCTTTAACGAAGAAGGTACTGTAATTACAGAGTTCATCTGGCGAACCAGAAAGGGTGGAAGGGTCCATTGATTTTCACGATATTTTTAGCCTCCCCCCACGCAACACTAGTTGCAGCAGGGGTGCATTTTGATTACGTCTACCCCTTTGCAGTTGCGGCAATGCCATCCCACGTGTTTGCCACTCTGTTGGTCGATTTATTATGGATTAAGGGTTAACTGGAGGTGCTCTGGAGAGGGGTGGTGCCAAGGGGGTTGTGAGAAATCAGTAGCAGGGAAAATTGAGCGGTAATGGGGATGGTTCTGACAAATGGTTAATTTGTGGAGGGGTGGGGTGTTGTGCTTGAAGCGTAATGTACTTTATCTGTGGTGTTGCGCTCTTGAGGGTTGTTTGATTCTGTTTAATGTCACCTCTCGAATTCTATGAAATAATCTACTTCAAGTATTCATAAGTGATCAAATTCTAAAAACTCCGAAATGTTTAAAAAAAATATTCTCTATCTGAAAACCCTACAGATAATTAAATTCAAAATTATCTCGAATGATGTAATAAAAAATCACTATTTCTATTGTCACAGGTTAATAAATTACTAAATCTTAAAAGTTCTCGATTGCTCTGGGTGAGTGAGTGAATATTTTTTTTAATGAGAACATTTATAATAACCCCGTGCACCACAAAGAATCACATAGAAGTAAGCGTGAAGCACACATACAAAAGAAGAGAAAGATTACAACACAAACATCCATGTCTTACCCGGGATTCGAACCAAGACCCTACGGCACCGCAGTCAGCGTCACTAACCACTCTACCGGATGGGCGACAGTGAGTGAATATTAACGTAGCACTATTCAGCTACTAGAGGGCTTTTGGCGATGGACCTCATAATTTTGAACCATGGTAAGAATTTTAAACCTTCTTTGACGAGGACGACACTTGAGCTGGCATCCTCTCCTAACTTTCACACCACACAAACGGGAGGACTTTTGAGCTTCGATAGATTTGACGATTATCACCCCCTCCTCCTACACGGCGGGTCTTCAGTGGTACTAGGCTCGAATTCATAACACGCAGGCCACGAATCCATTACCTTGTCCACAAGGCTACCATGGCCACCTTGATTGTTCTGAACAAGTGAGTGTTTATTAACATCGCACTACAAAGCAACTCGAAAGCAAATGGCATCAGATCTCGGTCAACTCGTTCAAGTGACGAAAGCGACATCTGAGCTGGCACTTCATTCTCCAAACTTTCAAACCCACCAAGGGGGAGACTTTGGCGTGACAGTTTTTAACATGCACATCACCTCAAGGCGTGGATTTTCGGATCAGGTTTCAAAACCGCGACTGAAACCCCCCGAATTCGGGCCAGACCCCCCGGTACCGCGCCCCAAAAACGCATAAAAAGTTGGGCATCCCGCATAGAGAAAATGCACAACAGTTACTAAAAAAGTGAATTTTATAGTGAAAATAATCTCCAATTTTATCCTTGAAATTTTGTTTCTCCTAAATTCACAGAATTGCATAACAGCATTTTTAAAATCGTAGTAATTAGCTATGAAAATACAAAGAAATGCAAAATCAAACCAGTTAGCTTTCCAGACTAGTTTTACATAATTATTCCTAGTTCAAAATAGAACGCGTTTTGGTTCATTAAAAAATCCAAATAACTTTAAAAACAAAATCCAGTTAAAACAGTAAGGTACTTGTAACAACAAATACAATTGCTCAAAATAGTATATTTTAATTTCCTAATTTTCCATGGCCTCACATACGAGTATATTACGCAATCTTCGATAAATTTATATACTGACTAATAATGTAATTTTTACTTAACACCACAGTGGCACAAAAAAAATTTTTAAAGGGTGGGGCCGGGGGTTGAAAGTTCACGATTTTTTTATCATGTTTTTTGATTTTGTCATTTTCAGGCAAAACACAGTAAAAAAATAATTATTGAAAAAAAAATTAACATTAATTAAAAAAATTAATCTTAAAAAAATTTTTAAAATTTTACGTATTATATACTTGGTTAAACCAATAAAAAAATAAAAGGGTTTTGGGGATTGGGGCCCCCCGAACCCCTTTGTGCCCACGCTAAACCATTTTAACCTTAATTAGTTGGGTTTTTCAAATTTCCCGATGACGCTGAAGCCTTCCCACCCCAAATTTAAAGAGATGGTGAGATAAAATCGGAGTAAAATGAAATGGGGGAGGATTGATCCAGTGAAGGATGTTTCCTGCGGACATCCTTACCTGACCGATACATTTTTTACCTCTTCAAAATGGAACATCCTTCACAGTTAACCGCTTTTCTTGAAACGAAGGATGTTAGGATGACGGCCATTTTTTTTTTTGGGGTAAACGCTTTAGTCTGATCAAAAAAAACACCTTATTTTTTCCCACATATAAGGCTCCACAAATAAACAAGGTGCATTTGAATAAAAATATTGCTTAATTCCATATTAAAGATTGAAGGATTGAAATTGATTGATTGATAAGGGATATGGAGCAATAAATGATATTGTCGTAAATATTTGGAAATTATATAGAACAATTTTTTTCCACTTGTTTAAATGAATATTTTTAGTTGACAATATCTGCCTTACAAAAGGTCCATATCATAAGTCTCAAAAATTTGAATCGCATCCAAAAGAGGAAGTCGACGTTTCAGTATGCACCCCCCTCCCCGCATCCACGCTGAGTGTGAGTGTTTAGAACACACACGTTGAGCTCCCGGGGTTTTTTGGGAAACCCGAGTTATTTTGAACCATGATCAAGTGACGAGGAAGATCCCGGCTAACCCTCTAACCCACCCAAACGGGAGGACGTTTGAGCCTCGAGTGTAGAGTGGCTGATGTACGCTAAATAAAATGTAAATTTTCCCCTTTTGGGGACCAGGGTTTTAAAATAACAAATATCCTCGTGCTACTCCAGTGAGATGTAGATTACACTCCCCCCCGCAGTTCTCCCTCTTTTTAACCCCCCCTCAGGGGCCACCTCTTTTAGGGGGGTAAGGGTCCAACCCCGGGGTCCCTAGTGATCTTTTCCTTTTCCCAAAAGGGGTTTACTATTTTTTGGAAATACGGGTGTCAAGACCCCGGGGTACCCCAGTGATCCTTCTCTATTTTCGACCCTTCATCTTGTCATCCACTTTTTCTTTTTTTCCCGTCCAGACCCAGACCTATAATGTTTGGCGCAGATAGAAAACGGCTCTGCGCCAAAAACCCCAAACTAACAACCCCCCCTCTAAAAAGTAAAACCCAAAAAAACCCATCTGCCATAACTTTTTACAATGATAGTAAAATCTTATGATCAATTAATGATCTTATTTTAATAGTGAAAAATTAAATTGGAATATTACGATAATTTAATTAAATGTATTGTATAAGTTTAATATTAATAAATAACTTCCCAAGCGTTCGACCTTAAAATTGATGTTTTTATTTCCCAAGCAAGAGAGATAATATAATTTCATTATTCATGAACACACAACAACAGTGATGTGTATAGCTCTCAGTACCTTTTTCAGTGAAGCATTAATCCATCTCTTGAACAAAAAGTTGTTTTTCTTTTAAACTCAACTAATTTAATTCCATTTTATCTCCGGAAATTCAGAGAACATAGTTGAAGGAACAGCATAAATTATCTCGCTATCTATACAACCAGTAACTTAGTAACGAATGAAATAATAGATGGCATTGAAAAGTTTCACATACAAATCTTAAAAAAACATTGATTGTGAAATCTTTAGAAAATACACCCTCACTTGAACATTCATCACTGATTAGATTGTCACGCTTCACAACCCCAGGAGTTTAAGAGAATTCTAAACGTCGCTTCACATTACCGATCCAATTCCAAGAAAGTTTAAGTACTCGAAAAATGATTCGATTTTCACGAGATAAGTGAGATATTTATTAGAAAAGAGAATATCCTTTTTTCCCAAGAGTGGGTTATTGATCAGTGAGGGATTATTTTCTTGTCGTGTTTGGTTTGCTGCTTACAGATTTTGAATGGGTAATTGAATGAAAATGAATGATTCCATAACCACTAACTCATACTTATATTTTAATGAAAAAAAAAAAAAGTGTTGATGTTTGCCAGGACTTGTGTGGGTAATTGTAAACTTGTCTAATTGATTACTGCAAAATGGCTAAATTAAGAATTAATTTATTGAGTAAAGTTTAGTATGGTGTATTGTATAGTTAACCAGCACAATTTACAGGAACGGTTAATAAATACAACAAATAATTTGAAAATTGTATAATGGACTAAATTCAGGTGACGTCATAGTCACATGGTAACTACGTGTTTTCCCCAAACAGTTCAAAATTAATGCGCGCATAATTATATAAAAAATTTAACAGCCCAAAAATTTGTTCATGTGATGTTGTCTGCTTTTAAAATCCTTTTTTAGAAAATAATATTTGTCAACGAAAAATAATGCACATAGTTAAACAAAATGCCCTTAATTTAAAAGTATTCGTATAAAAAGTATTTTTTAAAATTTTGAAAAGGTTTGAAGAATTTTAACCGTGAACTCTTTTCCCCAAATCTTTCAAATTTTAAATGTTATCTAAACTTTACAAGTTGAACAACTAGTATGTCAATTTTTAATCAATAGTGAACACGTGATTACCGTTATCATGTGACAATCATGAATTTAGTCCATTGTATATGTTACGATTCTTCAGTTGAATGGGTTCAAATCACGACGGTCACGTGGTCTGCATTGAATTCAAAAACAAATTAGACTTGTATTTGTTGTTCTATCTGTAAAATTAAGATACAATTTTAAATTCAATACTTCTGTAAAATTTAAGTATTTATTTTCAAAAGTTTTATTCATTATTTATTATGTATTTAATATAAATCATGATTTTACCGATTCTTTATTATAGTTGACAAATACGTACCTTTTTAAAAGAAAGTTACTGCAAAAACCAAAAGTTGGCAGCATCGAGGCTCATGATTGGCTGTAAACATGCGATATCTTTTATCATGTGACTATGACGTCACACGAATTTAGCCCATTGCCAAAGATAAGATAAAAAATATAACATATTTTCGGAGATTAAAATCATAAAATCACCAATTTTTATTTGATAAAAAATAAAAATAAATTCAATATGAGCAACCTAAAAACTGTGTTTTACTATACAAAAATTAAATTTGAAAAAGTATGCATAAAATTTTGAATTATTTTTTTTTTTTCACATATTCGATTTTCTTCCTGTGATTTGTAATTCAAATAAAATACTCTTATGAAATCAGTGCATTATTTTAAACGTAAAATAAAATATTTCAGGCTTAATTTTTATAACAAAATCAAACCTAGTGAAAAAAAAAGATTAAATTTTGAAGTGCGATTTTTTTGTGGCTGTGGTAGGCTAAGGACCATGGTCACGAACTCGTGCCACGGTGAGCCTCGAGTTCGAATCCTGATGCCTCTGAAGATTCACCATGTAAAGGGGATGATGCACGTTAAATCTGACGTAGCTAAAAGTTAGTAAGTGAATATTAACGTCGCATTGTTCAGCTACACGAGGGCTATTGGCGAAGGACCTCATCATTTTGAACCATGGTCAAGTGACGAACGACCCCCTAGTTTGGCCCCTCTCCCAAACCTACCACCCCACACCAAGGAGAACTTTGAACTCTCGACAGATTTAACGTGCATTCCCCTCCCGGATCTGGAGGTCTTAATGGTATGGGATCAAACTCATAACACGCCAGCCACGATCCGATACCTTGACAACTAGGCTACCACGGCCTTCAACGTAGCAAAAAGAGTAATAATATTGGCGTCGTGTGGGTTCCGAGAGTGAGGCCAGTTTGGTCACGTGATCACGGTTCAGAATTACGAGGTCCGTCGCCAACAGCCCTTTTTTTACTGTGAAATTTTTTACTAAATTATATCAAATGAATCAAATGTAATGCACGTTATTCTTATTTTACAATTAGAAATATAGTTTTATTTTCCATCGAGTAAGGCATTCTTTATTCAAACAAAAGAAAAAAAGGTAGTTTTTGAATGGTTCATGTTGTTTATAGATTATGCAAAAATTGTATCTTATTCAATTATTACGCTTATATATATCCTTCAAATATATTTTCAGCAATCTAAAAAGTAATGACAAAATTTGACTAAAACAAATAAAAAGAAAAGGCATTTACGAAAATCAGTAATTAATAGTTTTAAAAAAAAAAAAATGATGCTTAACATGAAATAAATTGACTTCATGTACCTGCATTGTTTTAACAGGGAGATTAATGATACTGCGTATAAAGTATCAGTATTTACGCCTCATCCATTTAAAGATAGAATATGGCCTTATTTTTAAAATAATTTTGTTTAAAACCATAAACATTTTATTTTTTAAAAAATTATCAATTTCTTCACAATACTAATCTAGATTAACAATAATCCCGTCTACAGTTTCTGGAACATTTATTAAGAACGCTCTATTTTTCACGTATTATCAATATCAGGGTCCAGAGTACAATGCGACGCACTCATCTGCAAGCGCACAGACACGCTCTTGTACTTCATCGCATCCGTTGCTCTCAGCTGTTCTTTTTTTATTATCCCACCACCAGCACAAGCCTCCCTTTCCCTCATTTCCTTTTTACCACCGACATCTGTTTGCGCAGCGATCTGCGTCCCCATATGCCACACCGGTGGGTGGTTTCTTAGTGCATGGGATGGTGAAAATATGCTGGGGGTTGAATCATAAGTGTAGAAACATTTTGCCTTCCGCGTTTGTGGTTCCTGAGCGTGCGTGTTTAGAAAATCTCGGCAGGTAATGCGATATATTAGTAAACATGTGACCATATAATATTAAAACTCAATTATTAAGTTTTTCGGGGGTGGGAACAGGGACTACTTAAGGCATGGGCCAATTGGGTTTGGGCCACAATAGGGGCCTCGTCTCGTTCTAGATTCAGCCTAAGGTATCCGAATACGTTCGGAACCGTGATTTTAAAAAGGTACATAAATGAATAATTTTCACGATATTTAGTGTTACTTAGATTGGAATACATGTATAAAATTGTTTTAAGGACATTTTGACAAAAAAAAATTATTTAAATACACTATTTTGGCAAAAATTAACTTAGAATAGCCTTTTTTTCTTTCAGAGTTACAACCCACTGAAATAATTATCGGCGTTTTTTTCTTAAAATTTCTCTCCTTTGTTGTCGTAAAACATGCATAAACCCACTTCTAAGTTATATATTTCAAAAATTCTAGTGGAGCTTCTGTACAGAAGTCTGATCAATATACAGGCAAAATATTATTATAATAGAAGCATTTTTTCACAAAAGGAGAATATTTTGAAAATGGGTCATTCTATGTTCTTTTTGTCAAAATATTGTACTTGAATAATTTTATTGTAATTATTATTAAATTTTATATTCCCCTTTAAATGCCCTAAATATTATTACCCATTTAATTTTTTAAAAATTTGGGGTTTAAACGTACGTCCCTTAAAGACTCCCTGGGTTAAGGCTTTAACCCAAACTCAAAAAAAAATAAACTCTATTTCTTGTATATAAAGGTTCTTCACGCTTTTAGTATGGGTTATTTTTAAAAATATTACATATTACCCAGTTCCATTCATGAGTCAATTTTTGCCCAACAAAAAGAGAGACAGTGGAAGAAAATTTTGGGATAGAAATCCCTGGACCTCCCCGAGGTCAATTGGCATTTTTTGTTGAAGCTACAAAACCCCCGTTCTGTGGTTACTCAACAAAAAAAGGAATTATGGAAGCTAGCGTTCTTTCCGGGCTACTTTTATTGAAAAGAAAAAAAGCTTTATTGCTTTTTGGATCAAAATTGTCCCGATTGTGAATTTCCACGCACCCTTTTCAGTCAACTTTTTTTTATCGGCGTGTGAAAGGAATTCTCTCCCCTCTTCACATACAGGGCTAGTTGACCACATTCCTCGTGTGAAACTCCGGCGTAAATATCTGACTGACAACTTCAGGTTGATGTTGTCAAGTTGCGTTCCATACACAAAAAAGGGTCGTCCAGCCACAGTTAATATGTTTCGTAATTCAGAACCAATCATTTGACCAGTGACCGTGTTTCAAAATTACGAGGTCCGTTGGCAACAGCCTTTGTACTGCTTTTAGTGTGACGTTAACGAATATTTACAGTCCGAGACAGGTTCATTCAGATAATAACATTCTGAGTTAAAGGGAAACAAATCTACCAACTAAGTACAAATATCATGGAAGATATTTAAAAATTGTATCATGAAAAGTGGCGACATCATAAATGATCTTAATTTAATTATGGATTATTTTATAAGTATCCGAGAATATTAATGCTTTAATATAAATTGCGAGTTAACTTTCTGTGAATTGTGCACGTGAGAATCCAATCCAAACAACAAAAAATTTTCTTATAACCCTTAACTGCCGGTTAAAAAGCGTTCGTTCCCAGAAACGGTTTTTACATAAATGCGTATTTTGGGGTTTTTTTTGGGGGGGTAGTAAGAAAAAGCACAAATAAGCAAATATTTCTCTAAAATAAATAAATTCTTCTCAACACTGGAAAGGTAATTTTTTTTGTATACCAAGGCCTTTGGAATAGTTTTACTGATAGAAGCGCAAAGAAAACAATCGTATTTCGTAAGGACGTATGTATACGTCCGGGGCACTTAACGCACTTACTGAGTAGCAATCCGGAATTAAGTCGGCGTTAAATAAGGGGTTAACAAGTTATTTTTCGAACTTTTCATATTCTTATTTCTCTTTGTCATTATCGCATTTTCCTACTTAATTAAAAATAAATATTAAGCAGCGAAAAATTATTACTCAAATTGTACATTTTGATGCTACATAAAATTTTTATGCAATATAAAAAAAATTCTCTCCATCATAAAATTATCATATGAGCTGTTTTCCTTACAGCATTAATCAACCATTACATAATAAGATTCCAAATCAAAGAAAAATAGAAGTATCTGGTGTTATTTCGATAAGAATGTTGGAGGAGTTTTCTACATTAGATAAAATAAGTCGATAAAAGCATAGCAAGATATTTTTGAGCATATCAGAAATGGAAAAACATATTTCATCCAGTTTCATCTTCGGAAAAATAATGTTCTCAAAATACGAGAGGATAAATGGAAAACTCGAATGGTGCCCAAAGAGAAATTGAAAATTCCTTTGTTCTGAAATGAAGGCTTGGAACCGAAATAAAATGCAAGATCAGATATTAGGTTGAATTCTTTTTTAAATATTCAAATACTTTTTTTGTACTTTACATGAAGTTAATGGTAGAGGTTTTGTAGTTAATATAGTTTTCATCGTTATGTAATGCCAATGCCATCGTAAATAAACTTAATACAAGAATTCCTCAATATTCCTAATACACAATTTTGAACTGAAACGATTTTTAAAAGAATATTTTTTTTAAAAAAATGATTTTTAAACTTTTATATACGGATCTATATTAATTTAATTTCCTGAAAAAATGTTGCAGTGGAATGATTATCAATATGTATTTGAAGGAAATGCAATAAAAAAATTGTAGAATATGTAAAATAACTAATGGGGAAAAAATAAAGGGTATGCAAAGTAATATAATTTTAAAGTATTAATAAATCTGTTTGGAATGTTTTTTTTTCTTCTTTTCTTCTGAGGATGCCAAGGAAAAGCAGCCAAGTTAGGAAGAAATAATGTAAAATACATAAAATTAAAACAGTGAACTAAGAAAACTTTTTTAATCAGTTTCATTTTTTCCAGTTTTTGAGAATAGTTTGGATGTTAGAATAGTATGTTTTAAATTATATAATTGTAGACAATGCACACACATCAATGAATAGTTAACTTAAAATAGTAGAGGAAATAACAAGAATATAAAGTAATTCCAATTCAAGGCCAAATTTAATTCATACGCCATATTTGAGCATGTAAAAAACAATAGCCATTTGAAAAGAATTGTTGACTTTATATTGTCTTTTTTAAAGTCAATTTCATTTGATTATTAATTTATTTTTGCATTTCATTATAATTCTAAATTATAATATATCGATTGATTTTTTTAATCAAAAATAATGACAGAAATAAGAAAAATGCTAAGTGATGCCGGTTCGGGGTATTATCAAATCCATTTGGCATGTTTTCTTCCCTGAGCATGCCAAAAAGTTCGCCAAGTGAATGTTGATAAACGTAGCATAAAACAACACGAAAGCTACTGGCGACGGACCTTTTTGACGAGGATGACCCCTGAGTGGGCACCCAACTTTCCAAACTATCACACCACACCAAGCCAACGGGAGCATTTCAGTTTAACGCGCATCAGCTCATTTACAAGGCGAGTTACAGTGGTACAAGGCTCGAACTCATGACACGACAACCACGAGTCCGTGAAGGGGAAAGACGACGGGATAGCGGCCCTATGGAGATAAAGTTCAAAGTTAAAATTTTTTTTTCCTCATGGTCAGCTGTTTTGAAACATTATTATTAATAAAAAACAAAATTACACAATCAATTACAAGGTGTGATTTTTTTCTAGTTTCATTGAAGAATATATTAGTTAACACAAAGCTTGTGAACAAAAACGAGATTTCATAAAAAAAGTTTAACACAATTTTTCCTTCAAATGGGTTACATTTTGGCACACAAGCTCTTGCAGATTTGGCAAGTCCCCTACGAGTGAGAGCCACTTCAATGGTGGCACCCTCTAGTTGTGGCTTCCGCTACCAAATTTTGACGCTTAAATTAATTCAAGCTCTCGTCGGATGCTAAATATTGCCATGCTTTAATTTTGCAGAGAGTACCAGAGTCAAATTAATACTCAAGGGGTTTTTTTCATGCCACATAATCATATGACATGCCTGTCTACGATTTTAGCATCCAGAAAATCTATCGACTCCCGCCGGGATAAAATAAATATAATAGTTATAACCAAATACAACTTTAAAAACATTTGTCCAAAATATTAGAATTTAAAAGCGGATTATTTAATTTTTTTATAAAGAAATAAATAAGAAATTTAATTTTTTGGAAAAAAAAAAACCGAATTAGGTTAGCAAATTAAAAAGAAGCAATTTTTAAACAAGTCTTAACATTCCCTTTTCCAAAAAAAAAAAAAGAGGGTCAGACACAAATACTCCAACCCATAACTACAAACAGCATAATGTCAAAACTAATTATGGCCGATAATTCAAAACTGCGCACCATTTTTTTATTAGCCCCTTTGGGTATACAATCGTCAAAATAATCGAAAGTATCTCTCTTACTGCAAGATTGGTTATTCACCTTCTATTAACATATCGTTCCGTCAACACACAGTGTCTGAAACTTTCCTCTGTTTTTCTGCGAAAAGAACGTGAGTTGCAATTTAAAAGGATAGATGTATTTTTCGAACGCGAACATATGGAATGCACACCTGCGATATTACAAAACCAGGTGTCACTACTTTTAACCCTGTAGCTCACATTGGATTGTCGCGTGCGCCAGGGAAAAAAAGTTGTTTTTTAAATGACTTTAAACATATGGTAGACAGGTAAAAGGCATATTAGCATTAAACAAATTTACAAGCTCGTTTCCACTAAAGATGTTTTTGGAATACAGAATTTTGTGAAAGGGGTTTAGGGGAATTTATTTATGGGCTGGTTTTACAGATTTAAAAACATGTCGGGTATTATGTAACTTATTAAAGTGTAGAATGTTTCTGTTTTGTGTGTTGTAACATATTTCAGAAAAGAGAAAAACTGAGTCGAGAAATCTGTCTGTGAATTTAAAATATGGCTGCTTTAGAGAAATTTGCATTTTAACATTTGCAGAGAATGAAAAATTCACGCTTATTTGTTCTTTGTCAAGCATATACTTCATCTCAACTTTCGTTTTCGGGTTACATTTAATTTAGTTTAATTATATAATGTTGGACTTGAAATAAATTAATTTTCGTTTTCAGATTATATTTGATTTAGTTTTTTAATTAATGTTGCACTATATAGATCTATATAATGAGCTTTTCGAGAAAAAGCTTGTCATTTTAATTCTGAGGCAACCCCTTCTCCCGCGAATAGCAATGACCACGTTAGCCGAGTAGTCATGATCGAGAACTCATGACCAGTGTAATTTCTGTCCGTTCGTGGGTCCAAATTTTCGGGATCCACCGAGGTTCAAAGCCTTCACGTTAGCGTGGTGTGGAAGTTTCGAGAATGGAGTATCAGCTCAGATGTCGTCGCTTGATTGTAGCTGAAAACTACGAGGTCTGTCACCAATAGTTTTTTTTTGCTGCAAATTGAGGTGTTAATCAACAATCAATCAAGGTAATCTAATTAAATCACTCAAACACATAACTAGAGATATAAATGGCTATGGCACATGCGTCAAATATAGAATCGTCATCTAGATTAGAGACTACTTATGACGTCTACGGAAAACGTTCTAAATAACGCTCAATACTATAGAGGGGATGTATATTAATTGCAATAAAAGTTGGAAAACAGTCTTCTCTAAATATTGCTCAAAAAAATCCCTTTAAAAACACAAAAACCCCGAGGTGTGTGTTCTCTCATGTGACTACCCAAAATTCGCTGTTTTGGTGAAAAGTTTCGAAATTTCTTTTGTATGTTTTTATTTTATAGCCCATACATTTAAGATTCCAAAAACACTATTTTTGTTTCTACGATATCTAGAAGCAAAGTTATAACACAGTTAGTAAACGGAAGTAGATCCCTACACAAAATATTTTTAAGTTATTGAATTGAAATTTTCAAAACATGTTTTATTTAGTTCTTAATTAATGTTGGACTTGAAATAAATTAATTTTTTTTTTCAGATTATATTTGATTCAGTTTTTAATTAATGTTGCACTATATAGATCTATATAATGAGCTTTTCTAGAAAAAGCTTGTCATTTTAATTCTGAGGCAACCCCTTCTCCCGCGAATAGCAATGGCCACGTTAGCCGAGTAGTCATGATCGAGAACTCATGACCAGTGTAATTTCTGTCCGTTCGTGGGTCCAAATTTTCGGGATCCACCGAGGTTCAAAGCCTTCACGTTAGCGTGGTGTGGAAGTTTCGAGAATGGAGTATCAGCTCAGATGTCGTCGCTTGATTGTAGCTGAAAACTACGGGTTTTGTCCCTAACTTTTGCTGCAAATTGAGGTGTTAATCAACAATCAATCAAGATAATCTAATTAAATCACTCAAAAACATAACTAGAGATATAAATGGCTATGGCGCATGCGTCAAATATAGAATCGTCATCTAGATTAGAGACTACTTATGACGTTGTGACGTCTTCGATTGGGGAGAACCTCACCCATCTATATTCATGTGAAGTTTTATGGCCCCAAACAGACGTTAGGTGACAAAAGCACGTGGCTATGGGGTCACTGTGTATTGTCTGACCTCGGACAAAAGCCGACATCCATTCTGGAAGTTACAATATCTAAAGAACCGGTGACAATAGTTTTGACGTAGGCGAAGCCTTTTGAAAGCCGGTGCCGAGAAGAATGGGTTATAAAAGGGCCCCGGAGGTGTGATGAATGGGAGTTCAGAAGTTGGATGAGAATTATGGCGCCCTTAGATTCCAGCAGACGAGGAATGTGTTTTGTTTGCCGCACAAATGGGAGACGAATTTGGCCGGGAGCGAGGGCAGACCTTTTTGGTCTGCCAATGGGGGGAAACGAGGGCGTGTTGTGGACCAGCCCTGGTGTTTAAAGGGGTTAATTTTTTAGGAGAAAGGGAACGGAGGAAAAACTTGGGAAAAGCCCTGGAGTGAAACAGATGGAGCCCTGGATGGAAACAGAGATAGAGCCCTGGGGGAAGAGATAGAGCCCTGGAGTGAGACGATAGAGCCCTGGGTGAGACGGAGTCGGCCCCTGAAGGGGAAAAACTTGATGTAGACCCCGGGAAGGGAAAAAACTGGATAGGAGCCCTGAAAAAAAGGGAATAGCGGGTCCCCGGAAAAAGGTTGAACCCCCGGGGAAAAAACTTCCCCCGGCGCATATTTTTGGATTTTTTGAAAATATAAAGCTATTAAATACTGTTTTAATTTTTAAAATGAGGCGGGACAAATTTTCTTGTTTTAAACTCCGACGTTACAACGTTACGGAAAACGTTCTAAATAACCCCAATATATGGGGGATGTATTTAATTGCAAAAAAAGTTGGAAAACGTCCTCCTAAATTTGCTCAGAAAATCCTTTAATACCAAAATTTTTCCCCCGGGGGAAAGGGGTGTGTTTACCCCCCCTTCTCTCATGTGACTCCCCCAAAATTCCCCGTTTGGTAAAAAGTTTCGAAATTTTTTTTTTATGTTTTTATTTTAAGCCCTACTTTTTAAGTTTCCCAAAAAAACACTTTTTTTTGTTTCTACGATATCAAAAAAAGTTAAAACCTTAAAAACAGTGGACCTACACAAAAATTTTTTAAGTTATTGAATTGAAATTTTGAAACATTTTTTTATTTAGTTCTATCTTGTTAGAATAGCCTAATCTCTGTGTTTATATTTATGAGTTTTTTTTTTTATGAAAAAAAGTCATTAATTTTTACCCTTAAAATATTTTTATAAAAATTTGGCATATAAAACTTTCAAAAAATATTACAAATCTTTTTTAAATTTTTAAACCCTATAAAAAAAGTTATAAAATACTGTATAAATATTATTTGAATACATTTATTAAATTTTGCGTAACTCAAATTTTTTTATCAAAATTTCACTAAAACGACAATTTTATAGTCTATAAAATTTAGAAAAAAAACAAAAAGGTTAAAAATCAAAATTGGTTTGCATGAAACTAAAAAAAATCTTGATCTATAAATATGGCGGTTTTAAAAAAGTATAATTGTAGAACTTTTTTGATACTGTATTAAAATCTTTAAATGCATAGCGGTAAATGACCCGCAATGTTTTATGGCAGGGGTTTTGAAAAAATAAAATAAAAATTAAAAATTTTTTAAAAAAAAATATAAAGAATTTACCCACAAAAAAAAAAAATTTTTTGGGGGCCCCCCCCCCACTTAAATTAATTTTCCTTGAATTTTCCCCCTATTTTTACATTTAGACAGTTTTTTGGACTTTCGTAATTTACACTACTTGATAAACATATTTAGTAAAGGCAAAATCCCTTTTTGTATTTTTTTTTTTTTTTTGGTTGTTACGGGCCCAAAACCCCAAATTTCTCCAAAAAAAAACGAGATGTTTTTCCCCGTGTTTTCTTGAAAAATCGGGGAAATTTTCCAAAAAATAAATAAGGATATTTAAAAAAAAATTGGGGGCCCTTGCGATTAGAATTAATTTTCTTGAAATTTTTTCCCATTTTAATCTATTTCCCAACAGTCTTTGGGAGAAACTGCAACTTCCAATACAATCGATAGCATAGCTCGTTTTATAAAACAAAATCCGGGCAAAGACCTGTTGTGATAGATAACGGTAAACGACAAGTGTTACTCAAAATAAACAAAACAAGAAAAATAGTATAATAACTGTAGATTAATTACTTAGAAAAAGTCATAAAGTCAAATGTGCAAAAGCAATAAGATGATACGTGCATTTTCAATGCAAAAGTTCAAAATGGGTCATTTGACCCGTTATGGTATGTTTAGTGTTAATGTTTCAATATTGGAGAGTATTATCCTACATCTCTCTCTATTTTCCCCAATCTTCTATTTCAATCTATGAGTGATCTTAGAGAGGTACCAATAAAATTTTAATATTCTCAATATTCTACACGTTGGTCGAGCCCGCGGCAACCTATTGGTCATGGTCACGAACTCGGTGCCGGTATGTCATGAGTTCGAAAGCAAGTGCCACTGAAGACCGGCCCTGTAAAGACGCTAATAACGTTAAATATGTAGAGGCTCTAAGTACTACGGTTGGCGTGGAGTGGAAGTTCGGAGAGGGGGCTCTATCTCAAGTATCGTCCCCGTCACTAGACCATGGTTCAAAATTACTAGGGTAGTCGCCAATAACCTTTACCACAATTATGGAAAGTCTGGAGACGCGAGTCAATATGTTCCACACCGTGCCAACTGGGGGACGTTGGAGCTTGAACTCATGGCACGCCGACCACAAGTTCGTGACCATGACCCCTAGTCTCCCACGGCCACAAGTAATATGCAGAGAAAAATGAAGTTAACTACACAACACACACACAGACAAACAAACAAACATGCATTAATTTATATCAAACTGACAATTGACAAAGGAAAAATGATAACCCATTCAAGACTACTGCTTACAAAAGATGATTCTTCTTACGATTGACAGTTTTTTAATCGTTTGAACCTTCCACTCAATCGTTTTTACCACAAGATTCTTTTTTATAATCCGAATAAGCACATAAATGGACAAAGTTATCGAGCTAACTATTGACTAATTTTTTTTTTCAAATCGACAGTGAAAGTAGTTATCAAAAATTAATCATCACTGAAATCTATCTTTTCCTTGAATCCAATGTTTCAATTCTGCACAGCGATTCCATCACAATTGCCCGTATAAATTACTTTCACCTCAATCCATTTTAAATTTCCCACACTTCCACGATCTGAATAGCAAGTTATACGATTTATTTCTCATTGGCATCAATTACTTTAATAACATTCAAAAACCATTACACACACACAAATAGCATCCAACACAATTCCACATTTTCCTTTTTTTCCCCTTCCATCTCATCTTATTCATTGCTACGGGTCTATCAGAAACCCAAATCGATACAACAAAAAAAAAACAAGACACTGGCAAGAATAGAATAAAGTTTTTTTCCCATCATTAAAGGGCTAAAAGAATCGTAGTGGGCATTTTATTTTCCTTCGTTTTTTTTCCTCTCTCTTTTTTAATTCCCTTTGTTTCGTACTAACGGATAGTGAAGGTTCGGTAAAAAATGGTTCCATTATTGTTCCCAGTGATCGCCTGAGGGTATCCGGGTTATCGAAGAGCAACACTTTATGTACTGATTGAAGCAATTTTTCGTTACCGTCAGCGGAAATTCTGGAGCGGAAAAGTGATTTTGATGCATTTTTCCTGCTCCTCTTTGAATATACATAAGGAGTGATTCATGTGATCTTGCTTACAGTGAGGGAGAATTGTGTTAAAGGTAAAATGAATTTTTTGGAGGGAAAGAAGAAAAATATGGATTTCATAATACTTTGAAAAATAAAACTATTTATTAAACAAGAGTAAGAAATCTAACGGGGGCCAAAAAATATTATTGTTACACGGAAAATACGTTCTCTGAATTGACTAATTGTTTAATAACGTCGCTCTCAGAACAGGGATGTTTAAAGGCAAGGGCCTGGCAAGCCCCCTGACAGAGGCCTTATCTGCCTCTATAAGATAATATCCGAATAGTTTTAATCTTAAACTTCTCTGAAAAACTGGGAATTTCGACTAATATGTCAATTGGCAACAGTGTCAGGGCTGCATTATTATGTCAGATCCATGTCTAGGTCTAGACCAACCTCCAAAATTATTCATTTTGTAGAAAGGCGGTAATAGATGAAACCCGTTAGGTTTGCGAGATTGTGAGTCCCGCACATTTAATTTTTACAGGATATCAGTTGTACAAGTATTCAAAGTATCCGACAACTTGCTATATATCATCTACAAACCCTTAGTTCCCCCCGGGGTTTTATATATAAGTCACGCTTTGCTAAAAGGGGTTAACTTTTCCCGGGCGTATATATACGTCTTTCGGAAGTATGATCTTTCATTGCGCTACTATCTGGAAAATTATTTCAAAGGCTTTGGAATGACATAAAATGACTTTGAGTGTTTGGGAAGGATTTTTACTTATATCAGAGAAGGATCTGCTTATTTATTCTTAGTCCCTCCCCAATGTATGGCATACGAGCGCTTTCGTGAAAAATGATGGCATACGGCAGCAAAACGCGTAACTTTTAACAGGCAAGAGGTTAAAAGGGTCGTACGAGGGGGCCTATTTTTGCATAAAGACCCAGAGTGTTATTAAAACATTTTAAAACGTCACTGATTCGAAAGTAACACGCAGACCTCGTAACTTTAAGCCTGAATCAAGTGATGAGGACGACACTTGAGCTAACAAACCATTCTCCAAACTTCTACTCGTCAATATAAGAACTTTCAGTTCGACTGATTTAACGTGCTTCAACCCCTCTTTAGTGGCACTATGACCCTGATGAGCTTTTACTGACAGCAGGACTTGAAAGCATGACTCGATAGAAACAACGCCGGTCACGAGTTTACGATCAGGACACCGCTCAGCTACCACGACTACCCACGTTCCACGAAAGACCTTTGGAAAAAATGAAGAAGGGGAAATACGTAAGTGTTTTTTTATATTACCTACATTTAATATAGTTGAAAAACTGTACACACACACACACACACACACTCAACGTTATAATATTTAAATGCAATTAATATTAATATTGAATCCATACATTTATTAATAAAATTAAATTAGGAAATACCTCAAAAAGGGCTGAAAACTTTAAATTAAAAACACTTCGTCGGTATTTGTTGATAATAAACGCATTTGTTTTCGTTGAGATTAATCAAAGCGCACTTCTCTCTCAAAATAGCAAGATTTACCCTCCTTCTTTACGATTGAAAAGATTTAAGATTTTCACTCCGAAAATGTTTTGAAAAGATAAACTAATTTTCGAAATATTTCTGGTATTAACTCTTCAGATCAAAAACATCTGTCATTTATTAATTTATAACATCATTCGGTTTTGCAAGAGTTTTTGATAATTCTTGGTAACCAGCTGGACAAATATTCTGATCTCGTTGGAATATTAGGGCGCGTTTTACGTTTGGATCTCTATCTAAAAAATTGGTTTCCAGTCGAAGTAAGTTGAAGGCCCTCAGAAATTAAGCTAGCTGTTTATTGAAGAATCCGTTCTCAAAACCTTTCGCGTATAAGACTGGAGATACAAAATCTTGGAAGAGTATATAAACCGCGTGAAAGAAGATCAAGCAAAAATTGAATTGTGGTCGTGCTTAGTAAATTTTTAAGAAACGTCCTGCAAAGATTTTTTTTCATTCACATTTGAATTGAATACTAAAAATACTTAATTTTTTCTTCAGAAAAATATAAGACTAAATACATTATTCATTTTCATGAGTTTTTATTCTATCCTTTTCATTTTTAATAAAAAGAAAAATTGTTTGCAGGTTAAGAAAGAATACCCAACACTAATGTCAGTGAAATAGAGCAATTTTAGAGTCAAATTTTTTCCACAAACGTCGCCAAAAATTTAAAGACAAAATTAAGTATCCCTCAAAACATTCAGAAAGGTATAGGATGACCATTTTACGAGAAAACTTTAGCAGCTCTTAGAAAGTTCTTTCCTACCTATATAAAGACCATGCAGGGAAGCAATATGGGAGTCAAACATTTGACAGTGACTATGCATTCCATTCGCTTTATGTGGAGTTGTGGTAACGAATTTTGTTAAGTTGAATATATGTTCGCTTTCGAATTTGTGATATTGATTAGTTTATACGTGTGTTATATTTAGTTTTTGCAAGAAAATATACTATAATTACTAGAGAGTTCTAGAAAAAATTGCAATTTATTCAGAAAAAAACATGCTTATTAACTGTGTGCACCTTTACTGTATTTTAAAGATGAATAATTACGAATAAATATTGTATAAAAGAGTTCATTAATTTAAAACAAATGCACTTGTTCAATATGTTTTGTCTATAAAATATAGAAAAATTTGATAAATATTCCTTTTTCCTGTAAAAAATAGAACTATGAATTTGTTTTAACATTTAAATAAATACGAAACATGGGATGCTCCGTATACAAGCGAAAAATAAAATCATTTCAACACAAACAATTAATATGACAAATTATACCGTCTTCTGTGCTATACCGAAATAAGAAATTACTATCGGAATATTTTCCTTTATCTGAAAGAAAAATGTTCCAAGTAGTTTTTTTATTCCTCATTTTGGGCGTCCTTAAACGAAATATTGCCCGGAAAATTAATTAAAATTTTTTTTGAATATTTTAAACGATTCAAAGCAAACGCATTTTATTTGCTCTGGAATGGGCTTTGAATGAAGAATTATATTCAAACGGTAAAAAAAATAACTCTGAATATGTTGCGAAATGGCAACAGAAAAGAAAAATTACTCGGCAGAAATGGCAACGTGCGATGCGAACTATCGAAAAATCGGAGAATCTACGAATGGAAAACCATGGAATTGATTTATAAAAAAACTCTTTCGATTTTCCGATTGTTTGTTGAATCGTTTACTTCTGGTTTGAAACGATAAATTCGATTTTTCTTTACATTTCTAATAAATGTAGATTACGTACACGTAAATTCAAATTACTTCACAAAAAAGAATCCAATATTTTTTAAAAAAAGTAGAACAATTATTTCTTACAGCTTCCGGCTGTACGTCATTATCATTAGTTAAAAAATTGGAATTTGTCAACCTTTTTAATCCAGATAAACGATTTCAATAAAAATTGAGTCCCGAGTGATTAGTAAAGTTGCACTATTCAGTTACTTGACGGCTTTTGGCGAAGGAACTCGTCAACTTGAACCATAGTCCAAGTAACGATGACAGTTGAGCTGACACCTCCTCTCCTAACTTCCACACCACACCTGCGGGAGGACGTTTGAGCCTCGACATATTTAATGTGCATTGTCCCCCTCTGCATGGCAGGTCTTCAGTGCAACTAGGCTCGAACTCATGACACGCAGACCATGAGGCCGTTACCTTGACCACTAGACTGCCGCGGCCAGAAATTGAGTCCCGAAAGAATTAAGAATTTTTTT
This sequence comes from Trichonephila inaurata madagascariensis, assembly GCA_019973955.1. Classification (NCBI taxonomy): domain Eukaryota; kingdom Metazoa; phylum Arthropoda; class Arachnida; order Araneae; family Nephilidae; genus Trichonephila; species Trichonephila inaurata. Next base: position 338,966 of record BMAV01022436.1, read on the forward strand.
TAATTAATAATTACTTTCAACTATAGATAATGTCTATGAAAATAATTCATTAATTTTATTTTTAATTCTAGAGCATAAGTGGTATTTACAAATACAGACGGACCTCTACATAACGAAGTCGCTTAATCCCGAAAAAAAGTTCGTTATATAGAGGTTCATCTTTCAATATACTTTATGAATTTAAAATTTGGTTTATATATGGTTTATAAACACTATATATTCAAAAAAGTAATTATTCACACATTTTTGTAAATTAATATCTATTTATTTTATATATCTTACTCATAAAAAAAGACAAACTGCAAGGAAAACAAGAAAAATAATGTCGAGAAACACACTGTATTTTCAATATTTAGAAAAAAAAAATTTATATTAAAATTAATGAATTTTAAAGACATTTTTTTTGTAATTTAAAGCATATAAGTGAGTTTAAACATATATTATTTCCTAACTAGAAGATGTTTGACTTTTCAAGGATTTGGGGACAAGACAACTTCACTGAGGATGAAAAGGGATGTAGAAGATGGTTCTAGTAGACTGGAAAATAGGGGTTAAAGGTTGCGCGGATGAAACCATCAGAATTCTATTGCTCTCTGCGAGTTAGGCACCTAAGTGCAAGATTTATGACCACAATAAAATGTGTTAAAAGAGAGAATCACTTGAAATGTTCAGAAATACTTTAAAAATAAAGAAGAAAAAAAATTGAATCACAAGAGAAAAGGTTCGTTGTACAGAAAATGCACGTCGCTATTGAGAGGTTATTTTTACGAAGTAAATCGTGTGAAATGTTTTTGGTTCCAGGAAAAAGTTCGTTACATAGAAAAACTCGCAATATAGAGGTTTGTAATATGGAGGTTCGACCGTATTTTCAATGGGAGTAAGGAAAGGAAGCAACAGTTTTAACACGCACATTTTATTCCAATCAAAGAAATATGCAATAATTCCGAGTTTATACATACATCGCACCAATATGCATGTAATAATCCCATATTAATTTAAATACAAATTTTATACACTTTCCTTCAAATGTTAATTACGAATACTATTTTTCTAAACGCCAGTCTCATTTCACATTTCTTCTCTTTTCACATAGAAGTATTAAACCCTGTGTTTTGAACACGGTGGTCACAGTCCCGAACTCGTGGTCGGGGAGTCCTGAGTTCGAGTTATGGTGCCAATTAAGACCTACCTTGCTGCAAGTTAACTCTGTGACAGCTCGAAGTCCGCACGTAGGTACAATGTGGAAGTTTAGAAAATAGGGTACCAGCTCAGGTGTCGTCCTCGTCACTAGACCGAGGTACAAAATTACAAGGTAGTTGTCAATAACCCTCCTGTACTTTAAAATGCAATTGCATTTATCAAAATCGAACACAATGCGAGGGCTATTGGTGAAGGTTCTCATAATTTTAAAACATGGTCAAGTGACGAGGACGAAACCCGAACCGGAAACCACTCCTTAAACTTCCCCCCTCTTCTTGAAAATTTATGTAGTTTAAAGCAGGACAGACTTAACGTGCACTAGATCCTCTACACCAGTGATCCGCAACTTCCAGTCCGTGGATCAAATGGTGCCGGGCCGCCTAAAGAACATAAAGCTATTGTCTTTTTATTTAATGTGGTACATTTCTCTCGGATTTGCGCAACTTTCCACGGAAATCACTTTATATTCCACGTTAAAAAAATCACTTTTATTTATTTTTGGTGTAACTTATATTTTTATTCTGAAGGCATATTTAAATGAAACTAATTTAAAATTGTTAAATCAAAACAATCTAAAATACAAACAATCAACGTGTCCCACCCTCAGAGGGCCGCGGTAAAATTATCAAACGTTGACCGGTCCGCAGAGATAAAAAGGTTGCGGAGCATTGCACTACACCAGTGATTTCCAACCTTTTTATCGCCGCGGCAACCTTGATAAACAGGGCCTTGTGAACCACAAATTTTTTAAATTCCGGTCAACGTTTGATAATTTTACCGCGGCCCTCTGAGGGTGGGACACGTTGATTGTTTGTATTTTAGATTATTTGTGAATTAATAAATCTAATTTAATTGAAATTAAACAGGCTTTCAGAATAAAATACAATTGCACTAACAATGAATATAAGAAAATTTAACATGGAATTGTAAGTGATTCCCAAGGAAAGTCGCACAAACGCGAGAGTATATTACACTACAGTAAATAAAATAGAAATAATTTAATGTTCCTAGGGTTGCCCAGTATCATTTGAACCATGGGTTGGGGGGGGGCCGCTGTTAGAATTTCATGGACCACTAAATCAATAATTTTAATATTTGGTGGACGACTAATATTAATTTAGAAAAACGGTAAATACATTTATATATAACAAACAGAAAACTTTTATTTTATTAATAAAGGTAACAAAATTATAGAGTGATTGTTTTTTTAAAAACGAAAAATTTACTTAAATATACTATGTATTTTTAGTGTAATGTCCCAATTTTTCTATGGACGATCGAAATAGTTCACGGGCCACGGTTGGCGACCACTGCTCTACAAGACGGCTTCTTATAACAAAAGAGTGACGAAGATTTAATTGTATCAATAAGCAAAAATAGATGATCTTAATCGCTAGTATGATGTGACATTCAACGGTACATTTTTACACACTGTAACGGGCTCACGCGTCTTTTTTTTAACATGTCCTCTGGGTTCTTTTGGGGCCAAGATTAATGGCAACTCTTTTCCAACCAAAACCCAAGAAGTGAAACGTGAAGCTGGAATGCAAATGAGATAGCTTTTAAATAACAGAAGTTGCAGTAAGTCGTATGGCAATTTGGGGAATGTAATGTGAATGATTGATACAAGCGTGAATTGACAGCCAGTAGAAGTTACCTTGAAGATTAAGCCATTAAATCAAAGTGCATACCATTGCACGCGCGCCCAGACACCTCTTCATAGGATTGAAGTTACGATTGGATTAAGGTAGGATTGACTATTTGATATTAGGACTTGTAATATTATTAGAAGTGAGATTAGGCGGGTTAGATATTGATAGTGGTCCAAGTTACGCGATTCGGTATAACTATATATTATTGTGTGTTTGTTCATAGTAGATTCTCTCATAAATATAATTATCTAATTTGTTAGAGGTTTAAGTAATATTCCTAATAAAGTCATATTAAAAATACAAAAATGTATGTTCCTTTTGTAAACCCTACACCTCTAGCTCAAGCTGATAATCAAAGAAACGGTCACCATAGGGGGGCAGTTTCACAACACGTCTATTTTATAAATAAACCCTTTTCGCCAATTTGCCAAAATGGTCTCCATACTCGCCAAATTGGTCACCAAGGTCGCCAAAATAATGCCAACTTGGCTCTATTGCTGATTTCGCCATGTTCCCATTGAATCACCATTTTAATGTAAAGAACGGCGTTGTGTTTGTGAATATTACAATTTCAACGTAAATTTAATCTAATTTAGAGTACGATAAAGGCATTACACATCCAAATACAAATTATTTACACTATTCGACACAAAATTCGTAACAATATAAATGGATGTTTGTATATATGACCGCGATTCACTCCAACGCCGTTCAACCGATCACTATGAAAATTGGCATACACATGTATTCTTTTATGGAGAAGGCTTTTGTGCGATGCTCTTTGATGCAGCTCCCCACCAGGTGGCGCTACAGCATATCAACTTCTGCACCATTCCATCCATCGTCAAGTTGCTAACAGGGTCGCCAAAAATGATGCCAACTTGGCTGTATCGCCAACTTTTCGCTATGTTTCCATTGAATCGCCATTGTGATGTAAGGAACGGCATTGCTTGCGAATCTTACAATTTTAGCATAAAATAAATACACCACAAAGTTATATTAACGTATGACACATCCCCATATAAAATTATTTTAAGCGTTCATTACACAAAATTTGTAACAATGTGACCTTTGTTGAGCAGAGATCAGCTTAGGAAGGTGTTTTCAAAAATCGACCCACAAGGGAATTACGGGAGCGTTATAAATAAAATAAAAAATATATCATTTTTATCAGCTATTAGACCTACAGACTTAAAATTTAACCAATAGGAATTATACAAAAAACTTTGTTGTTGTTGTTGTTGTTCAATTTGCAATTGACGTGAAATTAACTCATTAAAAGCTTCTTAATCCTTCAATCTTTATTGTTAAATTTTTCAATTCACCCGTGCGAAGAACGGGTGTACCAGTTAGTTATATTGTAAAAGTAAAACCCCTCTTGTGTTCTTCTCTCAAGTCTCCCCAAACCCATTAAAACTGTCTATCGTTTGTTTCAAAAAAAGAGAATCTAAGAACCACTCAAAAACAAATAAAAGCACACACTGCATTACTCAGATCAAAGGGCAGAAAAATAGTATTTTGACTCTGATCACCTCCATTTTACCACCTCAAGGTCAGCATCAGGTGTACGAGGATTTGTATTGAAACAGGCGGAGACCCACCGAAAGTCAAACTCATCTAAGGCGTCACGATTTTTACAGTTTCACCAGCCCTGATTACACGTTCTACACCTACATGGGAAAGCTGTGAGGATTTTGAGAAACTAGGTTTTATATAAGGGAGTCACTTCTTATTTATTTATTTATTTATTTTCTTTTCGTGTGCTTTTAATCAACTTTCCGAATGGGCTGTGCAGCGAAGTTCTCATTCATAGGGTTTCCTCTAGTAGGATATAGGTAGGGTTTCGGTTGAATTTTTGATATTTTTTGTGGAAAATTCTTCCCTAATTGGAATATTTCGGAGAATATTTTTTTTAAACTTAATTTTTCATGATTCAATAATTTTTTTTTCAAATAAAATGTTTTGAAAAAAAAAACAGTTTTAAGAAGAAATAATACAATGTTTAACCATTATTTTAAAATTATACACGACTTTTTTAAGTAATTAAGAGTTAAATTAATATCTTACTCTAAGGCAACACAAAGGCTATTCCCAACGGACTTCGTAATTTTGAACCTCGGTCCAGTGTCGAGGACGACACCAAAGCCGCCCCTCTCCTAAAATACCACACTTCACTAACGGGAGGACGGATTTAACGTACCTCGGCCCCCTCTACACGACTTGTCTTTAGTGGCACCAGGACTCGAACCCGCGACCCTCAGGCCACGAGTTCATGACCATTAGTCTACCGTGATCACTTATTTTTCATAAAACTATAAGCTACTTTTGAAGCCCAGTGGCAGTATATTGCGCTTCCACGCCATAGGTCCGGGCTCAAATCCCGGCCTGGGCAAGGTCAACTCAGCCTTTCATTCCTTCAGTGGGTCGATAAATGAGTACTAAGCTTGTTTGGGAACTGAACACTAGGGAGTTTCACGTCAGACCGACCACTTAACCCAAACATCTGCATATGCACCCCAGCGCCCAAGGTCACGCAAACTGAGATAGGCACAGTATGCCTTGGTCCTCATGGGCTGTTACGCCAATGAGTTCAGTTCATACGCTACTTTTAAAAGATTAATTCAGTCGATACATTTTAAACAGAAAGAATTACATTTATCTAAAAAATTGCAGCAACAATCCCATGCTTTTGTCAAGTAACAAGCTAAACTCTGAAAAACATTATTATAACCTTTGCCTAAAATCCACTCTTCCCCCCTCAGTGGCGCATATAGAAATTTTTCAAGGGTGGGGGCTCAAGGGTCGAAAGTTCACGATTATGGTACCATACACCAAAACGCCATCAAACATTTTCTTTTGATTTTATCGATTGTCAAAAACAGAAAACAGTAAAAAATAAATTATTGAATAAAAATAATTATCATTAATTAATAAAATAAATTATTATTAACAAATACTTATTCAAAATACCAGAAATACTATATACATAGGACATATTTGCAAAATACATAGGGTTTTAACTAATGGAAGAACAAAAAAACAAGAGCGATGGGGGAGAATAGCCCGGACTCCTGCCCCCCCCGCAACCGCGTGGGGGGCGCTACTGCCCTCCCCCCCCCCTTAGAATTCTAAGTTTCGATAAATTTTTGCTAGACGTATATTGGTAATTATTGTGAATATCTAGATCTTTACTGTATATTTTGAATAGCTAAAAGGCTTCTGATATGTACCAATAACTTTACAAATATAAACGTTTGCTATTTTAAGACAAATACAAGTATTGTATTTACAAATACAATACTTGTATAAGCAGAGTTACTGTTTAGGATGTGTATTGAATCGGGACTAAGTGATACGTTCCGGTACGTTCTGTCATCACAAATTCATCACATCACGCACATCAAAATTATTTCTTTCACACAGTAAAAAAATTATGAATAACATTAGTAGTAAAATTGAGAATTATTTTTACAAACAGCCTATCTTTGAATGCATGAGTGCAATCTATTTAAAAACAGAACCTTCCTTTTACAAACAAGACTCATTCGATCATTAAGCAATTCACTGCCGATCATTCGTATCGTTTCTTTGAGAGCTGATCAAACACGTGATAATACGCCCAAACGATTTCCGAGAGAATCGTTTTCTCCCCCTCATCTCGTGAGATCTTAAAACAGTAAAGCATAAAAGCATTATTTATGTCATTTACTCATGAACGCATGCGTGAATAAACAGCAGACGAAAAGTCTGAAAATCGTCTGCCCTTTTAAAAATGTGATGGGAAGTGAAGAAGTAATAACATAAACGCGCGACAGGTAAAATGAAATGAGAAAACAACATCCCCCAGTTCAGATCACTGATTAACGCGTGCCGTGGAATAATTTGTGATATTTGTCAAGTTCAGTAGCTCTCTTTCCACTCAACTTGACATGAAAGAATAATATTTTGAAGAACACACGAATGAGAATGACAAGAAAGGTAAACATATTCGCGAGCGTTTCTATGAAGAAAAATTATTACTTATACTATTACTTTTTGTCATTAACTAGGGTTAAATGGTTCCATAAATAGCGTTAGAAGAAACTTGTGACGTTTGGAAAAATTGATGGGTAGAGTGAGAGTTGAGAAGTTAAATAATTGATTAATTACGTCCACAGCTATTAATTATAATATGTACAATTGGTTACAAGTTATTCTAACTATTGACTATTTCCATTCTGCAGAATATGCTATTTGTGAAGGAGGAGGCAACACAACCTTTCTTTCGAGTGTTTCAAAATAGACCGCCTCTCCACTCTCTTGGGGGTGGGGGCCATCGCCCCTTACACCTCGAATCACTCTCGGGGTTCCGGCTCACAGGCAGAGTGTAGTTTTTCTCACGATCATCGGTTGTCGGTGCAATCTCAGATGAAAGAACCCCGTAATATTTTAGGGGTGCACGTGTGGATATGGACGGAGTAATGCTATCTACATAAGGAAGCCAATTTTGCAGCTTTGTGGCGGCTACGTGGCATTGTACATGCTATCCAATCTCTGGCTCAATGCCCAGGAGTATAAGTGCTGTTATTACTGCCAGAGGTGGTTGTTCTGCATAGTGATTTCTCAGGATCATTTCTGATTTCTGGAAAATTTAATCACTTGTTATTTACAGTATAATATACCTGTCCAATAAAGATCATTTTGTTATCTGCATTTCTTCCTGGTGTAGCAATTTTAATGGCCAGAAGGTAGGTATAAAAACTTGTAACACCATATATTTACAAATACTTCCCTTTACTATTAAACGACAGCCAGATGGCGCTCCTCAAACATCTGCAGAATAAAATGAATTCATTGGTAGGTGGGGGAAAATTGTTTATTTTTTTTTTTTTTCAATAAATAAAAAAAAAAAATTAGATTTAAATTCTCAATATATAAATGTTACATTTAAGCTAAAACGCAGTTTTATTTAAATTCATTAGTAAACTGAAGTAATTTTATAGATGGAACAAAAATATAGAAAATGTGAGATTCGAAAGCCATATGCGTTTTCCATGGTAACACTTTAAAATACTAAATTCCCTATAATGCCAAAAGCAAACGAAGGATTTGAAAGTGTTTTTTTTTTTTTGCTGAAAAAATAGTTTGTAATTTAGTGTTGTGAGTAATATATGATAGTGTTTTTCTTAAATATATCTTAATTTTCCTATTTTGTGTCTAAAATTTAATGTTACTTATTAGATCTCTATCTTAAAATAGGAAAGGCACTGAGAATTAAATTTAAGCGATAATCGGCCAAATGTAGCATACGCGCATAACTAGATATAGTTCTGATAACCTTTTGTGGTAGTTGTATATAGTTTGTAACAAGATTTCCAGTACAATACGTTCACGTGAGTAAAAATCACGTTTCAAAAGTTCAGTCAAGTTTTTTGCTTCCGTAATTCTGTTTTTATTGCAAGGGATATTTACACAATCACGTGTTTTCGCAATAATTCGGCAGAAAAATACGCCAAAAATGTAAACGTTTGGGCCGTATGTTTAATTTTACGTCGGAAAACACACACAAAAATATGATATATTAATTATATAAGGATTTTTTTCTAATAAACAGGATAATAGTATATGAAAAGTACTTACTCAGCTGCAGGTATAAATAGGCGAAAAAATATCAATTTATCTATATCTATATCTTTCATAGACACCACTTCAAGTGTGTATTCGTTACATATACTTGTACTATAAATAACCTATTGAGAAAGTTTATTAAATCTGGGAGGTGAGGTAAAATTGGATTTAAGACATTGTCAATTTAACGATATTTGCATTTTACAGCAACTCTTAAGGTTCAAATGTAAATATAAAGAAATTTCCTTGGAAAGTCGTACAAACCCGAGAGAAATACACCACGGTAAATAAAATAGAAATAATTTAAAATTCCTTGAGTGGCTCGCTACCATTTAATCCACGGACCGGTACCGGTCAGCGGCCTGGGGGTTGGGGACCACTGCCTTAAATGACAATCTCCTTACGGTTTTTTATAATCTAAGCACAAATGATCCATATTTCCATTAGTTTTGAAATAGTTTAATCAAGCTTAAAAACTTTTATTGACGATAGGTTAAAACTTGTAACATAAAACACATGAGATTGTTTTGTAAAAATTATGAATTATTTGTATAATTCTTTATTATATCTTGTAACGTTCCGAAAAAAAATTGATGCAACAAACAAAAAATCCGTCAAACTAAATTTTTAAAAATACCCCGAATTTTCCAGGACTGTTCTAAGATTAATGATATCATATTTGAATTATATATCCCCCCCCCTCCAGGAAAGTTCTAATAGTAATTATCGATTGTGATTGCAATTTAATAAATTAAATATAGAACAAAATAAATGGAACTCTCACTATCGAACAAAATCTGTACAATCAACGGAAAAGGTTAACGCAATTATTCTTTTCCCAAACCTTGTGTTTTTCATTGAAACTCCCTTACACACTCCTCCTAAATGTCCGTTATTTACTGTTAAAAAGACCCAACGTATGCAAATGGAGCCTTCAACGTAAATATTGCTGCCGCCAAAAGCGCACCAACTCCTTTGAATGTTTTCCCTTGACCTATTTCTCTCAGTAACACAGCAAAAGAGTTATACACATTTTACCTGTCACGGAAGATTGTAAACGTATTTGCTTTTTTTCCCCTTCATCAATCCTGGCCGAAGCGTTTTACTAGGAACCTTAATAACGAGATAATTGCCATTCACGTCATTATGTCACGCGCTGAAGTTACTCGGTTTGGCGTAGTGGTTCACATCTTAACGGCTTGGCTTTGGGATTTTGAGACCCGTAATTGGATAGTGTAGAATACGGAAGACAATGTGTCATTCTGCGGTGTGTTATTATGCTATAAAGATACGTTTCCTTGTGAATGGGTGTGAATATTAAAAATGAATGTCGCTTACCGAACAATTTAATTTGGAGTAGTGTAAAGGGGTTGTTAGTGATGACACAAGATGTATTTTTATTTTAAAAATCGGATTGTAAGGTGCAATCATATACTCGCCGGTTGGTGATGTGATAATTTATGTTATTACTGATATTTTCTGTAGCTTTTTAGCGGTTTGTCGGTTTTGTTTGCACATAGTAAAGGATTTGCTGTGTCATTGTGTTGTCGAAATTGTGTCATGACTTTTAACGCAATAAGAGATTTTCACAAACGTAGAAAGGTTTTACGGTTGTTTTTGAAATTTCTTGACGCAGGGTTCTGCATACAACAGCGTTTTAATTAAATTTAAGCTCATAAAGACATATTTTTAGGATCTGAATAGTTTATATGTATAAATTTTGTTTAAATTAAATGTCTCATACAGAGTTTATCAAAAAGTGAAGTGAATATACGATGCTTAGATAACCTAACTCATTTTGCCTAAACTTCATTTATAAATCCATTATTTCATTTATTATATAGCAGAAGGTATAAACCCCCATTGCACAAATTATACAACTGATACTCATTGCTCAAATTGTAAAACAGTAATTTACATTTACAATATTTTTTTCAATATATTGTGAGCAGGAAAAAAATTAACTTCTAAGTTTTCATCGCCGCATTTTAAATTGTACTTCAATTTACTGCCCCTTCAAAAACAATTTTCCTAATAACCTTTTCCTATAAATTATTATTTGATATACATCGTCACGTTAAACTATGTTTGCACCTTCACGCAAAGCCTTTCTCCATTCTGTTGTAAAGATGTAGTCGGTTTTTTTATTATACCTTATGTATAAATAAATCTATCACACAAAAAACTTTTTTTATATATAAAGAGAGATAAATAAAATTTAATCTCTAAGCATTTTCTTCGACGTAAAACTTGAAAAGGATTTCGACTGTATGAACATAAATTTCATAGGCTAAATTCAAGTGACGTCATAGTCACATGATAACTGTAATCATGGGGTTTCCGACCAATTAGTTCATATATTCATCTGAAGTCGTAGTCACATGATAAAAGTAAACGTGTCTTTAGCCAATCGATTCGTGTAATTCGCTGTTGTCAACTTTAGGTTTTTGGAGAAACTTTCTTTTAAAAACAACATACTTATATCAACAGAAATAACGCACATCCATAAACAAAATGTACTTGATTTAAAAAAATCACGTATAATATAAGAATTGTTCTTAGTTTTGAAATAATACTTGAGCATCTTTACCCAAATATAAAATATGAAATTTTATCTAAACTTTACTGGTAGAACACTAAATACAAGACTAATTGCAGCTTTGAATTCAATTTAGGACACGTGATTACATTTATCATGTGACCGTCATGATTTTAGTCCATTGTTTGTACATTTTAATAAGTCATTTTTTAGTTCCATTAGCATGTATTGATTAGTAAAGTTGACCTGGACACATAATTACCAGAGCACATCAAGATTTACCTAAAAATATACTTAACAAGCAAAGAACAAATATACTTAACAAAAGAAAACATTCAAATACTTTTTAAAGAATGTAAAATGAAATTTTTTAATGCTTATTCAAGAAACGGTTATAAAAATTTTACTCTAGTTAACATACTTTAAATCATTTTTAATGCTTCCACCTCTGACCTATATATAATTTAACACACAATGGATTTTCCAAACGCATACACAATTTGAAAAATCCAATTCATTTAAACAAGAAAAAGAACATTTCCAAAATGATTTAAAGCAAAAAAAAAAAAAAAAAAAAAAAAACCGAACCCATTGAAAACACACACACATTCATTATTAAAACAAAACAAAAACCTTTTTATTTCACAATCATGCAAACGTAAATTTTATCAATACTCTCGAACTCAATCATTTCCCCCGACTTAAAAGCAGGGAAATTCCATAGCCCCCAGACATTTCATTGCTTAATGAGAAATACCAAACCCCAATTCACCCAAGAACCACTAGATTCCCTTTCCCCATCAAAAATATCGAGGGGTAATCCAGACAGCAATTAAGACACCGCTCCTTTGAACCACGTTAATTGCGACCACCCCTTTCAGACGATATTTGCTGGGAGGCATCGGGACAGAAACGCTGATTCGTCACATCTCGAGCTCGATTGGACTAATTGGAGAGGGACAAGGATGGAAACGGATTGCGATCCAACCACAAAGAGGGAATATCGTTTGTATTTATAGAACTCTCTCTATGTTCTCGTTCTTATCCGTGTTTTTCTTCTTTCAAATCTATCTGCGGGGAATTTATTCTCGAGATCACCATATAAAAGAATTGGGACTAGAGAGAGAATAAATTTTTAATTTCGATATTTTTTCACCGAAGTATAAGATAAAGAAAACAAAACTGTTCTTATCCTCTTGTGTGTTTTCTTGGCGGGAAATCTAATTAATTTGGAATTTTTTTTTCTTTTGTTTTAAATTGCATCGAGTAACTAAATCCCTAATTATGCGAATAAAATAAAAAAAAAGAGTAAGACTTTAACTTAAAATTAATCAGATTGTAGTTGAGTAATTGACAGTTTTTTTAAAGCTTTTCCAAGTCTATAAATAAGGGAGAACATATTGTTTTGGGTTTTCTAATTGAAGTTATGTTTATCTTGCAAGATTATCAAGTTTCAACGTGTTTTAAAAATTATGGATAAGCAACTTTGATCGTAAGTCTTCCCGTACAAAGTAATTAACGCTCTTAGAACGGCGTAACTAATTATTCGAAGTACAGCTTTTTAAATTAAAAATGAGAAAACTTTTATAACAGATTCTGCATAAAGAGTGGTAGCATAGAATAAATGTTCGATGTTGAAGTATATTCAAATATTCCAGATCTCTATTTCTCACTAATATGTAATTCGAATCTAAGACCGAAGTTTTTTCCCCAATGTTTATGCTAAAGAAAATCGGTTGCGGCGAAGAATCGAAGGCGAAAAAATTCGTTGGATGGGGCAATTTGAACATGATATTGACTGTTAAAGAAATTGCAGGTTCATGCATATACTTTCTAATGTTGGTAAATTAAGTTAATTATTCACTTCTTATTAGTACTCTTAAGTTTTTTGAATTTTGTATATATCGGATTGCAATAAACCATTTCACACTATTTTTTTTTTTATTTTTTTTCACAAAAGCGTGTTGAGAATTTGGGGTGCGGCTTAGATTCGAGTAAATACAACGGTGAATTATTAATTGAAATGAATTCATTATACATTATAATACACGTCACGTATGTTGTTTACCCTGCAGCGATACTCTCCTCGGGGAAATTGAGTTTCACAGGCAAAACTCGCACTTAGCGTGAACTTGAAAAATGAATATGGCAAACATAGAAGACGTACCAAGGGTTGTCATATTGGTGATTTATCGACCTTGGCAACAATTTTGGCGAAAAATACGATATAGCCAAGGAATAATCAGGAAGCCTGAAGGATCGACCCTTCTAGAAATTCCCGTGAGGCTGTGCAAAAGAATTCTGAGACAAAGATCAATTGTGTTCAAAAGAGAGCAGCAGCTGTGTGCGTTGCCAGAGATCAGAGAAAATATCTGTTTGTTATAAAAACTGTTCAGAGGAACCGTTTCTGGAACGTTGGACAGCTTGTTTATATCGAGTGCGATTTGTACTATTCTAAATAATCTATTATAATATTTCTTTGTGTATATGTGTATATTTGTCTTCGTATTGTCATCTGTTCGTCCTTGTTGATTAATAAATTTGTTATTATTCGAATAATTGGAATCATCGGCTGCTTTTCCCCAAACGCAAATTTAAATATGATTTATTAAAATGCATTAAAAGTACATACAGTTAAAGGATATATAAACTAAAGAGAAAATATATGAATTTAACAGATAACCTTTTAAGAATACATAATTTTGAATATTGCTTTATATACAGCGTAATTTTAAATTTTTTGTACTGTAATATTGCGTTTAAAAATAGAAAATAGCGGTATTTTTACCGAAGTTACAATATAAACATTAAAATATTTCATCTCTCTGTTAATAAATACAAATTGGATTCTCAAAATACAATCGAATAAAAAGTATTAAAATGATCTCATAGATAACAATTGTGTTTTCTTAAACAATTATTGTCACTAAACAATTTAGAAAAATCAGAACATACAATATACTTAAAACCAAACTAACAATTGCATTGTGTTTTGTTGAGTATAAATAACTCACAAGTAAGAATAGTATGACTAAATAGTATTATATATAACAGAGAGAAAATATCAATATCGAAGAATCAACAATACGTAAGCTTACATTGTATTAAACAATAAATCGTGGCTTTAAACAAAACAATCGAATATGAATATTTGATCCACATTCCAATTAAATATTTAGAATACATTTATCAGAACTGGGATCAAAAAGGTGATCCAGAAAGTTATTTCAGTTATTCAAGGTATGTTTAAGTTGATTTCTTGATAATACCATCTCATACTCTGAAAATAAATAGTTTACTTTCAATAGATAAGATAAATATAATCCTAATTAGGCTTAGCGAAATTTAGAATATTATTTTAATGATTTCGGGTGTATTTTTACCATTTACTCAATAATACATGAAAATTGAATAATTTAGATTTCCTTTTACTAAAAAATTTTGTATAAGTGTATTCAAAATTAAGTTTGCAAAATAAAGAATGTAAAATAAAATGATTAATGTTGATAAATTAATCAGAACAACAAGTGCAAATTAAATTGCCATTTTCATTCCCAAATAAAGGGTTATTCTAATAAATGCTGTAATGATTAGAGGGATTAAAATTTTATAGTTAACGAAAATTTAAAAACATATTATTTTAGAAATTCAATAGAATAACATTTTAAGATAAATATAATCCTCTAATTAGGTTTAGTTATATTTAGAATATTATTTCAATGATTTCGAATGCATTTTTACCACTTAATCAAAACCACACGCAAAAATGAATAATATAGTTTCAATTTCATTAAAATATTCTGGATAAATGTATTCAAAATAGTGTTTGCAAAATTAGGAATGTAACTTAAATTAATTCAAAATGATAAAATAAAAAGAATAACAGATGCAGATTAGACAATCCCTTTCATTCTAATTTAGTGCTATTCAAATAAATGCTATACTAAATATATGGATCAAGATTTTATGAATGGGAAAAACTTCGAAATGTATTTTTTAGTAATTTTCCCACCAAAAATCCTCAATTCTAAGTACCATAATTTCCACCGCAGGAAGTGATGTGAAATGATAACCCAGAACTCTGAAACAGATGTTGTCTGTTAGACTTAATTGTTTTCCTTTGAAAAACTGCAGGATATCTACTATAGACAATGAAAACCATTCATAGTATTTAGAACCATTAATACACAGGAAAAAAAGGCCTTTTTTTCCTTTCTGGATTAAAAAGAGAGAGAGATCCCTTCTGTGAAACTTATGCAATAGGGTTTTGAAATAAGAATCTTTGGTTGAATTATTCTTCGAATTCGTTGAGAAGAATAACTTCCTAGATAATATAATAACTCAAATTGTGTGTGTTCACCTAAAATTTGATATTATTATTATTGAAAGAAAACTTCAGAAACTTTAATTCACCAAAGTTCCAAACTAATCTTCAGTTCTGAGCTTTAATTTACAAAAACTAAGTTTGAAAATACTATAATACGTAATTTAATATCTTCTAAAAATATTTTTGTACTTTAACTGAACTTTAATACCACCTCACATAAAAATGCAACGCTTCTCTCCAAAATATTAACGTAAAAGGAAATACAAAAATATGAAATATATAAGTTTCACGATATAATACCTAGAAAAATTCAAATGAAGAACAAACAGTAGGATCCATGGTGAAATATTATCAAAATATTTCCAGATATTTTATTTGAGATAATATTTGTGCAGTGAACTAAATTAGTTTACCAAAAATTATTTTTCGAATCTCACAGAACAATTTTATTCTATTTAAATTAAATTCATCCATTAAAGGTCATTTTTTGTTTTGTTTAAAAAATAATTTTCCCCTCTCGGTGTAAAAAATGTAAAAAATTATGTTTTCGATTTTATTATTTTTATTTTATAATATTCATTTTTCAACCGTCAATATTTGGTCTTGATGGTTTATCCATACTATTTTAAAATACAGAATAACAATTATTCTCTTTCAATGTTATTTTCTTTTTTTAATCTACCAATAAACTATTTATCTGTTTTTACTATTTTCCCACTCATTTCTTTTCAGAAAAGTAAATGGTTTCATAATGGTTAATTTGAAATTCCAATTAATTTATATTTTAAAATACGGCATGAAAACCAATTTTTCCTAAGTAATTTTATTTGAACGTTTAAATCAAAACAATTTTAATAGTTAAAAAAAGTATCTATATGGTTTATTTTAATTCACGAATAAACAAGAATAAAAATCATTAATTAAATTTGAGTAACACTTAATGTATTTAAAGATTTAAGACTTTGTATCTCTTAATACATTTAAATCCTCACCACATAAAAATTTCTAATACACTTTAACTATTAATATACATTTAAAAATTCTTAATAAATTCCAACTATTTTAATACAAATTAATTCTCACCGCATTTAAATTCTTAATACATTTTAACTATTAATACATATAAATTCTCACCACATTTAAAATTCTTAATACATTTTAACTATTAATACATATAAATTCTCACCACATTTAAATTCTTAATACATTTTAACTATTAATACATTTAAATTCT
>BMAV01022436.1:364784-397889 GCA_019973955.1 Trichonephila inaurata madagascariensis
CACGACTAAGGAAATTCATTTGGGATCGAGACTTGGTGTAATAGTAGCACTCTTTTAGGGTGTTCACCTCTCAATGTAATTCCGTCGAATGGCCAGTCAATTCGGAGAAATCAGCCTTCGAAATTCATGCTTAGCTTTTATACAATTAAATTTTAATTTTCCGCAACGAGTTCGTAGCTTGATTGGTAAATCGTCTGCTTTCTATGCTGGAGGTTAGGGTTCGATTCCACGCGATCAACTTTTTTTCTTCAATTCATTTAATTATTTTTTTAAGTTAAATAAATTTATTTATGAAAGGTTTATTAAATATTAAATGATATTTTTTGTAATTATTTTGTATTTTATAAAATAAAAAAAATTTAATATATATATTTTAAATTTTTTACTAGTAAAATTATTAAAAATTATTATTAATTAAAAATATGTAAAATTAGTATTAATTAAAAATATTTAAAATAATTATTAATTAAAAATATTTAAAATAATTATTAAATAAAAATATTTAAAATAATTATTAATAAAAATTATTAATAATAAAATTAGTAAATTAATAGTTATTTATTAAAATTAATTAATTACTATTTATTATAATTAATTAATCACTATTTATTATAATTAATTCATTATTATTAAGCATTAGTATTAATAAGAAATATTATTAATTTATTATTAAAATTATTATTAATTTTTTATTAAAGTTATTAATTTATTATTAAAATTATGATTTATTATTAATTTATTATAGAAATTATTTAAATAAATTTATTAAAATTATTTAAATAAACTGTTTGAAATTAAATAAATTTATTTGAAAAGGACATTAAATATTTTATAAAATTGTAAAATAATTAAGTTAATAGCATATAAAAAAGACATATTTTTTTATTATATTAATTATAAAATAATTAATTTAATAATAATATATTTTATAAATAATTTTATATTATATATAATATATTATTTATAGTATATTATATTTCACATTATAAAACTATTTACAACTAATTTTTTTTGTAAAATATTTAATATATTTTTTATATATTTTATTATAAATATTATTTATTAATATAAAATATATTTATAAAATTTAATATAATTATTTATATGTAATTGAAGTAATTTTTTTATTTTATAAAATACAAAATAATTACAAAAATATCATTTAATATTTAATAAACCTTTCATAAATAAATTTATTTAATTTAAAAAAATAATTAAATGAATTGAAGAAAAAAAGTTGATCGCGCGTGGAATCGAACCCTAACCTCTAGCATAGAAAGCAGACGATTTACCAATCAAGCTACGAACTCGTTGCGGAAAATTAAAATTTAATTGTATAAAAGCTAAGCATGAATTTCGAAGGCTGATTTCTCCGAATTGACTGGCCATTCGACGGAATTACATTAAGGGGTGAACACCCTAAAAGAGTACTACTTTTACACGAAGTCTCGATCCCAAATGAATTTCCTTAGTCGTGCCCTCTCCTTGTTAAAAATTTAATTTTTGAAAATCATGAACATATCCCCTGGTGGCGAAAACTGTTTATTTTGCAAACTCCTTTTTTCTCTTAAACATTAGCCTCCAATGCAATTCGTAAATAAAATATCATCCTTCAATTCAATCAACGCTAAACCATTGAATCGAATTCGTAATTGTGTTGGAGAAGAATTCAGAGAGCGTCTCCTCCTCATCTAGATAGGTTCATAAGCAATAATCACGTGTCCATGAAAAGCATCCATTTATCGCTTCACAGGTGGCTGATCACCCATTGGGAGCGCGTTACGATCGCCGAAAATTTTTCCCAAATTAACGTAAATTTGCAGAGAAACAAAAACAACCATTTTTTTCCCCTCTTTTTTTTTTTTAAGGTGAAGTCAAGAGGATAGAAAATTAAAGTTATAATGGGATTTCGATTAAGGTTTTGGGGTTAAATGGCTATATTGATTAAAGAAATATACACGCACTGTAATAGCCCACGGGCTGTGGGTATCATCTCTTCATAATCCACGCGACCTAAGTTTGAGGGGATAAAAGATTGACCACCAATAGCTTCCATAATAAAACTAGTTTATTATTATCTCAATTTATATTAAGCAAAGCAACACAAGTCTAGGAGGCTAATGATCAGGAGTGATATGACATAAACTACAATTCTAACAAATAGCGCAATACACCAACGAATCTATATATTTATAGATGATTCCCTAACTTACTAGAATCCACTCTAGTATATATATATATATATATATTAAAGTTTAATATATAATCTATCTTACCGACATTCCACAGCGAACAGCTACCAGTCTTTATATCGTCAATATAATACTTGATCCAACTTGATTCGGCAAATGGATAATCTTCTGGCTTCGAACCCACTTAGAACTCTCCTTCTTAGAACTTCACTTAGAACTCACTTAACATTCATAGAACTCCCCTAGCACTCCACTCGAATACTAAAGCTCCAATATATACACATTCATAATCTGCATAATCGCGTTCTCTTCTTGAGTTGGTTGGAAGAAATTGCCATTCTGGCCCCAAAGATTTCCCAAGAGGGTTTTAGTAGAAGGCGCGATAAAGCTCCGTCACAACACTAACCAATGAATTAGAAAACCTTTGAGGTTTGTATTTGATGTGTGCTAGAGATGAAATATATAAGTTCTTTTTTCGTGACGTGGATTACACTGTGACAGGTCTATCCACGTATTCTTAAAGTACTAATCCTCTTGGGAAATATTGAATTTTTAAAAATTATTATATTATAAGGCTTTCTCCCGAAGAAGAAGATGTGACCATGCAAATTAAGACTTTTATATAAAGTTGAAAACTCCCAATATGCAAGGGCCTGGGGGTAGTATTATGATATGGGGCCCGTTCTGCTGACAGAAAAGTGGTGCCCTGGGGATCCTCGAGGGTAAACAAGTAGCCATGAGATACCTAGATATACTGACAGAGGATGTGCATTCTCCATTGTTGCCTTTTTACCCTGATGGCGACGAATACTTCATGGACGATAATGCAACTATTGATTGTGCTAAAAGTGTTCAAAATTGG
Organism: Trichonephila inaurata madagascariensis; assembly: GCA_019973955.1. Classification (NCBI taxonomy): domain Eukaryota; kingdom Metazoa; phylum Arthropoda; class Arachnida; order Araneae; family Nephilidae; genus Trichonephila; species Trichonephila inaurata. The sequence continues at coordinate 367,839 of BMAV01022436.1, forward strand.
TTGGCTGAACATCAGTCTGACTTCCAACACCTACCCGGGACACTGAATAGCTCGGATGTTAACCCCAAAGAAAATGTGTGGGATATGGTGGAAAGACACATACGACACACAGCCCTCTCCTCTTCCATCTAATTTACAATATCTAAAAAGCTGTATAGCCAATGCTTATGATATTCTTTGGACGTAAATGCACTTCAGATGCATGTAGACTGAATGCCCAAACGAACCAGAGCAGTTATCCTCGCAAAAGATCTTCCAATAAGATATTGATCTTGGATTTCTAATTCATTGGCCACTGTGTGTGTATGTTTATAATATAAACCTAGTTTTTTGTAGAATCCTTAAGGTATCCGGACACATTGAAATGACCAATTTCATTCAAAACAAAAATTTTTAAAATTTTATTTCACAGAATAGGGCAATCTTTTGGTTTCATTATTATTATTTAACATTATTTTTGTTTCTGCGTTACGTATAGGCCGAGTTACATAAAATTACAAAAATTGGAAGTGGGGCTTTAATCTACTAGATGTGGGCATTTAAATTGTTCAAAGCCTATCATGGAGGGAGTATGATAACTCAAAATATTATACTACGAGTATTTCCATGAAACTTTTTGAATCTCATATTTCTACTATTTTCTAGGGAATGTACTAAAATAATTGATCTATTTTTCACACACACTAATGAAAAAAAAAATCCTGTGATTTTTCTTTCAAATTTAGAGTTTGAATAAATAGATTGAGTTTCTACTTATAATTATCTGTTATTGTACTATTATTCATTAAAATTTTGTTTTGTACGCATGTATTATACTGTCGACCCCTTTCGCCAAACGAAAAGACATCACCAATAAATGTCGCCAAATGCTGGGATCGTTATTATTACTGTGTTAGAATGTGTGAATGGTTTCCCCTATTGCCTGTACGTCGTAACTTTTGGCGACGTCTTTCGATTTGGTGATATTGTAGACGGTACAATAAGTATCTTTTATTGTTAGCTTGTGTTGGAAAGCAAACCTCCAATTAAAACATAAAATTCGAGAGTATGAAATTTTTAAAATATATACTCCAAGTAAACCTCAAAAATTCCATTACATTAAAGCTTTATTGTGATAAGAGAACGTTCATGTGTCTTATTACAAATAATTGATAGCAACAAACAAATGGAACATGTAAATCAACGGAATCAAATAACTTATTAACGATATAAATATCCATTGTTTATCTCTCTATTACACTGAGATCTTCATTATCCATATGATTAAGGTTACTTCATGCTTCGTACCGGAAATATCGTTTTAAGAACACGGTACTGACCAGATACCAAGTTTAATTAGCAGCTAAGAGGGCATTGATAAAGGATTATTTCAATGAGTAATGAAGTTCTTAATCGTCAATAAAGGTATGATACGAACTCAAAATAAAACACACGATTAAGGGCATGAATAGCGGCAATTAAAAGGATTTGTACAACTGATTATTGATTTTATAAGTCTAGAAGAACTATAAAAAGGTCAGTTATAAAATAAATTATTTTCTTTAATTAAGAATTGGGTCTGGGTATAAAATATATATGTATTTTTGAATACCTATTTTTGTATGAGTTTGAACATGAGAACATGAAGTGTGAATTTGAACATGCGAATTTTCTCCGTTTAAAGGAGAAAGTTTAATACCATCGAATTTATTTGAAAATTGTGTATTTTTACCTATTATCCCTGCTTTCATCGATAGTGAAACCAATTTTTAAGTGTATTATAACAGTGAACAATTTACATTTTTAAATTATAGTCGGATTAAAACAAAATTCGAATAAAATAGTCAATAATTTTTATATTTTATTCGGAGTAATATCTTAATTTACAAACAATCTGCAATCCAATAATTTATTGAAAAAAAAATTGAGTGCAATTACATAAAATTTTAAAATAATTTTGGGTCGACATTTTTTTTATTTTGAAACTTTCAAATTTCTTCTTAACACTTGGCTTCTTTCTTGGCATATTTTAGAGCTAAGTGAATTTGGTACGGCAGAATATTCCTTTGCAGTGGAGAAAAGGTAAAACTACATTTAAAATAAGAAGTTAGGGAGTTTATTCTGGAGTTAGTGTTTATATTAACGTAAGTCGTACTATAAAGCAACACGAGGGCTATAAGGAATGGACTTCGTAATTATGAATAACGGTCAAGTGATGAGGACGACCCCTGAGCTGGCACTCCAGTCTGCAAACTTCCACACCACGTCAACAGGAGAACATTTGAGCCACGACGGGTTTAACGTGCAAAGGTCTCCTCTACTCGGTAGATTTTCAGCTACACCAGGACTCGAACTCATGACATGCCGGCCACGAGCTCGTAACCATGACCACAAGGCTACTGCGGTCTTAGGTTTATTCTGGAACATGGTGAGTGAATGAATATTAAAGTCGCACTGATCAGCTACACAAGGGCTTTTGGCGACGGACCTCGTCATTTTGAACCATTGTCAAGTGACGAGAACGACACCTGATATGGCACCCCCTCTCCTAATTAACACACCACACCAACGGGAGGACGTATGAGCTTTCTACAGATTCAACGTGCATCGCTCCCCTACACGGAGGGTCTTCAGTGGTACTGGGCTCGAACTCATGACACGCCAGCCACGATCCGATACCTTGACCACTTGGCTACCACGGCCACATTCTGGAACAGGAGCGTATTATTGAGATTTTAAGAAACAATCCACCCATAAAATTCGGTATCATGCATAAGGAAAGATAAATCTCACCATAAGTTATCTGTAAGCAATATTTGTATATTAGAGCTTCATTATTCATTACTGATATATGCGAACTGATGTCAACACACTCAGCGACATACTTAAAATGCAAACAAAAACTGACATCCAAAACGCATTTTTAAATCCACACGCACGGAAGGGATGATATCAGCTTAATACCACATCCGGTCTTTCCTGATAAAAGCTTTTATATCGTCGTGAAATTAGATCCAATCATGCAATCTCTGAACAAACAGCGCAAAACTATTTTATTATGTTTGTTGTGTGTTCACTTGGAAGTCGTCCGTCCGTCTCAAATAACGAAGCGGCGATTGGTTTTTGTTAAAAAGGAAAAAGAAGATATCAATCTTGGTTAGTTTTCTTCAAGGACACGCCACAATTAAAAAAGAGTTGAGTTGATGTGTCTTGGTACAGAGGTGATTGATTACTAAATGACCGAGTGTCTTTTCGTCAAGTTTGTCTCACGTCGCTTTTCGACTCGCACGAGGGTGTATTTGTAGTTTTATTGTAATTGAAGTAATGATAGACTTGACAGATGCAATTGGACTTTATGTTACATAATAAAACAAACGATATTTGATGTGATGAAAGAGTTGCAAATTAGAAAAACCCATAATTTTCGGCTTTGAAATGAAATATAAAATGCAGGCCAAATTTGACGATTTTTTTTCCTTGGTTCTATGAGATTTTTTTTGAGCAAACGTTTTTTGGTAACCTTTACGATATAAATTATTGACCAGCAAGGGACTATTACTTTAGCTCCCGATAAATTGTCCCATTAGACCACTTTTGGGATTAAAGTAGTACACATTAACGCCCGCGTAAAGAATTATTTCGGCTTCTCTGTGTTCATCCACAAATCAAACAATCCATATGTGACTACGTTCGAAACCATGATTCTGAAAAAGCGTATAAATGAATAATTCTTTGGATATTTAATGTCAGTGGAATTAGAACATATATATAAAATTGATTTAAGGATAATACTACAATAAAAAAGATATTTAAATACAATTTTGTGTTAAAAAATGAATGACATTTTCAAAACGTTCTCTTTTTATGTGAAAAATACTTCTATAGTAATGAAATTTGTCCTATATGTAGCTAATACTTCTATACAGGGGGTGAACTATTATTTTTGAAATATATAATTTTGAAGTGGATTTATCCATATTTTAATACATCAGAGTAGAAAAACTTTAACAAAAAACACCGATTATTGTTTCCATTGATAGTAACTCTGAAAATATATGAATTCTTCAAAACTTTTAGTTTAGTCTCTGTAGAGAAGTTCTAGCTATATATAGGCAAAATATTATTAATATAGGAGCATTTTTCGAGAGTAAGAAACCTCTAAACCGACAATGTTAAATTGGCTCTTTTCGATGTATCTTTTCTCAAAATCTGTTGTATGTCCATTTTTGAAATTTTTCATACAATTAAAGTACACCTTTCTCATTATACTAAAATGAGCTTTTTGCTAATTTTGAATTTTTCATAATTTATAAAATATTTTATCAAAAAAAGTGAAATTTGACCCATTTTTCACATAAAAAAATTTGTAAAAAATAAATTTTTGAGTTTTTTACAAAAAACTCATTTTGGTATATATTAATCATCATTATAAATATATCAAAAAATTAACATACTTGTGAACAGTAATTTCTCAGAAAAGATTCATCGAACATCAAAATTTACATTTTGAGATAGATTTTTATGTATACAGTGAGACTTCTCATCGGCTAGGAAATAAAAAAAATAAAAGGCTCAATTTACAATAAAAGATAAAATTGTTTCTGGGTTTATATCAGACGTTCAACTTTTAAGCAAAAATGAAGTACTTTGTTTACATTTTTCGCCATTCAATTGGGCGTGGCCCAGTTTCAACGATTATTTAAAAATAGACTTGAACGGCTTCTAATTACCCTAGAGGTTAAAAGTAAAACATTTTTAGAAAGTTTAAAACCTATACAATTTAAAAATGTAAAAATCTCAAATTGTCAAAAAAATAATAATAATAAGAAGAAGAAGATTTTAACATTTCAACACCTTTCAGAAAGGAAATTTATTAAAATTCTGTTTTCTCTCTTAATTTTTTTTACCAAAAAATTGCATTTAAATAATTTTTTTATTGTATTAATATCCTAAAAGCAATTATATATGTATATTTTGATTCAATAAACACTAATTATCTCTTAAAAATTATTAATTTATATGCTTCTTCAAAACCACGGTTTCGTACATAGTCAGTCAACTCAAAAAAGTATTACCATACAATGAAAAACAGGTATACATATTTTTAATTACTACAAAAATAATGAATAGCACAATATTAATGTTTTGTAACTGCCCTAATTATTCTGAATTGAAAAATGAACATCATAAATAAGCCTATTATTAAAGTTGATTAAACAGTATTAATTTTATTTAGAGCGTAATTTAACTAAGTAAAGTTTTCATAATCATTTAATCGAATGATTTATTACATAATGTAACACATAAAAATGCTGTCGTAGTAAGTTAAACAACGACAATTAATTAATTAATTTATTTATAGTTCCATTAATTAGAGAGCAGAAATAAATTATTTTTCAAACGCATTTTCCAAAAAAAAAAAAAAAAAAAAAAGCACTGAGCTCTCTTAAAAGATAATGACTAGGTGTTCTAGATCGTCTCACAAGATAAATTTACGAAATCGAATCTAAACAAAAAATTATGCAGAAAATATATAAGTAATAAAATGACAAATGCATTTTAAATGTCATATAAATTAATGATCTAATAAAATGCGAATAACAAATCACTGTTTAATTTAAAACTAAAGAATCCATATTTTCACACAATGTGCCTGGATTAAATATAATTCACCATTTGTTTGTGGAATATAATTGGCTTTCTTCATATAATGTTCATAAATTTTTATACAGAATTCTTAGAAAGTTGTTCATAGATTTTGAAAAAGAATAATTACAAAATTGAGGTACTGACGTATTATACCATCGACCACATTTTCACAAATCAATGAAGTGTCGCCAAGTGCCACGATAGGCAACCAACAGTAGAAAATCATTCTCATGCATATTCGAAAACAGTAATGACGATGGCAGGTTCGGTAACGTCTTTTAATGTGGTCAAATCGGTCGACGGTATAATACGAAAGTACTCAAAATTGATTGCTGTTCATGTCTCCAAACTGATTTTATGTATGTGGTTAGTATATTCTAAAAGTCAGCATAATTAGTAACTAAAAAAAAAAAAAAACGGGTGACAAATTACCACAAATTCATGCCATTTATCAGTTTTACAATTAAAGCAGTGGTCCCTAAGCCCTGAGCCGCGGACCGGTACCAGTCCGTGGAACAAATCGTATCGGGCTGCGCAAGGAACATTAAATTATTTTCATTTTAGTTACTGCGGTGTATTTCTCTCGAGTTTGTGCGACTTTTTATTGAAATTATTTTATATTTAAACGTATAAAATCCCTTTGTATACATTTTTGGTGTGACGGTATTTAATTCCAAAGGCATGTTTAAATACAATTAAATTAAAGTTATTAAATCAATACAATCTAAAATATAAACAATTAACCCCCCTTCCCCTCAATGGGATGCGTAAAATTATCAAACGTTGGCCGATACGCGGCGATAAAAAAGTTGGGGAGAACTGAATTAAAGAGAATAATTGCTACCTTGAAAATTAACAAGTTTGTGGTACCAAAAAAAAAATGATCTTCATACTTCCGTAATTTCATACCAAACAAATTTCGTACTCTTCTACTAATACGGAAATACAAACCTCAAAATCACCATTTACATTGGTCGAAATGCATTATCTCTTTCCTATTTTCTATGTTTCCTTGTGAAATATTTACATCTCTATTGTTCACTGTTAATTTGCGCATTGTGTTTCATTGTTCTTGTTCAAATCTTGATTTGTTTTAACAATGACCAGTTTTTAACAGTGAAGTAGCTCATGCTGTCCTCCTATTCTGTAGGCAGTCTACTTACTCCATAGAGAAAAAGAAACTTTATCAGGAATTTGTCTGGCATATATAAGAACAATATTTTAATCTCCAATATAGATATTATAGACCAGCGATATTCAACCTGCAGCCCGCCGAGCCTTTTTAAGTGGCCCGCGGTCATGGTCCATTGCTTTCTCTGAGAAATTAACTTATTTAAGAACATTGTACTAAAAATCTGGTGGGAAATTCTTTATCAAGAAATCACATATATCAACTTTGCTTTTTGCTGTCTTACGGGTACGAATAGATATTCTTTTTCTATTTGGAAGGGTTACGGTTAAAGATAGCAGACAACAGTGAAGTAGTGACAATTTAATGGTGGAACTAATTTTTAATTATCTTTCATATTTTACAAGTGAAAAATATTTGAAAAAAAATAAATCGTTTCAAGACGATTAGGAGGTTGACTATTTTGTAGTGAAAAACAAACTCGGATCAGTAATTGTTTGATTTTTTATGAAAGTGCTGTATTTAAAAAATACCAATAAACAGGAATCATTCAATGATGCTTTTCCTCGAAGATCTCTTTCAAGAGGTTTGTTATATTATATTGGTAATCATATGAAACCGTTTATTGATGCAGAAATTGTGAAGGAGTGTTTCTTAAATGCTTCTAATTTAGTGTTAGTGACAAAAATGTAAAAAATAATAATTAAAAAAAAAGCAAAACAGGAGTTATAATATTTCGATCAATTTTCCACATTTTAAATTTCCAATGTTATCTTGGTCATAAAGCATTTCCCCCACCCTCCCCCATTTATCCTCATGTTGCGGCCCCCGTGAAATAACTAGCATATGTATGCGGCCCACGTGAAATAGCTGACATATGTATGCGGCCCAGCAGAAAAAAGGTTGAGTATTAGACGATTTGGGCGCAGTATCCAATGAATAATGGGAATTAAAAGATAGGATGTGCGCCAAATTTGGCGATTTTTTCGATCCATGGTCCTTTATCTAGCAAAATTTTTTATTACTTTTACAGACATAGGTTAAATTCCTGAGCCGTTATAGCCACATAACTTCAATTACGTGTTTGCAGCCAATCAATTCATAAATTCATAGGACGTCATAGTCACATGATAAATATAATTACCGTAAAATCCGGCGTATAACGCGCACCTATACTTTCAAGCTGCATTTTTTAGTTTTTAGGTGTATTCGGCGTATAGTGTTATCTCCTTTTTAACGAAGGAACGTGAATGGTACAAGTGCAATGATCTAATATTTTTAAGTCATTTATTCAAAGTATTGACTGTTGAAAAAATGGTATATTCTGCAGAAATGACATATAGCCTTTTCGTTCATTAGGCATGTCATTTCTTTGAAATAAACAATATTCCGATTTATTTAGAAGCCTAATTTCTTCTTGCTGCTTATCCTTCTGTTTATTTTTAAAGTTATTATTTCTATACCCAGCGTATATCGCGCATCCGTAAATTTCGATCCTATTTTTTGGGATACAAGTGCGTGCTATACGGCGGATTTTACGGTACGTTTTTCCAGTCAATGTTTTCATGTACTTCACTGCTGCCAACTTTTGGTTTTTGCAGAAACTTTCTTTAAAAAGTACATATTTTCTAACAATAATAACGCCAATACGTAATCTAAGTGCATTTGATTTAAAAATACATGTATAATATTGGAATTTTCTTAATTTTGACAAACTTTTTGAAGAATCTGAATATTTGAACATTTTTACCCAATTATCAAATCCGAAACTTTATCTAAATTTTACAAGTCGAATATAACAAGTACATGAACAATGTCAGTTTTAAATTCAATGAAGAACACGTAATTACATTTATCACGTATTATAAATTATTTCCTTTACGTTTCGTGTTAACCCTTAAGACAGCTTGGCAACCTATTTAAAAGTTGCCAAAATTGACAACATGAATCTTATATTTCACTCTAATTTAAAAATGATGATGCGTACGTGGATTCGTTTCAATATTTCAAAATGTGTGAGAAATTACTCAAAATTTCCTAGAACATGCGTGCTATTTTTAAAACAAAAGCAGAGCGAAACAACAGGTTATCAGTTGTTTTTATACATCATCTTTATTTGTAGAACAGCAGGTGTTATAGATTACTCTGTATACTGCAATCAAAGATACCACAACAAGTTCTAGAGGCTACAATAGAAAAATATCTTTATCACGAATTATTTTTAATGTTTAAGTCAAATTTACCTTAATCATGCGCTTCGACTTAACAAGTAATCGAAAAACGATATTTATTTGACTTTTGAAGATAAAAATATTTAAAAATATGTGAGAAAAAGAAAGTTTTGAATTAAACAGTTTCTTTAGATCACAGTTGGTAAAAATGACACCCAGTCACTTTTGTAATAAAAAACTATTATAAAAAAAAAATTAAATCAATTCCTACTTAGATCAATCAACAAAGAAAAATTTTGTTTTAGCTACTTTTTGTTGAATAATTACAATTAATATAAATATGTATATACATATGACAGAATCACAGCATTAAGCGGTCATTCATTTTTATTAATTATCATTAAAATATCGTATTGTCATCCAAAACAGTCGCCAATATAAAATTTCAGTTTAACTGAATACTTTAACACGTGAGAATAAAACCTTTTCACACAAGTTTTGACACAAGTCACCAAAAGGGTCGCTAATTCACCAAAAATGATGCCAACGTGGTTGTATTTGTAATTCTTTAAATAATTAGTTTTAATCAATTAATTTTAATTATTATTATATTATTGTATTATCATCCAAAATAATCCTGTATATAAAATTTCAGCTCAATGGAGCGCTTTAAAATGTATTTTATTAACGATTGAAAATTCCACCAAGATAAATAAATAAATATATAGAGTGTGAGCTAATAGTAGGAATTGAAAAATAAATAGGATGGAACACAAAGAATTTCACAAAGCATATAATTTAGATTAATAACACAACATGAAGCACTAATTTCTTTTAAAATGAAAAATATAATCTTAAAAAGTATATATATATACGTATATAGGAATGCTGATGTGGTAAAGTGTCAATATTATTTTCTGTAAGTAAAGCATAAATTTAAAGCTTCAAAAACGTAAATCTTATTTGGTAAAGCAAATTTTATAACATGAATAAAAATAAATCGACTTATCCGCAAGGAAATTAACTACAATTTATTATTGAATACATATACGAAACATGAATTAAAAATCATCATTTTCAAGTGAAGAGAGAAGAGAAGAGAAGAGAGAGAGAGAGAGAGAGAGAGAGAGAGAAGAAACGCTGTTTCACAGAAACTTAAGTCTCTGAATCAATTCACGAAAAAAAATAGTTTAAATTAATTGTTAAGGATCCAGTTACTAGGTTTTCTTTAATTCGTGTTCAAAATTAATTTTTAAGCCATTTTCACTTTCTGCTTCATCATAGATTACTGCACTTATTTCAGTGCAGTGGCAACGGTATCTGGTAGGTTACGGTCACGAACTCATGGATGGTGAGTCGCTAGTTCGAGTCCTGGTGCCAATGAAGACCCGCCGCGTAGAGGGGCTGATGCTCTTTAAATCTGTCATGCTTCAAAATTCTTCCGTTGGCATGGTGTGGAGGTTTGGAGAGAGGGTTCCAGCTCAGGTGTGGTCTTCATCCCTTGACCGTGGCTAAATTACGAGGCCCGTTGCCAATAATTCTCGTGTTACTTCCCAGTGTGTGTAAATCAAATCAAATTATTTGAATGTAAAATCATTCGAAAGATTAAAATAAAGATTCCAGTGAAATTATATATATTTTTTTCAGATTTATTGAAAATATTTTCATGTCCATTGTAATAATTCGTTCGTTATGAGAATATTCATTCTTTTTTAAATAAACTTAAAAAAAAAAGGATTAAAGAATTTTAAAAATTTATAGGAAAACTCCATTTTACAAAAAGATTTTTTTCAGTTGCATTTTGGGGCTGCGGTAGCTTAGTGATCCCAGTATCGGATCGTAGTTGGCGTGTCATGAGCTCGAGCTCAGTACCACTAAAGATCCGCCGTGTAGGGAAGAGATGCACGTTAAATCTGTCGAGAGCTCAAATGTCCTCCTATTGGTGTGGTGTGGTAGTTAGGAGACGGAGGTGCAAGCTCAAGTGTCGTTCTCGTCACTTGGCCATGGTTCAAAATTACAAGGTTCGTCGCCAAAAGCCCCCGTGTAGCTCAATAGTTCGACGTTAATATTCACTCACTATTCAGTTGCATTTTTTTTTCAATGAAGTTGATACAATAGTCTTAAATTTAACAGAAAAAAAAGTATACAGGGATTTCATTGAATCAACATCAAAAAATTCAAGATGGTTAACTGAAAGAAGCTTAACCCCTTCAGGGGCATTGATTCCCTAGCGAAACAGTCATCCCTTAAAGGGTTTTTGTGAAAAGAACTGCATTTAACAAAATAATTGCTAATTTCACCAACATGTCTAATTTCTTTTTATTGTTCCACCAGTGGTAAACACATAACTAAAGTCGGCGTATTAATGAATCTCATAGAGAAATCTATCCGGTTTTTTTTTCAATTCCTACTATTAGTTCACTTTCTGCCTTTATATGTATGTATTTATATATATCTTGTTCAAATTTTCAATCATTAGTAAAATACTTCTATTCATCCCTTCAAGTTCAAATAAATTTTTTTAAACTTGTAGTGGATGACACTTGATGTTTTTCAAATATTAATTCATTAATTAAATTAATAAGTTAAATTAATTATACCGGCTTTCGACGCCAACTTAGATTCGTCTCCATTGTCGTAACAATGTAACTGTTAAAACAATGTCAAAAGAGTTGGCGTCGAAAATCGGTTTTTCAAGCCTAACTAATAAAAACCGGGTATGAATTGTTACAACAATGCAGACAAATCATGCTCTTTTTTCAATTCCTACTCTATTTTAGTTCACTCTTTCACTATATAAATATATATATATATATATATATATATATATATATATATATATGTTGTTCAAATTTTCAATCGTTAATAAAATACTATTTATTCATCCATTCAAAGCAGGAATTGGCTTAAAAATTTTTTTTTCATGTTACTTGTGTTACAAAAATGAATCATCTGCTATGCGTAAAATTTTTCCCATACCGTGTTTTGGCCAAGAATTTAACCTTACGCAATCCATCTGTCTGGAAGGAAAACCCCATCAATTGACAAACAATTCTCATCACGCCATCCTCCCAAAACAAATCATTCACCCGTTTTGAGAAAGAGAAACCTTAGCATGTCTCAATCCATCAGACAGAAGCGACCTGTTATCTTAAGCATGCCAAGCTTCCATCATACAAAACCAACAAACAAGCAAACAATCCGAATGTAACAAGACACACAACACAGTCCCTCTACCCCCTACCCCTTGAGAATTGTCTCACCCATCCAACCATAGCGTAAAGGACACGCCGAACTCTTTGGAAATCCTTAGTTCGTTACAACAGAATTAGAAACCCTTCTGATTCCACTTTCTCAAGGATTCGTGCGTCTATGTCCACCAGGGTACAACGACGTGCAAATGGCTTTTTTTTTCCACAGACGATTAACTGAGGTTATTAAAGTAGGGCATGCTTCGATTGGAATTCTGCTGGGGTGAATCTCTTTAGAATAGAACTGGACGGTGCATTGTTCCATCGGGCAAAAAACAAAAGCTTGCAGTTTAAGTCGGGAGATGGCATTTGACCCGTGTGGGCTGGACCATTGTTGAAGTCACAGATGTCAAAACGATTAGGATTCTTTAGGAGGATGGGTTAAGAATTTTAATTCACTTTGACATCTTTATGGTGGTATGCTTCCCGTTAAGTTTCAAATGTGGGTGGAGTATTAAGATATTGTAGTTGCAACTGTTTAGGTGACTGGTTTCTAAATTTTATTATGTTACTACACCCCAGCTCTTTTAGAAATATTCTAAATCTGGCGCATCCCCGGTGTGTGTGTCATCCCCCCAGTTTTCATTAAAAAATATTCATATTAAAATCAGAATGAGAAAGACAGTAAAATTAAATTTTATATTATTAAAATGAATTTACTGTAGAACGTCGTTTATCCGAACTTTTATTATCCGGAGCGTCAAATATCCGGACCATTTTTTTTTGTCGACTACATGTATTATACATGAATACGTTTTCGAACAGTCAAGGATCCATCAAATGTTGGCGCGTTTTCTGCGTTAGAAACAGCTGTGGAGTGGTACAAACAACAATAAGAGTGCTGTCCTACTCAACTACAGCTGCTCAAGAGAATCAGAGACCTTGCAGTGAAAAAACGAAAGTGTACAATGGTACAGCGAAAAATAAGTGATTATTTTCTAAAAATAAAGGTAAAATTGCGACATTTTGCCCCTATTTTGCTTTTTCTTTAAAAACGTTTCCCGCCATGTGAAGATTTTCAATATTCGTATAGTGTCCGGTTTCATATACTGCATGGATCGCATTCGGTTTTCGGTTATCCGAACAATCGCGTATCCGAACGGTGTCCGGTCCCAGTTGATTCGGATAAACGACGTTCTACTGTATATGTATATTCGTTACATTACAAAAAGTACATCTTTGTTAAGCTTTTAAGGACTTCCTTTTGCTCTAATGCATTCTCCAATAGAATAAATTCATGTGACGTCATAGTCACATGATAACGGCAATCACGTGATTCCTGCAAATGAATTCATAAATTCACCCGACGTCAGAATCCCAAGATAAATACAGAAAAGGTGATTTCAGCCAATCAGCTCACGTGCTTCGTTGTTGCCAACTTTTCCTTTTTACATAAACTTTTTTTTAAAAAAGTACATACTTGTCAACAATAATAATGCACATAGATGAATAAAATGCACTGGATTTAAAAGTACACTTATGATAAAAGAATTTAAAAATTTTTTTTTTTAACTTTTGGCAATGTTTGAATGGTTGAACATTTTCACTGAATTATCGAATTCGATTTTATTTCCTAAATTTTGCAACCACAAGTCTAATGTCAATTTTGAAGCCAATGGAGAACACGTGATCGATTTTATCATGTGATCTTCATAAATTTAGTCTATTGTAGTAAATTGAAAAAAAAATAACATTCTTAACTCTAGTATATCGCAAAGTATAGTATATCCATCTTTAGTTCAAACATTTCTAGCCATGACACACAAATAAGTAGGTTAAGTAAGTTTTGATGCAAATCCACGCGCAATTCAATTTCAATTGATATTTCTAACTTTTAATCATTTTCAATAAGTTCCTGCTTTAAAAATTTCGACCTTACTTTTCGCTCCATGCAATGGGTGCTATATAACATACACGGAAAGTTGCAAATGCCTAATTATGGGTAATTATTTGAGAAATATTTAAATAATTATTTCGGTTTCATAACTATTCGATTCACGCATGAAATTGAAAAATAATATCACGAATATATTTCTTTAACATGTTTATAAGTTGACTATTAAAACGTACTTCGGATTTCATACGAAATCAGTTCTTGACCAACTAAATAATGAATTCATTTTTGTTGTCAAAACTATTTATTTCAACTGTATTATTATTAATTAATGAACATCATTATTAAATGCAACAAAGCTTAATGGAATAATTTCGATAATATACAGTTATTAAATTATTATTTGTTGTTCGTCTATAAAACAAGATATTCTCTCTGAATTAAATTAACTTTAGAAAAACCATGAAATAAAGAAAAACGTAACAACTCTTTAACAAAATAACGATACTTTCAACGTAATAATGATACTCTTAAGCTTAAGCATAATCATACATACATTAGGATGTTAATTAGCATATGATTATAATAACAATTAATTCACTTGATTTGCAACACAGAAAAGAATCAGCAGAAAAAATAATAATCAGTATAAAATAATTATTACATTGGTTTGATATGTTTATAAATTATCTTTGATAAAAAAAAAAATACATTTATCTGCCGATTAATTTCAACTATGTAATTGACATAAACTTTAAAACTTATGCATAATATTTCTGTCACAGTAAATCTCTTGCAGATTCTGTTCATAAAAGAAGTTTTAAAAAAATTAAAAGATATTTAGATTTAATTATTTGGATTATATACTAAATTGTAGATAGATCAACATAGGTATAAAAATTTAGTACCTCAGATTTAAATAGTTTTAATAAATACTATTTAATTTCTATTATTATATATAATTACTATTACAGAAATATTTAGGAAGTAGAAAAACCACTACTAACCATTTACTAAACCATCTGGTATAGTGGTTAGTAACGCTGGCTGCTGTGCCGTAAAGCCTCGGTTCGAAACCCGGAGAAGGCATGGGTAACAGTAAATATAATACCTTTGCGAGAGAGAAAATGGGGTTATATATATATATATATATAACCCCATTATTTGACGAACCGCCAGTGTCCCGCGTGAAATTTGAGGAAGGAAAAGAGAGGTGGGAAGACCCTGACCATCCCCCAAGATGTTCTCTTTCAAAATTAAGGGGTGAAACCGAGCCAAATTAAACTGTCATCTGCATGGTGCTCAAAGCTACAGCTAACGACAGGCTTAAAAATCCAGCCCCTTGCCGCGATGAATTTCGTGGGCCTTGATCTGATGCTACTGTCGATCGAGTGGGATAAGTAACAGCACCATAACAGAAAAATTAAAAAAATTTCATTCTTTACAATTTAATATTGAAACAATAATAATTTACTTTTAATCTGAAAATAAATTCTAATCCTAAAAAAAATGTTCCAATAGAAATTATTAATTTTAAAATAAGTAAAATTCTGTTAATCACTGATTAATTAAATAACAAGAAAAATTCTTTAAATTTTCTTAGCATTTTTTTAAGAGTGGAAAAACTACATTTTTCTCAACAAAGAGTACCGTTATGGGTACCGTTATATTAACAAATCAGAACCACGCCATTTTTTTTTAATTCGAACAATCAAGGCCGACGCCATTTTGCGTTATTTTGGCCAAGAGCGCAAAATATCCGTTGATTGCGTGCAAAAAGATAAATGGGCGTTATAAAAATTCTGATCACAGTCCATCAGGGCGGATGCTATTTTGATTACTCTTTTCTTTACAACAATGGATATTACTTTCACCTCCTGGTTCGTAGTAAAAAAAAAGGAAAAGTTTTTGCCGTATTTCCTCTTTACCGTTATATTTCTTTATGAGAAATATGTCTCATTAAAGGACCTTATGAACATTCTAGAATTCTAATGAATAAATTTATGGCTGTCCGAATAATTTATTTATTAGACATGTGTCCACTACATATGAAAGCTAAAACTTTCCTAGAGTACTAAATATTCGGCAAGTTCATTTTTTATGACACAACTGTAATGGCAGGGGGAAAAAAGAATTATTTTGTTATTATATATGATGAAATATATATATGTCAGGTTTGAAAAGTTTAGGTTCAAAAATTAAGTAAAACGCATACTCGAAAAGGCTTAGCTGGTGACTCTTGTCCGAAGTATTGTTAATGTTCTACTCGGTTGCGCGCCAAAGGACCGCCATGCTGGATTTTATGTGATTGAAGCAAAATAAAGAAGTTATTATAGAAATGATGCCTTCCTCATTTTACCAGCAGGCCTGGAGCCTGTCATATATATATATATTAAAAGTAATTTTATGTATTATATATGTATATTTTTTGCGAAAATATACATCATTTGTATTTAGTTGCGTAACGGGGAGAATATTAGGACCACCCTGCAAAGTCAGCTTTTAGACCCCAAGCCCTAATACGTATTTCAGTCAGGCTTCGGACTCCCTAGAATCCCTGGACCCCCTCGCAATGCGGAGGTGTACGTTACGCCACTGTTGATATTGTAGACTGTAGATTTTGTTATATTCGTTTGATTCCAATTGCTATTGAAATCGGATAAATTTTTCAGAAAAACATTTTTACAAGTTGAAGTAGAAAGAGTATAATTAATTAGTGTATAATTGATAAATATAATTGAATCAAATGTTAGAAGAAATCAGATTTATAGTTGTGCAGGATTATAGAGAGAAAGATGTATTCGCGCCTTCAATATTTATAGAGGGTCTCCTGTTCAAAAATGTTTCCTGTTATGTTAGGAAGTGATGTATTTATAATCATGAACGCTAAGTTCGACAATGTTCGAGTCCTGATCTCCTAAATAAATGCTTCGAACTCAAGAACGAATGCGGCGTGTTTAAATGGAGTCTTAAAATTTTTCCATGGTGTTGTATGGATTTTCGGTAAGTTGGTAGCCTGCTCAAGAGTATTTCTGGATCGTGGTTTAAAATTGTAAAATCTGTAGCTAATATACCCCTTGTATAGCTTATTATCTGATGTCACTTTAAATCAACAATTTATGTTGATGTTTTTCCAAGTTTTTTTAGAAGATATATAGCCACGCGCGAAGATTTTCACAAATTCTCCTCTATTATTTTCGTTCATAAATATTACAAAACTTCCGTTATCATTAATAGATTAATAATACTAATTAATAATAAATTAATAGATTTAAGATAATTTTATTCCAAAAATATTAGGTTTTTCATAGAATTACACAATACCCGTTTGGTACAGATTTAATTATTATTTTGTGAAGAAAATCCGAGTTTCTCCCCCTTACCTTTTTTTTTACTTATGAAAACATTTCCTCTTTCGAAAGCTTAATTTATAATTCTGCTTAATCCTTCGCCTGTCAGTTTCAGGAGAAATTGAAGAGCCAAATCTTTTTTGGAATCCTTCAGAGAAATCTCTCTCTCTGCAGTGTTAATCGCAAACTTCTTGAAATATTTTTGGACATAAAAATGTTCTTGAGATGGAAGACCATTTTTTTTTTCTTTTTTCCCGAGTTTAAAATTCAGTTTGAGTCTTAAATGCTTTTAGAAACACTAAAATTCCGAGAGAAATGCCATGCGAATTCCCTTAGCAAAATATTATTGCACTCTTTAAAAACAAAAGATGAAACACGTTTTTTTTTTCGTAGCTTTGATTAATTTCTTTCACAATATATATATCATGCTATAATTTTTAAAAAATTCCCTAAATTGGAAAATTTACACTGTCTATTATTTCTGAAATGAAATTGAAAGATATTTGATCACTATCTATACTGTGTATCAGAAAAAAGCAATATGGCAACCATTTCATGCGTTTGATTTTGAGGAAGAAATCCTTCTACTACATTCTTAAATTAAAAACCGCATTCAAATATCGTATCTGATGAACAGAGAATAGAATACATTTTTTTATCCAATGGGACTGCGGATTGGTATTTTACCATTGCAGACCTAGTACATCCCAGGATCTGGTATCACTCCTTAGTGTGGCACCATATAGGCGATACCACAATTGCCGCAAGTAATTTTGACACCCAGTTTCCTCCCTAGAGGGAGGCACCTAAGCTCTGACGATGCAAACCTGTTCTAGGATTTAATTTTGCCGAGAGTGCCCAAGCCAAACAGACACTCTAGGGATCTTTTACATGCCGTATAATCATATGACATGGCCGTTGTCGATTTTCTGCATCACGAAAATCCACCGACTTGGGCCGGGGTCGACCGCAACTTTGGGTGCCGAAGGCCAGCGACAAATCAACCACGCCACCGAGCCTGCAGAATAGAATACTAATGTCACTTAAAAATTAGTAAGAAAAGATATATCATAACATATTCAAAAGCTTATGTAAAGGTATTATTTTTGAATAGCTCTATGTGTGTTTTACTCTGTAAATGAATAATGGGTAAGCCACGGATCAGATGCGGGGCTAGACAGCAACAGAATACAAATTTTCAATTTCAATTATTTTATTTAAGAAACATCATTTCAGGATATATTGTCTAATTGAATATGGGAAAATTTCCAAAGAACATACGAACATACATTTTTTGCATACGAGTTATAAGAACGAAGTTACAAGAATTGACATAGAAATAGATAACAAAAAAATTGATAGAAGTGCAGATAATAGAAATTGCGTAATAAATATGCATTAAATTATTAAAACATGCTTATTTGCTTCTGTAAACTAAAAGTCTCAGTGGCGCAACAGCCCATGAGGGCCAATGTCTACTGTACCGAGCTCAGTTATCGTGATCTTGGGCGCTGAGGTGCATAAGCAGATGTTCCGATCAGGTGATCAGTCTGACGCAAAACCCTCAGTGTTTAGTTCCCAAGCAATCTTGTTACTCATTTATCGAACTACTGAAGGAATGAAACGCTGATTGCCCAGCCCGGGATTTGAACCACAGACCTGTGAGGTGAAAACGCGATACAATACCAATCAGCTACAGGGCTTCTATTTGCTTCAATATTTAGTTTAAAAAGGTATTTATGTTACATATTATTCATAGGAATAATTTTTAAGTTGCTGACGTATACATTTTTAGGTGGATGTGGTAGCCTAGTGGTCATAACAAGCTTGTGGGTGGCCGCGGTAGTCTAGTGGTCAAGGTAACGGACACATGGCTGGCATGTTATGAGTTTGAGCCTAGTATCACTGAATACCCGCATGCAGAAGGGGTCGATGCACGTTAGGCTCAAATGTCCTCCCGTTGGTGTAGTGTGGAAGTTAGGAGATGGGGTACCAGCTCAGGAGTCGTCCTTGTCACTTGACCATGGTTAAAATTTATGAGGTCCGTCGACAAGTCCTCGAGTAGCTGAATAGTGCGACGTTAATATTCACTCACTTACACGCTTGTGGCAGCAGAGAGTCATGAGTTCGAGCCCTGGAGCTACTGAGGATCTATCATGTAAAGCAAGGGTGTCAAACTCAAAGGCTGACTTGGGCCAAATAAACAAGATTTAACTTAAGTTTGACCGCAAAGAAAATCAATATTCATAGAAACGTAGGTTTATTTCGAATAATATATTATAGTAACGATACATAAAAGAGAGAACAAGAAAAATTAAATATTTAAGTGCTGACACTTGACATCTCTTCCCTGAAGCTATCTTTACTATTTCGTGCGAAATTTTGATATTTTATTATATATTATTGTGGGTCAATATACTAACCGGCATCATCAATGCTTGTTGTGGGCCGCGCATTTGACACCCCTTATGCAGAGGGACTGATTGCACGTTAAATCTGTATTGGCTCAAAGTCCTTCCAATGGAGTGGTGTGAAAATTAAGAGAGGGGGTGCCAGTTCTGTTCAGGTGTCATCCTCGTCACTCTACAGGAGTACAAAATAACAAGGTCCGTCACCTGTAGCCCTCGAGTTGTTTCATACGTGTTGTTACTTTAAATACTCACGCACACACATAAATCTTTAGAGCATATTTTCTCCAAATACGAGGCATGCTCATAAATATCCTAATTTTTTATGGTAAATAAATGAAGCTAGAGAAATGCGGCTAGGTGCACGTGTGTAGGTGATCCTAATACGCATGCGTGAATTTTTCCAGTCTGCTTAAATTATCAATTACCAGGGAAGACCGCTCATAAGAGAAAGCACCATCAAGTTTTGATTTGACCATTGAATTAAAGGATTATTTTTCCTTCTCTTGCATAAAAGATAAAACAAAATTAAAGTTTTATTTTAACCCAAGATAATATTTCACACGTTCTTAATAACTGAATCTAAATAGTATATATATATATTTTTTTTTTTTAGAAAAAGAAAATCTCCGAAACTAGCTGAATCGAAGGATTGTGATTTTAAAACTGGTTTCTTCTCTAAGTATTCGTGTGAATTTAAATTCAAATGAGGGTAGCAATTATAGGTCTGCTTTACTAATCTGCATATCTGGGACAAAACGATTGTGAACATTAAATTGCTTAAATGTTTTATGTATTAGCAACATCAATCCATCACTTTCAGACACCGGGAGAAAAAAATCTTTCAATCACGAATACATGTTGGAATTTTGATTTGACTCGATTTTTTTCCTTTTCAATTTTGGAACTATTATTTTTGTTACGATATTGCCCTTATTTTATGTAATTTTTATTATTTCTTTCAATGGAGAAAATGTATTTCAAAATCTGATATTTTCATAATACATATAGCGTTGCGTGAATGCACGTGTGCCTTAGGGGAATATGCATAGTATACAAACAAATACAGAGAAATGAAACTATTTCTTTCGGCAAATCGAGCAAAAAAAAAAAGATTATCTCTGCTTAAAATAGAAAGTGCTTATAGATAGTTTTTAGTGGCATTATTCAAAGGAAAAAGACCACCAGAAACGTACTGTCCCCTGCATAGTGCTCAAAGCTGCGGATAACGACATACATAAAAACTAGCCGCTTGCCTCAATGAATTTCATGGGCCTCTATTAGACACCTTCAATATGTTGGCATTAGAAGCAACAACGCTACGAGTAAAAAATATAAAATGCGTTGAAAATCGATTCGGGTCAAAAAATAATTCATAAATGTTCGCAGAAAATACAGTGGCCGCGGTAGCCGAGTGGTTTAGGTATCGGATCGTGGCTCGCCTTGTCACGAGTTAGAGCCCAGTACCACTGAAGACCCGCCGTGTAGGGCAGCGATGCATGTTAAATCTGTCGAGAGCTGAAACGTCCTCCCGTTGGTGTGGTGTGGTAGTTAGGAGAGGGGGGTGCCAGCTCAGGTGCCGTCCACGTCACTTGACCATGGTTCAAAATTACGTGGTCCGTCGCCAAAAGCCCTCGTGTAACTGAACAGTGCGACGTTAATATTCAATCAATCAATCGCAGAAAATACAAACTTTAGTTTCTAAAGAATTCATCAAATAAATTTTTTGCCAACAATCCTCTGGCTATCACAAATATGAAGGGAAAAAGAAACAATTTGAAAGTCGCCATATTGCTACAGTTGATAAATTTCGACTATATCATTACGTGTTTGAAAAGTCGTCTTAAAAAAAAAATGAAATTATTATATCTTGTAACTACAAATCACTACTGATTTGTTGCATATTTAATATCAAAAAGATACAGACTCATAATAAAATATCACTTTTCCCGTATTAAAATTTATATTAAACATTGCAACATAATTAGGACATTGAAAGTAAAAAAAAATAACAGTGAAACAAAATCTTTTATAACTATAATTTTCCTTCTACTTTCGAATTTCGCAGAAATAAAAGTAACAATTAGAGAAGCTAACGACCAGGTTCGTGAACCAAACTTTGCAGTTAAATTAGTTTGTGGTCCAGTTTCCGAGCCATGATCTCAATCCGAAATCAATAATCAAAACAGAAGATAACGCCATAGATACCACATAATTGACTACCTGCACGAAAAGAAGAAAAAAACCCACATGAACCAATACAAAGGATGAGTTTTCAAAATATCTCTTCTAAGCAACATTAACAAAAGGACTTCAGGCTTCAACACATTTTTATTTCGGTCCAAGTAGGATATCAAATAAGATTTCGCGAAATAAAGTAATATCTGAAGGGACTTTAAAAGCAGCGTGATTTCGAATCATTTCCATTGACCAATCTCATAATGGCAATGTTAAGATCTACTAAAATACGTCCACTCTATAGCAGCACCAATACGCCAATCCAAATTGTAAAACCTTCGCATTTATATGAAAAAATAAGAACCATGTACTATTTCATTGGAATCAACATCCTCCACGACGGTCATGTGAAGCGATTTCAGTGCATCGGAAAGGTCCTTCATAAAATCTCGCCAGTACTGGTCACCCTGATCTTTGCCTTTTACCTGATCACAAACATCCTTATTGTCGCCAGGGTCGAAAATGCGTTGAGTTACGTTTTCATTCTGCAATTGTTCAACAACGCTTCAACGTTTTACTTCTACTACGTACAGAAAAACTCGAGTGCAAAATTGAGGGACGTCTTCGAGTGCTTGGATGCCTTCGGATTCTACCTGCCGTCCACTAAAAACTTCAGCGAGTTTAAAAAAAAATGCGACAAGATCATTCGAAATGTAATGATCTACTACTTCCTTACCATCCTCACGGAGCCGTGTTATATCTTATACATCGGCTACTCGAAAGACGACCTGGCTGTTATCTACTGGCTAAACAACGCGAAGGGCCACCAAAAGGTCATCTACTACATCTTTGGATATCTCCTCATTTCATTAAAAGGAATGATTCTGAAAAGGAGCATCTGTCTGTTCATCACGAACTACGCACTAACATGTTTCTTGATCAAACAGGCTTGTCGATTGCAGTGGCGAATGGTGAAGATGAAAAGCAGCTTCACCATGGAACTCCTGTACCAGAAACTCACCGAAACCATCCAGGAGATCGACAAGAAGTTGAATTTTCTGGCGTTCCTGGCGTTCGCGATTTTGTTCACTCAAACCTTCGCGAGCGTCTACGAGATATTTTTCGGAAAGAACAACTCCTCAGAACTCGGGTTTGTCGTCATGGAATTCTTTAACGGAACGATTGGATTTCTGGTGCTGACGTTCTCCGGATCCAGGGTCTACGAGGAGTGCCAGAACATACAAGAGAAGGCAATGATGCTGGATCCGGTTGTGTATATTGAGCATCCGGAAACCATGCTCAAGTTTGAGAGATTCGAGCTCCGCATGACCCTGTGGAATTTAATCAGCATCCAAAAAAGTCTTATTGGGACCATTTTTGAGATTTTAATAACCTACGTGGTGATTATCGGCACTGTACAAAAAGTATAGCACGAAGAATTATGGATATGGCTACACTGTAGAAGGAAATTTGTCACCATTTACTTTTCTCTTGTTATGTGTTAACTCTTTCTTTTTGTTTTATTCGACTGATATGTAATAGTTTCTTTGAGTCTACTGAAATATATAACACCTGAAACATTTCCTCTAGAAATACATCCCAAACATATAGTTATAACTAGCAATGCTTTTTCATTAGATTCATATAAGACACAAATGCTAGATAAGACAAGATTAGAATTAAAAATTCATAAAAATATTATAAATTACAATTGTCGGAAGCAAAGATTTGAAGTGAGTAAAGATTTTATTCACATATTAGCTACATTGATTATTTATTTACTCCACATTTCAAAATAACACAGAAACTATTGGCAACGGACTCACTATTTCGACGAGAAAGATATATCTGAGTTGGCACCAGGGACGTCTAAGAGGTCTCAGGGGTGTTAACTTTTTCTCGAGGGGTGAAAGTATAAACAATTTTAAAATAGGCATAATTCTTTTAAATTTAAATGAAATAATTTGAATCTTTTACACATTAATTACAAAGGATTATGGCTTTGAAAAAAGTACAAAATGTTTGAAATATAATCATAATTTTGAAAATTATAAGCATATGAAAATATGTAATAAATATTAAATAATTTTTGCGTTGTGCACGATAATTTCTAAAATAGTAGCCTCTGATGTATAAAACTTCATAGAAGTATAAAATGTATCATACTCTTTAAACCCTACATCATTTAAGAATAATATATCTTTTGTATTTCAAAATATTTGAAAAGTATTGAAATTTTTAAAAAAAATTTTTAAAAATTTATTTTTATTTTTTAAAAAATATAAAATTTATTATTCTTTTAATATAAAATTACTACGGTATAATGATATATTTAACTTTATAAATCATTTTATTTCTCGTAATTAAAGCTACTATTTTAGAAAATAGCATGCGCAACGTTAATATTTCTTATAGAAATGGTTCTTAATTTCATATGTTTATAATTTTTAAAATTATGGTTATATTTTGAACATTTTATACTTTTCTGAAGCCCCACACCTTTATAAATAATGTGTAAGAGATTCGATTTATTTAATTTTAATTTCAAAGAATTATATGTATTTGAATATTGTTTATATTTTCAGCGCTCTAGAGAAAGTTAACACTCCTAAGGCCCCTTAGACTCTTTGAGGCCCTGAACCCAGAGAAATCTTAAGGTTTTTGAGGTCGTGGGTCCCTATGCATAAGCAGGCCTTACTTGAGATCTTTAAAAGTAGACAGTATATATAGCATGCATTGTCAAACGCTCATTGAAAAGGTACTTTGAAACAAATAAACGTGCACGACTCACAATCTCAAAAACCTAGGCACAACCACTTTGACCGATGGCCGCATTTCGACTAAATGAGTTGAATGATTCTTTATGTTATTAGACCTAGGCCTATACATGTGGACAACGGTCATCACATAATAATACAGTCTTACCACTTTTGCCAGTTGACATGCAGTTGGAAATTCCCTGATTTTCGGACAGAATATGTACGGGAATAATATTTGAACATTAAAATTATCCACATCACGATCTTATTAAGACTGAATCGAGAACGAAACGAAGGCCTGGGCCCGGGATTTAGGTGAAAACTTGCGAAATTCTTTTTATGATTTGATTTTATAGCCCATACATTTAAGATTCCAAAAAGACTATTTTTATTTCTACGATATTTGGAAGCAAAGTTATAGCATGATTAGTAAACCGGAAATGGAGTTTACACACACAACCGAAATTACATTCCTACACAAAATATTTTTAAGATATTGAATTGAAATTTTCAGAACATGTTTTATTTAGTTCTATCTGTGTTTTGAAGCAAAATCTAATCTCTGTGTATATATTTATGTACTTTATTGTTTTTTTATTTGTGTGAAAAAAAAATTTTTTTTTAAAGAATTGCTTTTTTGCATAAAATTTGGCATATTTAAAAAACTTCCAAAAGTATTACAAATCTTTTAATTCCTAACACCTATAAAGACGTTATTCACGAACGTATAAATATGTGTGTGATTTTAATACATTTATTAGAATAAATTGTAATTAAATAATTATTAGAATTGTGTAACGGCAATTTTTCATCAAAATTTCTCTAAAAACGACCATTGTTATAGTCTATAAAACTCTCCAGAAAACAGCAAAAGGTTTAAAAAAAAGTTCGAATTAGTTGAACAATAAGCTAAAGAGATCTTGACCTATAAATATGGTGAGTTTAAACAATGAACAATTAGTAGAAAATTTTTTATACTCTATTAAAATCTTTAAATACATTTTCTGAGGAACTATGTTTTTCCAATTTTTTGCTTCACGGCAAAGTTCACTACAGAATTTCTTAAGATATTGAATTGAAATTTTCAGAAAATGTTTTATTTAGTTTTATCTCCAGTACAGACTGTAATCTAATCTCTGTGTATATATCTATGTATGTTATTGCACTTTTTGTGAGAAAATAACATTAGTTTTTTGTAAAAAAATTGAGTTCTTGCGTAAAAAATTGCATACTTCAAAAACTGTCAAAATTATTACAAATTTTATAGCTCTAAACACAGATAATGATGTTATTTATGTACTGTATAAATGTTATTCAAATATATTACCGTAAAATCCGGTGTATAACGCGCACTTTTAACACAAAAATTAAGGTCGAAATTAACGGGTACGCGTTATACGGCGGGTATAAAAATGAGAAATAATGAGAAAAAGACGAATACATGACTCACGTGAGATTGGCAATAGTAATCAGGAATATATAACTTACCTAAAAAGAAAAGAAAATACGATTAATTTGAATGTTATATAATATAAAATCACAACATAATCGCATTTAAGAAAAACGTAAAACAATCTTTTAAACATGGTAAAGTTACGAATGAAATATATTCAAATAGCTTGGAACACACATATTATATATAAATACCGTAAAATCCGGCGTATATTGCGCTGTTTTAATACAAAAAACGAGATCGTAATTTACGGGTGCCTGTTGTACGCCGGTTATAAAAACGATAGATTTAAAAATAAAAAAAAAAATTTTAAAAAAGATGGCATAGAAAAAAAACTAGGCTTCTACATATATTGAAATACTGTTTATTTAAAAGAAATGAGAGACATTTCTTATGAACTTCAAGGGTTGTAGTTCTAGAAGTATACTATTTTTTGTTCTGAAACTCTCTCTTGGAATAATACCTCGAAATGATTTCAAAACATTAAAACATTGCGCATATACATTTCAGGTTTCTTCGTAAAAAAGGGGTTACTTACTTACACCAGAGAAACGAGCTCACCCAAAGGGCTTAGAACTGCATCCGACCCTCCCAGAAGTTATTTTGTTTGCAAATTAAACGAAAAACATGTACAAAAAGATCCCGAATGAGGGACCCTCCCCCAAAATTGCACGTAATACGACGAATATACCTAAAAATTAAAAATTGGTTTGAAAGTATAGGTGCGTGTTTTCAATACAAGGTTCACCGTAACTGCAATTTTTCACTAAAACTTCAATCAAAATTCCCAAAATATCCAAAATTATTTTTAATTTTGAGGAAATCGTACTTGAATTCCTAGTTTAATACCCCATTTCAAATAAAAAAAAAAAGTTTTTATTTAGTTGAAAATTTATATATTTAAAAAAAAAAATCCGAAGGTAGTCACATACCTTAAGACGTCCCTGGGTGGCAGCCCACTTTCCAAACTTCAATGTCAGAGCTTTGAGCCTCACCATATTTAATGTACATCAGCTCTTCTACGATACAAGCTTTAATGGCACCAAGATTCGAACCCATGACTCCAGCTACCACGGCTTCCCACATATTTATCAGAGTGAGTGAATGAGAGTTATATTGTACTTTGAAGCAACAAGAGAGCTGTTGCCAACGGATCTCGTAATTTTCATGTTTGTCAGAAGTGGTATTAGACGTTACATTGACTTTATTATTTATTGCATAACTTTGATCAATGTAAATTAAACAATATAAACACAAATTCATAATTTATGGGAGAAGTAATCAGTTTTATTTTCGCCAAAGAAATGGTGTTAAAGTTTTAACTAATTCATTAATGTTCGATACACTTCATTTACATTTTAATGTAAAAAATAATGTATAGAGAGATATATAGACTGAATAACATAAAACTAACGTAAAAATCAGGTGCATAACGCGCACTTTGAACACAAAAAATAAGATCGAAATTTACGGATGCGCGTCATACGCCGGGTATAAAAATGAGAGCTATAAAATAAAAAAAAGATGAAGATTAAAAAAATTAAACTTCTACCTTATATCAAAATACTGTTTATTTAAAAGAAATCACATTTCTCTTACGAACTTAACGGGTTTTGATTCTATAGGTATAGTATTTTTTCCCTAAAGCCTGGTATAATACCTTGAATAAATAACTTCAAAGCATAAGAGTATTACGCAGGCACATTTCAGGTTTCGTTGTAAAAAAAATGGTACGCGTTACACGACGAATATACCTAAGAAATAAAAATTGCAGCTTAAAAGTATATGTGGACGTCGGATTTTACGGTACTCGGAAAAATATGCTCTTGGAAGAGTATATATTTAGTTTTAGCTTATACATCTAAAAGTAACTATATGTTTCTATATAAACTAGTCAATTTCTGGAGTTTCACAAAACTGTCTTTAATTGAAACTTGTATTTTTTTTCATTTTATTGTTTTTGGATAAAATGAAAATTTAATTGGATTTAATTTTATATTTAAAATTAATTCTCAAAATAACTAAAATAAATTTAAAAATTCTTTTGAGAGTTAATTTTCAAATTAGAATTTTGTTGACAAAAAAAAAAGTGTATGTAACACATTTTTTAATTCTATATTATCTCATCTATTTCAAAGCAGATAAACCATAAGTTTATATCTACAGTTTATTCGTGAATTATTATTAAATAAATTATCTGCTCCACGTTCATTAAATACACAATGCCGTAATTATTCCTCTCTTTTTCGTTATTCTCTATTCATAAAAATATAATATATACTTAATACAGATAAGAATACAATAGGTACTTCAATGTCAGAAATAATATACTGAAGTATAAAAAAAGAAATAATTTATTATAATGATAATGTAGATATATATTTATTTCTTCAACAAAACTAAATCAAAATGTATTTATTACCTTGATAGTACCTATTCAACAAATAATTTGATGCTTATCGTAATTTACATCATGTATTTTGGACACCAATTGTTATATTTTTATATCTAATTTATTCTAATTTGTAAGAAAATACATTTTTTTAAATAATGAACCACATAACGTATTACTTTACCCACCAATAATTTTAAGTTGATGATAAATCAAATGGCCACAAGATAGTTTCATTTCTTAGTGCGTCAAGAATATAAAACAAGTAATATAAAAAAATAGTTTTTAAGTCAATTCCTACTTAGATTAACAACGAAAAATTTTATTTTTAGCTACTTTTTATTAAATAGTTACAATTAATATAAATATGTATATACATAGAACAGAATCACAACATTAAGTGGTAATTAGTTTTTTAATTATCATTAAAGTATCGTATTGTCGTTTAATTTCAGTCCAACTGAATGCTTTAACACGCGAGAAAAAAAACCTTTTCAAGTTTTGACACAAGTCGCCAACGTGGCTGTATTTGTAATTCTTTAAATAATTAGTTTTAATCAATTGATTTTTATTAATTATAATTAAATTATTGTATTGTCACCTAAAATGATCCTGTATATAAAATTTCAACTCAATTCAGTGCTTTAAAATGTATTTTATGAACGATTGAAAATTCCACCGAGATAAATAAATAAATATACAAATATATAAATAAATAAATAGAGACAGTGCGAGCTAATAGTGTGTAGGAATTTAATAATGACCGCTCAAACAGATTTCATCTTTCTTTTAATTCTTCAATAAGTTGATATAATTTCCTCACACACATTTGTATCAAAATATAATCAAAAACTTCATTATATACAATAGTAATTAGGCTTCTTTATAGTCTTACGTTCTGTAAATTATATTATGACCTTTTTAATTGCAAAACGCAACATGGCTCTATTTTCCCCCACTACTTTTATAATATAAATAACCAAGTTCGAATTTATTTCATATTGCTCTCGAAAGAAGATTAAGCTACAAAAATATAAATGTAAATTCATTAATTCTGAGTTATCTTGTATGCATGATGTTGTCTTTGTCAGTTAAACGATTTTTTATGTTCTTAAAAGCTGTTCGCTGGACGTCACTGTACAATTGCATCACGAAGTGTGTGATCCTCCATCCCATATCAGAAACATTTTTTTAGTGCCTGACAAAAGTGGAAGTCCTGAGTTGATAGGAAGCTACTGGATTGGTTGATCGAACGTAGTAAGAGGGAGTGGCTAATTGGTGCTTTCAGACAAAGTTCAGATGGAGGAAAGTGAGTTCTGGAATCTTAAAAGCTATTCGAGAGAAAACATAGAACCTTTGTGAATCTATATTCTAGGCTTTTTTGTATGCACTGACCCCTTTGTTTAAGCGCTTTGCGAGGGCAAGTTGAATAGATCACGTTGTATATTCCGTTTACCTGACATCGGAATTCTATTTTCGAGATTTTTATACCTTCCAC
>BMAV01022436.1:405400-415917 GCA_019973955.1 Trichonephila inaurata madagascariensis
AGAGGTTAATCTTTTAATGTACTTTATAAACCACGAAAGACAAATTTTAAATTCATAAACACTATATATTAAGAAAAGTAATTAAACACACCTTTTTTAAAATTAATATATGTTTAATTTGTATATCTTACCCATAAAAAAAGAGAGAAAGAAAGAAAAACTACAAGGAAAACAATAAAAAAGAATATCGAAGAATTCACTATATTTTCAATATTAAGAAAATAATTTTATACTAAAAACAAATGAATTTTAAGAACATTTTATAATTTAAAGCATACAAGTAACATTAAGCATACATTATTTTATTACTAGAACACGGGGACAACTCCACTGAGTGTGAAAGGGGATATCGAAGATATTTCTAGTGAACTGGACAATGGGGGTTAAAAGTTGCACTTCTTGGATGAAACGTCTAGAACTCTATTGCTCTCGGCGAGTTAGGATCTAATAAAACCAGTTCAATATTTATGACCACCATAAAATGTGTTAAAAGAGAGAATAACTTGAAATGTGTTCAGAAATACTTTAAAAAAAATAGGGAGGAAAAAAATTGAATCACAAAAGAAAAAGCTCGTTGTATAGAAAATGTACTTCGCTATAGAGAGGTTATTTTACGAAGAAAATCGTGAAATGTTCAAGGTTCCAGGAAAAAGTTCGCTATATAGAAAAATTCGCAATATAGAGATTCGACTGTATATATATATATTAATGTGTCAGGTTTATGTAAAAAACAACAATGAGAGAGTTGAATACTATCTCATCCGTGAAAAATTTATATGACTCATCGTCAACTGATAACGCACCACTAATATTTGATTTAGTGTCTTATCGTACATTTAACATCTATATTTATATTATCTCATGCGTCTTATCAGCTATTCTTTGGCTTTTATCTCAAATTAAAGAACATCTTTTCAATAGCACTTCAGGTCGTAAAAATAAAGATCCGGGATATTTTTCATCTATCTTGTTGGTTTTATCTCATAACTTTACGTATTTCTTTACTTTTCAAGCGAAGTATATTTTTCAAATAATTTTTATCACATTTTAAGTCTTAATTATTAACCCTTACAGGACTATGAGATTTCTCAGAACTCAAACTCAGTGGCGCAACAGCCCACGAGGGCCAAGGCCTACTGTGCCCATCCCAGTATACGTGACCATTCGGCTCTGAGGTGCATGAGCAGATGTCCCGATCAGGTGGTCAGTCTGAAGCGAGACCCCCAATGTTTGTCCCCAAGCAAGCTTGGTACTCATTTATCGGCCCACAGCAGTAGGGATAAAAGGTTGAGTCGACCTTGCCCAGCCCGGGAATAGAACCCGGACCTGTGGTGTGGAAGTGCGAGGTTTCTAAGAGAAAATATTGATATTTAACTGTTTATTTTAGTTTGTTTACAAATAAAATAAATAAAATTCATAAGAAAAATAAATAAACAACGTGTAGTGTCTTTAGAATTACATGGGAACAGAACAGAATAAAGCTTATAGAATTATTTGACATAATCAGGTATTAGTTTAGATTTGCTCATCTATAATTTATTATTGCACAAAGTTGCACTTAACAAATAACGTAAATCACTTGAGAAACCAGAGTAATATATTATTACACGACATAATAAATTTAAATAAAAATATACAGCCCACGAATGTTTTAACATTCTGTGAGGGGTGTGCCAGTTGATTTAACAGTTTTTCCATCCTAAACGTTCCCTTTTACGTTATCGCGTTCGGCAATCGTTCCAAACGTCCTCCCGTTGGTGTGGTGTGGTAGTTAGGATAGGGGGTGCCAGCTCAGGTCCACGTCACTTGACCATGGTTCCAAATTACGTGGTCCGTCGCCAAAAACCCTCGTGTAGTTGAACAGTGCGATGTTAATTATTCACTCACTCACTCAGCAAACGTTCTGTATTGACATTCTGAATAAGTGAATAAGAGTTACGTCACACTATAAGGCAACACGAGGGCTATTGGCGACGGACCTCGTCATTTTGAACCAAGTGACGAGGACAACACCTGAGCTGGTATCCTCTCTCCGAACTTCCACACCACACCAACGGGAAAACTTTGAACTCCACATATTTAACGCGTATCAGCCTTCTCTACACGGTGAGTCTTCGGTGGTACCAGGATTCGACCTCGCGACACGTCCCCACGGCTTCGTGACCATGAGCACTGGCTACCGTGGTCACCCTATCTAAGCTATCACACCCTGCCAACGGGAGGACTTTAACCCTCAACAGACTTAACATGCACCAGTTCCTCTACACAGCGGGTTTTCAGTGGCTCTAGGACTCGAGCTCTCGACACTCCGGGCACATGTCCATGACCACTAGGATACCACGGTCCCCATAAAGTATGTGAAGAAACAAAATAATACATTGTTTTGAGAAATATATATTATTTCACGACAAACTGAATTAAGTGATAAGAATAAGAACACAACGGGCAAATGTTTTATCACTAGCGCCAATTGATTGGACCAATTGTTGTTATTGTTGTTGTTTTTCCCAAAACGCGTTCCCGTTTATACTATAAACAAGTAATATTAAAAAAAAAATTTAAGTCAATTCCTACTTAGATCAACAAAGAAAATTTTATTTTAGATAATTTTTATTCAATAGTAACAATTAATATAAATATGTGTATACATAGGACAGAATCACAACATTAAGTGGTAATTAATGTTTATTCATTATCATTAAAGTATCGTACTGTCCTCCAAAAAAAATCGGGTGTATACAATTTCAGTTCAACTGAATGCTTTAAAACGTGAGAAAAAAAATATTTTGACCCAAGTCCATAAAAATGAAACCAACGTGGATGTATTAGTAATTCTTTATAAATAATTAGTTTCATTCAATTTATTTTAATTAATTATAATTAAATTATCGTATTTTCACCCAAAACAATAGTGTATAGAAAATTTCAGCTCAAATGAGCGCTTTAAAATGTGAGAAAAAAACCTTTTCAAGTTTTGACACTAAGTCGCTAAAAATGATACCAACGTGACTGTATTTGTATTTCTTTGAATAATTAGTTTTAATCAATTAACTTTTATTAATTATAATTAAATTACTGCATTGCCATCCAAAATAATCATGTATGTAAAATTTCAGCTCAATTGCATTTCAGCTCAGCTTTAAAATGTATTTTATTAACGATTGAAAATTCCACCAAGATAAATCAATAAATAAATAGATAGAGAGTTGTGAGCTAATAGTAGGAATTGGAAAAATACACTATAATAACCTACTTTAAAATGGAGGAAAATGTTTCCCTTAATCGTGAAAAGGTTAAACAGTATGTTCCAACTCAGATCAGATTTTCAGACAAAATAATATTCGAGTGTTCGTATGATTATACGACACATATATTCATAAATCATATCTCATTTTTAAATACACACACAAAAAAAATCCATAAATTCCCTTTTTTTATTCGAATTCGTAGTTAAGAAGTAAAAAAATCGCCTACACCAAACAAAGACCCAAACTTGGCGATACCACTCAAATCAGCATACATTTCCAGAAGAGCTGTCTTGATTCAAGGGTGGGCTTTCTAACAAGGACCGTCATTACCCATTTCTTCTTCAGTTACAAGCTGCACGCAGTGCGGGGTCTTTGAAGACCCTCCTACGATCGACAAGAACAAACAGTTCCAGCCTTATTTTTTTACGCACCGAAAGTAGGGTATCAGAAAGGATTTTGCACATTATCCACCTCTTACGCACGATGATAGAGACACATGTCTCCAAGACACGTCATCAGGGTGTGCCATTTTTCATTTACCGTAGGACGGCGCATGGGCGAACGAAGAAGGTCGCATGTGACACACAAAAAAAAGGACCCCGCTTTTTTTTAAGGGATGAGCATTAACATGGAAGATTCACTTTCGCTTGTGGAACGTGGGATTGATTTAAAAAATGGCTTGGTGTTCCTAATAAAAAGAGAGCTTTTTGTTGAGGTTTTCGAGTTATGTGAATTGATAGAAATCTGTTCATCAACCCTGGGAATAGGGTTAGAGGAACAATGGATGCATATATAGGCAGAATATTTAGAATTTTCAATATCCAGAGGCATGGAATTTCTTTTATTCATCTATATATATAAAAATGGATGTTTGTATATATGAAATCGCATCCCTCCAACACCGTTCAACCGATCCCTTTGAAAATTGGCATGTATATGTATATTTTTATGGATAAGGTTTTTGCGCTATCCTCTTTGTTGCAGCTCCCCACCAGGTGGCGCTACAGCATATGAACTTCTACACCGTTTGATCAATCGCAAGTTGCCAACAGGGTCGCCAAAAATGATGCCAACTTGGCTTTATCGCCAACATTTCACTATGTTTCTGTTGAATCGCCATTATGATGTAAGGAACAGAGTTGCTTGCGAATATTACAAATTTAACATAAAATAAATACAACAAAAAGTATTATTAATGTGTTACACATTCAGATATAAATTATTTACACTATTTTAAACGTTCATTACACAAAAAAAAATGTAACAATGTGTTACTTTTAGTGAGCAGAGATCAGCTTAGGAAGGTGTTTTCAAAAATCGACCCACAAGAGAGTTACGGGGCGTCCTTTTTATCCGCTTATATCTTAAAATTTAACAAATAAGGGGTTTTGTTCAACGAGATATGCAAAAAGCTTATTTTTTTTTTGTTTAATTCGCAATTTACGTAAAATGAACTCATTAAAAACTTCTTTATCCTTCACTCAGCATTGTTTAATTTTTTAATTCACCCGTGCGTAGAACAAGTATACCCCAGCTAGTTCAGTATATTCATTAATAAGTTTTTCGAATACAAAACTGATGCATTAACTTTTGCGTGTAAAACTCTCCAGATCTTTTATTAACGTCGTACTTCAAAGCAATATGTGGACTATCGGTGAAATGATGAAGACGACACTTGAGCTGGCCTCCCACTCTTCAAGCTACCACACAACGCCAACTGTTTGGACTTAAGAGCCTTGACATATTTAACACTTTCTACATCTTAAATCTTTAGTAGCACCAGGAATCGAACCCGCGACTCGACAGAAACAACACCGATCACGAGTTCACGAATCATGGTAACTCGACTACCTCGCTCAAATCCTGAATTAAGGAAGTAATTTAGAGAGTAAAGCGTGAAATAAAATCACAGCTTTCGCGTTGATTTGTGGATATATAAATTCTACTTGATAATTTGATTTTAATTTACATCACATTGTGAAGTAACACGAGGGATGTTTATTGTCATCTGAAACAAATTATCTCCTCAGGGGGCTAATAAATTTTTAATTCGTTACAGCAATTTTCTGTTAAATTCATGTATTGCATTCAGTAATTATATATGAATACATGCTGTGATTCAGTGAACTATTTCGCACACACATATATACCGTAAAATACGGCGTATAACGCGCACTTTAAACACAAAAAATAAGATCGAAACTTAAGGGTGTGCGTTATACGCCGGATATAAAAACGATAGCTTTACAAATAACAAAAGGGATGAGCATAAAGAAATTTTTACTTCTATTTGTATAGAAATACTGTTTATTTAAAAGAAATGAGAGAGAGAGAGAGAGAGAGAGAGAGAGACTTGCCTTTTATGAGCTAAAAGAGCAGTAGTTCTAGAAAAAAAACTATTTTCATAAGTCTGGGATATAATGCCTCGATATATATATATATATATATATATATATATATATTTAACTTGCGGATTCAACAGACCTGATTGATAATTTTGGCTCACTTTTTAGCAATTCTCTCTATTAAGCATAATCATTGTCTAAAAACAAATTTATAATCGAAAAATTATATTTTAAAGCTACATTCCTTGTTTTTCTCATGATATCCAAAACTACCATAAGAAACTTCATACATACAGCACACAGTACTAATATGAACTCAACAACATTAACCTAAGAAACACCGTATCCTACTTCCCATTCACAACAAAAGATATCGATTTATCACCTCATTACCACCCCACTAATCATCACAAGAAAAACAGCAATAATATTCCATGCAGCATCGTCACGTGACAGTATATCACGATGTCACCATTGAACGAGGAGTTCTGATTTCGTGACTACATTCAGCCGAATGCTCGACGATGACTGTGACCCTGGCGATTATGTTCCTTCAGAGATGTAATCGCAACCAACCTCAATTGTGGAAGCCAGTCGCATATAGCGAATCAACACGCAGATCTCAATATGCGCGGCTGATGCTACATAAAGGCCAACTAATGGAAAATCAACCGACACACAGGGAACTAGGCTGCTTCCTGTCACAACTACTGGCCTTACCCGTGATTTTAAGTGCCATCAGGGATCTTTCTTTTTGGAACTGGGGCAAATACAGTTAGAGTAAATGTGATGGATTCGGGTTCTTCGTTCTCATATAGATTTCTTGGATAGATTTCGTGATATTAAGTTAGATTGTAGTACATGATATCACGCAAAAATAGCTTTAAATTGTTAGGATGTCAATAGCGGTTGTGTGGTAAAATCAGCATTTGGAAATTAATGATGCATTTAAAATTCTACCTTCGTCCCCAATGAAGTTTTTATTAGCAATTAGTTCTTGCTGAAAATGGTTTTAAATTATTTAAATACGATAGATATCTTATAAACGACTCTAATATATATTCTCATTAGTTTTCTTTCACTACAATATTTTACTGAAATAGTCATCTTTAATGTCTTCTGCAACTTGTCTTTAACAATTTTTCTTTAGTACTTTAATTGGACATCCAGAGTGCAACTGGTTTTCTTTAAGGTATCCGACTACATTCGCAACCGTGATTTTTCAAAAGCGCATAAATGGATAATTTTCATGATATTTAGTGTCATTTAAATTAGAATACATGTATACAATTGATTTAAGGACATTTTGACAAAAAAATTCATTTAAATACAATATTTTGGCAAAAAATTTTAATAATTTTTTTTTCAAAATGTTCTTCTTTTGTGAAAAATGCTTCTATTATAATAACATTTTGCCTGTATATAGCTCAGATCTCTCTACAGAGGCTCAACTAGAATTTTTGAAATATATAACTTAGAAGTGGGTTTATCCATATTTTACGACAACAGAGGGGATCAGTTTTAAGAAAAAAACGCCGATAATTATTTCAATGGTTTGTAACTC
This sequence comes from Trichonephila inaurata madagascariensis, assembly GCA_019973955.1. NCBI lineage: Eukaryota > Metazoa > Arthropoda > Arachnida > Araneae > Nephilidae > Trichonephila > Trichonephila inaurata. Next base: position 412,558 of record BMAV01022436.1, read on the forward strand.
TGAAAATAATGTGAATTTTTCAAAAATCATAGTTGAGCCTCTGTAAAGAGGTCTGAGATATATACAGGCAAAATATTATTATAATAGAAGCATTTTTCACAAAAAGAGAACATTTGGAAAAAAGTTTATTCTAAGTTCATTTTTTGCCAAAATATTGTATTTAAATTATTTTTTTTGTCAAAATGTCCTTAAAACAATTTTATACATGTAGTCTAATCTAAGTGACACTAAATATCACGAAAAGTATCCATTTATGCACTTTTTTAAAATCACGGTTCCGAACGTAGTCGGATACCTTAATAAGTACTCTTTTTTAGTACTTCTTTTATAGTACTTATGTCTTTTTGGGTGCAACATCTTTTTTAATACATATTCTTTTAGAATTTTAGTCTTCTAGAGTTCAGCTAGTCTGATTATAATATTTTATAGGTCTTCTTTAATAAGTGTTCTTTTTGAGCTTTAATATGTCTTCTATAGTGCAATAAATATTCTATACTGGGACTATGTTTGCTAATGAATCTTCTACACTTCATACTTTAGCTAATATTAGTCTTCTGTTAGTCCTTTATGCGTCATCCATAGTGCAATCAGCACAATAAAAACTTCCTTATTTTAACTACTTTAATACATTCTAACGATTTTTCTTTCACTAGGTTATTACTCTTCTTTAATGTCTTTTGCAACTTGTCTTCTTTAATAAGCCTTCTTTTAGTATTTTAATATGTCTTCTAGAATGCAATTAATCTTCTATACTGAGATTAGTCTTTGTAATGAATATTCTATACATCTATACTGTAACTAATAATTCTTTTTCAGTTCTGTAAAAAGTCCTTCTGCAGTGCAATTAGTCTTCTTTAATGTTACTAGCCTTATTTAATACGTTTCCTAATAGCTTTCGTTAAAATGAATCTTTTATACTCATACAAGTTTTCATTAAAAAATGAATCTTTTATACTGATACAAGTTTTCATTAAAATGAATCTCTTTTTAAATATCTCTAGTCTTCATTAATGAATCTTCTATACTACGACTAGTCTTCGTTAATGAATCTTCCATACTACGACTAGTCTTCGTTAATAAAGCTTCTGTACTCTTCTGTATTAGGTTGGTGAACAATGCTTCTGAGGGCAAAAAAATTAAACGTAAGACACAAAATATACTAATAACAAAATAATTTCTAGAAATAAACAATTTGAAATGAAATAAATGCCTTAAAAGTTGGATTATTAAATTTAAATATTAAATGACACTTTCTATCAATGCACTAAGAATTCCAAATTTAAGGAATTCTGGTAAATGACGTAAATCGGTATTTACTGCAAAAGAAAAAAAGTTTCCTAATCTTTAGTATGCCGAACCTTTAAATTCAGCTCTACAGGTCATTTACTAAATAAAAATTAGATTTATAAAACAGCGATAACAAAATATTTAATGGATATACTATATATTTATTTGTTTTCGAAACGTTTACTGCAGCTTTCACCAGTAATGATCTTAATTTTCTAAAATATATTTACAACACCGAACAATTTCTCTTACAATGCTTATTGGATTGAAATAAAAATCGTACAAAAAATTTGAATTTTTTTGCCTATCGATTAATATATATTACCATAATTATAACATGTAATCAGTAGTTAAAGAAATGGTTGAAAATAAAATCAAAATATTCTAAATTTTAAGATAGCTAAAGTTTTAAACGGCCATATATTTATCTGGAGACAATCATTTCTCAGTAATTTGATTTCCTTCCAGGCATGTGTTTGGAGCCAGATGATTTTATTTGTGATATTATTTTTTTTCTATTCCACACAAAATATTTAACATAACATTGATGTTGCGAAAAGTTTAAACCTGTTCCATGCTAAACCTAGTGGAATTTTATTTTTATATTACATTAAATAAATGGATATTAAATTCTACAAACATTTTAATTTTTTACGCTATAGAAGTGAAAATATATATCTTTTTGCATTATTGTCTTCAACAAAAAAAATCAGTTTGCAATTGAAAGAAATTATTATTTTGAAGTAGAAATTTAAGTAAAAAAACGTCGAGTGTGCTAAGCCTAAAATAACAGAAGAAAAGATGGCTTGTGTTTATGCAATCCTTTTGTTTCCTTCTAGATATTTGTCTTTTTGTTTATTCAGCATGGATGTGTATCCGAGATTGTGATATTTATATTCATTTCCATTTTGTTGCGCGATACACAACGCAGCTGTTTTCTTTTTATTATTTTTTCTTTTCTGACAGATTGTGAATTTTATCATCGTTCCTTCATTCAAGGAAAGAAGTAGCAGAAATGTGGCGTTATTTTCACTAAAGGAAACACAAACCAGAATATTGTGCCTTTTTACAAAATTGCCTTCGAATAGCAAAAATGATTACTTTCCTTTTCTTTAATGTAATTTTTGTAATCCTTTGTTTTCGAAATCATGATGATTATGTTTTCAAGTTACTTTCGTAAGGAGAGGCTAATTTTAAAAAACAGTCATTAAAGGCTATTGAGATTAAATTAAAGGCATTTTTGCCGCGTTATCATACAAACATTATTTGATTTAAGTGGCTCTTTTAAGCTTATCATACAAATAACAAACAACGAATAGTTGAGAATAAACACCAGTATTTTCAAAGCGAAAAATAATATTTAAGTGCGAAAATATTTTAAATATAAGTAATAACAAGTAATATAAAAAAAATTAAGTCAGTTCCTACTTAGATCAACAAAGAAAAATTTAATTAAGCTACTTTTTATTAAATAGTTACAATTAATATAAATATGTATATACATATGACAGAATCAAAATATTAAGTGGTAATTAATTTTTAATAATTATCATTAAAGTATTGTATGTCATCCAAAACGATCGTGTCTATAAAATTTCAGTTCAACTGAATGCTTTAAAACGTGAGAAAAAAACCTTTTCACAAGTTTTGACACAGGTCGCCAAAAAGGATGCCGACATGGCTGGATTTGTAATTCTTTAAATAATTAGTTTTAATCAATTAATTTTTATTAATTATAATTAAATTATTGTATTGTCTTTCAAAACAAACACGTATATAAAATTTCAGCTCAATTGAGAGCTTTAAAATGTATTTTATTAACGATTGAAAATTCCACCAAGATAAATAAATATATAGAGATTGTGAGCTAATAGTAGGAATTGAAAAATAAAACATTCTTGAAAAATTGGATTTTTTTTTATCATTTAGTCAACGGATGATATTTAAAAAGAATTCAAAAAAAAATTTCAGAAACTAATTAATGTTTAACTAAAACTAAAGTTTTTTTTTTTAAAAAAACCCACAAAGGAATGAAAATATATTTATCACAGTGGCGCACACAAGGGGGGGGGG
>BMAV01022437.1:0-19016 GCA_019973955.1 Trichonephila inaurata madagascariensis
AATTATTCACTAAAATTTGTTTTTTTATCGTGTATATTAAAAATAATTATAAAAAAAAAGAATTGGGGTGAGTCACTCAACATGACCATTAACGTTAGTATCGAGTGCACACTTGATCCCGGGCTAAAACATTTTGAAGTTTATTTTTCGATATTTAGCTGAGATCTATATTTTGTCTTCAAAGCATCCATCACAGAAAGTCCGGATTCATAAAGGTATGATGTTGAAAATGGCAATAGTATACGAAATACTTTTGTTTTCAGAGCAGAAAATTCAGCATCCAATTCTACCCAAAATTCAAAGAGTGATTTATTACAAAATTGCCCTTTGATTTCATCAATGGATGGGAAATCTATGAAGATGTAACGTTCGCCAGAATGCCAGATGTAATGGATATGATAGAAAGCAACATTGATGAGACTATTTTTTTAATGACATTTGTACTTTTAGAAATAGATGATGAAGAAAATAAATCTTTAATTAAATATCATTTTGCTATCCGTTTCAATAAAGAATCAGAGAAAGAAACATAACATAATAATTAACCTATATATTACTAAAAGTAATATATTTAAAATACGACGGTTGGGCAAAAGTCATGGCAACTGTTTTTTTTTTTCCTAGAAGATACCAGTCCGGTTGGAAAAGGTGATATTTACAGACGAAAGGACAAGGTGATAACTACATGTGTGGGCAATCAATAACCCTGAAATATCGTAACACACTAATTTATTAAGGTAGTATATATATATATATATATATATATATATATATAATATATATATATATATATATATATATATATATATATATATATATATATACAGGGCAATATGGTCTTCACGGTGCAAAAGAATGACAACACAGTGCACAGTATACCCACCGTGCTACTGTACGGTACGGTAAGGCATTATTTCCAAGGGCTTCCACTAATTCACTGTGATATTCCATTGCATTTTCCCTCGAATAACGGCTATTTTGATGTAAGAAGGCTGCACAACACGGGTTACTTCCATCACACGACACTCACCAACTGACTGATTTCACAGCCCTCGCTGCGCTACTATCAACTATCACAAAGTCATCCGTTCTTTTGTATACACACCAAGCCTGAAGAACTTCCACACGACGCAAATACGTTTGTAATCCATTCACATATATACAAGAAAAAAAAATAGTTGCCATGACTTATGCCCCAACCCTCGTATATATTACTTAAGAGTAACATATACAAAATTTAATACTTATCATATTAATTTGTACGTTTTGTAAATAAGATCATATTATAGCTTTAGCGTCAAAGTACATTTTTATTGCATTCAATATATTATTATTATATAAGGGGGGGGGGGGCGATAAAAAATATGATTGAAAATTTTGTCACCAGTATTGAACGTTTGAGAAGCGCTGATTTAATGAATATAATGGAGAGGTTAATTCGTGTACAGAATTCGTCACTGGCAACTCTTTCACAATTATAGACGACTTTAGAGACAGCATGGCCAAATGTTTCTGCAAGGGACTTCCAAAGGCTTATTGAGTCCGTTACACATTGAGTTACTGCACTTCGTAGGTTAAAAAGAGGTCTAATATGATATTAGGAAGTTTTTGATGACTTTTGACACTTCAGCGCGTATATCTGCGTTATGAAAATGTTCTATTTTTAAAGACCAGTTTTTTAAATACTTATCAGATAATGACACACATGAATATTTTATTTAATATTGCCGACTAATATTGAGGTCACTAAATATTAGTGACTGAATCATCTTATTCAAACATTATAATTGGAAGGTATATCTCTAAACTCTTAAACTTCTTAATTTAATTTTCTTAAGAAGAATTGGAAAAATGTATTATCGAAACAGGCAAAGCGATATTAAGATTTTTCAATTTATAAGAATATAAATAACATAGCTTATCTTTTTATATTAAGTTAATAAATTAAAACCTTAACTCAGACCTATCTGTAGTGATAATCATCAGCATGAAAATAGACGCCTCGCTGCTTAGAGTGCTCAAAATTCCTGCTAACGAACACTTCCAACTGTGACGCCAACTTGCGTCGTGATGAATGTATTCTCCGCGATATGCTGCATCATGTCCAGCAATGACGAAGAGGTACAGACTCATCAAGAAATCAGCTATAGCTAAATGCTGTGTTAGAAGAAAAAAATAATTAAAAGATTTACTTTAAGTAAAATCCGAAGTGAACATTCATGTAACTACATTTCATCTAGAAAGGATGTTCCGAAAGTAAGAAGTTTTATCGACTTTTATTCTGGAAACTACTTTTTAACGGATTTATGAACTTGCATTTTGTTATATTTTCTGGCATAATCGGCCACAGACAATGAGACATTTATTTGCAGCGTTCAGTCACTCTGGGGAACCCCGCAAAGATGCAAATTTGGCGCCCTGTAATCAGAAAGAAATTCTCCACACCATGCCATGGTATTTCTTTTTGGTGGGGATGTGGTCTGAGGGAGAGTATAAGCCTTCATCACCGCCCTTCCACAAATAATGCATTATAAGCGACTAGCATTTGACAGGAACGCGACCTATTCACCATACACGTTCGTGATAGCACATGCTAGTCCATCGCAAACACGCATTCCAGAAAAGAAATGGAAAGATAAGGGCTTCCATTTTGAAGCACATGTCTTGCCTGCCATCGTGATTTGTGCCGGGAATAGCCTCCGAGTACGCAGGTCTTCTGCACTACTCTCTCTTTTCTTTGGCACTCTACAGATGTGCAGTCCTCTTCCCGCAGAAACCAACCAAGTAACGGATGTTACGGATTCTTATGAGTGATTGTTTGTTTCGCTTAAAGAGTTCCACCCTCGTAATTAAGTTTGTAGATGTAACATAAACATACTCAAAAGTAAAAGGGATTAGAGTTTAAACAAAAAGGAAAAGATTTAAGTCAATAGAATGTAAAACATCTAACTTTTATACTAGCAAATTATCACAGGAGCCATTTAGAGAATTCTCATACTACACATTGTTTCAAACAGAAATATATTTTTAAACCATTGGGAAATATATTTTATTGTATCCATTTTTAAGCAAACCTGAATAAAACAGCATGGGCTATATGCTAAACTCAAACCTTTTTTCTAAATGCTGAAATATTGAATTTGATATACTTAAAACTATTTATTAATTAATAATCTAAATTATACTGACCTCTCAATTTAAACATTTCTAGAACTTAGTTAGCCAATTATTATCTATTCTTCTCAAACTGAAGAATTACTCTCCATTTCACGATATCCATCTAACGGATCTGTCGCATGTGCTTAAATGGCAATGAGGCGTTGGCAGACTGAGCAAAGAGGGTAGTGAGAATGAAACGGTCACTTACTCTTCGCTTATTTATCGAGAACAGTACTGAAATGAAAGATCTAAATTCAATTTATTACGTCGTATTCTTTCTACGCATCAATGGTACACACATAGACATCCTAGATTTTCCTGGAGATCAAATGTGATCGTGGCTCCCAGAATAACTAGTGGCTAGTATAACAAATAGCCACCTTAAATGTTCTATATTTGATAGGGGCAGACATCCCACTTGTAACAAATGCTGTGTGTGTCCATCATGCTTATCCGGATTACATTCTGGGTTGCATCGTACTTTCTATAAGGGGGACTTAATTTCCATAGCTCATATTATTATGGACCTTTTAAAGGTCGGCTACTTTCTGGAGTTGAACTGATAACTGCGTGATCAATAAAATAAAGAACAAAAACGTTCCGTTGAGATTATTTCAGTATGCGCATTGAATCAAAAGGGAAAATAGTTAAATCTTGTATTTACTTTCAGCTAACATTACGCACCTTTATATAAAATGAATGAACTCTGTTCGTTTCTTTCTGCAAAGCCCGGCCAATGATGACACAAATATTTTCTAAACCGGCCAAACCAGCTGCACCTTGAACACATATTCTAAAGTCCCATATTATCCAGAAGATGGCTGAAGGGCTTATTCCCATCACTTTTGGGCTCACTTACACTCACACACTTGATGGGAGTATGAACAGAAATGAAAACTGGAAAAATATCTAAAAAATTTTTTTTCAGTATTGCGTGTAACGAATTGATGAGCAATTGTGTGTGGTACATTCTATAAAAGCTTAAGAAGCCATGATAAAAGTTCAAAGTTTAATCGTATGAAGGATTTTAAGGCATCCCTTCGTTCGTAACAGGGGTTTTGTTAAAGTGTATAAATTAGGAATGTTTTTTTATATATATTTTTAGCATCACCTGAGTTAGAATATGCATATAAAATTGTCTTAAGAATATTATTACAAATAAAAAGTATTTAAAAGCAATTTCTTTTTTTGTTAAAGTGATGATAGAGTGACATATATTCAAAATATTCTACTATTATCAAAACTGTTTATATAATAATAATGTTCCGTGACATGTATAAGAAAGTAAAGAGTCCTCTCTATATATAGCACTCATAGTGTATTCAGTGTATCCTTAAACTCCAACGAGTAGAGAATTTCGAGTCATTACAGAGGCAAGAATAAATAAGCTGATCCCTCCCAATTGTGTGAGATTCCATATTTGAGTATTTTCTTTCTGACAAATAATATTTATCCAATATATAGCTCGGACTTTTTGCTAATGTTGGACAAAGGGTTTTGAAATATGCTGTTTATAGAAGTGGATTAATTCATATTTTGACATAACAGAGAAGTTTTAGCAAAAAAACATTCGGATGCGGGATTTTCAAACACGTGAATTTTTCGATACCCCTAGTTTCATACTCTGTAGTAAAGTCTTATATATATATATATATATATATATATATATATATATATATATATATATATATATAAGTACATAAAATTTGTAAAAGTATCTCTGTATAAAATATATAAAAAAAAGGATTATAGAAACATTTTTTATGAAAATTGAATATATATATATATATATATATATATCGGCTAATACTCCACAAACAAGAGATAACATCCAAACAATAACATTCGAAAAACACATAGACATCTATATATATATATATAGATAGATAGATAGATATAGATATTTTACAGATTTTATGTATATATATATATATATATATATATATAAGTACATAAAATTTGTAAAAATATCTCTGTATAAAATATATAAAAAAAAGGATTATAGAAACATTTTTTATGAAAATTGAATGCCTTTTTTGTTCCCAAAAATTATATTTAAATAATTTTTTATTATAATAATAATCTGAAAAGAGTTTTATACGTATATTCTGACATAACTTATGAAAAAAAAATAGTCATTTATACACTTTTGCTAAGTCACGGCTTCGGAAGTAAATAAAGAAAATCATGTTTTAATAATGAATATGCTAAGAATGTTATAAAAGTTTTTAATTTCTAATTGCAGATTATGATCAGTTATTAACAGAGTTCATCAATCTACCTAGTACATCACCGAAAGCTGGTATATATTTTTACTGCTGTGCTATAATGGTAGATACCATGCTCCGCAGGTAATTTTGACTCCCAGTTTACTCCCTAGAGGGAGCACCTGAGCTCTGTCGATGCGAACATGCACTAGGATTTAATTTTACCTAGATGACCCCTAGGGATCTTTTACATGCCGTACAATTATACGACATGGGTGCTGTCAATTTTCTGCATCATGAAAATCCACGGTCTTGGGCCGGGATCGAACCCACAACCTTGGGTATAGAAGGCCAGTGACAAACCAACCAAGCCACCCAGCCGACTATGTTTTAAATGCAGTTTTTTAAATAAATCCAAAAATAGGGTGTTTCTTAAAATGGGATGATGAAAGGATAACTTAAGCTCTTTTATCATATAATAAATTAAGGAAAAATTGAAGTGTAATCAAGAAAGAGAGAATGTGCATACAAATGGTAAGATTTTTTATTTAAAGGATCTGATAAATATATATTCGAGATGCTATTTTTTGTTTTTATTTTTAATTCTTTGTTCTGACTTGGTAGGTGGCAGCATACTATGTAGCATATGAATGTAATAAAATTTTTAGATTAGTTTTATATTAAACTAACTAAACAGACCAAAAGAAAATACAATGTATTTCTGTTATTACTAAGTGTCCGGAAAAGAATTTGTATGATATAATCAGAATCAAAACTTAGTAACCGAGATGTAATTTTTAAACTTAATTAAGATAGAAATAGTATACTACATTCAATTTTTTTTAATGTAACATTTTCATCGTGGGAAAAATATAATGCATTTTTTTATTACTCACATTATAAATGTTTCTTAAGACTTATGTTATTTCTCTTGAAAAAAGTTACAACATATATTACTTTTATGAACACGCTGAAAAAACATTTACTTTATCTGAATTATTCTTTTAATTAAGAACAAAAATTTAGATTTTGATAAATAGCTTTTAAAATTACATTTGTTTTGTTACTAGTGCCTTCTTTATAGAATATACTAAATGAAACTTTTAAAAAATTCTTAAAACAATCCCATGATATTTTTAGAATGCTGTGCTTCATTACTATTTTTTTTTTTTCTTACAACCTGCATTTAAGAAATTTGTCGCAATCCTTTGGCAGCGCGTGTGAGAGGGATCAAGTAAGAAACAGGCATTTCTCAAGTTAAACTACTTTTATTCACAGCCTTTAATTAATAATTAATGAGAATGCACACTAATAACTAAACCCGAGGAGCAATAAAAATTTTATCAGAAAAAATAAAAAACACTTATATATATCCTCTTGAAAGCTTTGCTGCTAACATGCTTAATCGTGAGCCGTAAGGCGGATGGCTTTCCTTTCTCTGAATCCTTTCTTCCGGAGTGAGTGAATACTAATGTCGCACTGTTCAGCTACACGAGGGCTTTTGGTGACATACCACGTAATACTGAACCATGGTCAAGTGACGTGGATGACACCTGAGTTGGCAACCCCCTCTCCTAACTACTACACCACACCAACGGGAGGACGTTACAGCTCTCGACAGATTTAGGGCGGGTCTTTAGTGGTACTAGGCTCGAACTCGCGCGCGTGACAAAGCCAGCCACAATCCGATACTCATACCACTCGGCTACCGTGGCACCTTTCTTCTGGAATTAATATTACGAAGAGCGACCACTGGTTGTTCATACTATGCTTTTACCGTAGACTCAATTTAACACTAACTAAATCCTAGTTCAGACTCTCTGGAGAAGTCTGTACTTTATATAAGCACACACACACACAAAATACCATTATTATAGAAGAATTTTTTTTAAAAAAAGAAAACGTTTTGAAAACAGATTACTCTAAGTTAGCTTTTTGTCAAAATATTTTACTAAAATAATTTTTTTTTGTCATAATATCTTTAAAACAATTTTATACATATATTCTAATCTGAATGCGTTTTTTTAAAAATCACGGTTCCGAACGTAGTCGGATACCTTAAATAGAAGCTGGCATTTACATAAAATCCTCTCTACGGAAAGCGGTTTTCAACCAAAATCACAGTTAAAACGAATGTTATCCCCAAGAGTATTGTAGAAGCCCGAATAGAACCCCTTGTAAATTGATACTTGGAATCGTCATTACATGGGCTTTGAATCTTGTGTAGATCATGAATGCATTTGTTAAATTAGTTAAAGGAAAAACATACTATGAATAAGTATAAAATAAAATTGAAGGAGTTTTCTAACTGTCTAGTATAAAAACTTTGTAATTACTATAACTGTAAAATACACTCCTCAAAAGGGAAATTGCAAAACCGTGAAATAATGTATGGAGCGTTGAGTGTAAATCTCAGGAATAACGGCAGTTTACATGACGGAGGCAAAGCTTTTATCATTAATATATCTTTTTGGGATCTTTGGAGCCAGAATGAATGGCAACACTCTTTTCCAACCAACCCAAGAAGGAAAGATGCAAATTAGGAAGCTTTTAAATAACAGAAGTTTAGAGTAAGCTATGTGGCATTTGGGAAATGTTGTGATAGTCCGTATTTCAAGTGTGAAGAGTTTTAGAGAAGTTAAGTGAAAGCCAAAAGAAGTTACCCGTGACAGAGAGCCCTTCGGTCAAGGTGCATACCATTGCATGGCAGTAAACCGCAACTTCTACAAGGATCAGATAGATTGATATTTCGTTGGACCTTAAAAGTAGGAGTGACCATTTAAATATTTGGATCTGTGATCGCATTGGAATTGAGCTTAGGCAAGTTAGTTATTTACAGTGGTCCGGGTTACGTTATTTCGGTATTATATATATTGTGTGTTTAGCCACCGTAGATTCTCTCGCAATTATATTATTATTTAATTTGTTACAGGTTTAACTTAGGATCTTAATAAAGTCATATTAAGGTCATGGCAGCTTCTAGTTCTTCATTTATTCCTAAACCTCTAGCTCACGCTGATAATTTAGGACAAGGCCCAAGATTTAATTTATATATAACCCCCGAGGTAAAAGAGGAAGCAAACGGGTTTAGTGTTTTGCCACAACCGTACTTTTCTGGGTCCGAGAATGTTACTGAGTTTTTGGAAGGTGTTGACAAACAAATACGATTACTTGAGATAACCAGTGATTTATCATGTGCTTATTTAAAAGGTCATCTCCTGGTCTGGGGTGGGCCCTAGATTGGTATCAGATATTCGGATTTAGTGCAGAATACAATACGGACTTTAAAGTTACAGATAAAGCTGTCAAAAGCGACTCCTGCCCTCATGGCAGAAAGGATTTGAAGTGGGTTTTATTCTTCCCAATAGAGAAGGGATCAGGAGCCAACAGATTTTATTTATGATCTGTTGAAGCTGCACAGGCAACTCGGACTAGGGATGTCCGAGGAACCTTCAGTAGACTATATTTTTGTTAGATTCGAACCACAAGTCCAAGATTATGTGAAGGTTCTAAATCCGCAAAATACTGTTCAACTATTGTAGGTGTTGTCTTAGTTTGAGGAACGATATTCATGCAAAACAATGCGGGGTTCGAGGAATGGTGGTAATGTTGAAAGGCGAGTTTGGAATGAGCGTAGGATGTCTAATGCTGATGATAGTGGGATAAATTGGAGGAACTCGGAAGTTTTGCGTGGACCCAGTAACGATAATAGGGGTAATTACGAGAATGGTCGGCAAGAAAATCAATTGGCTCGACTTGTAGGGAATAGATTTCAGGATGATCGATGAAGTTGGCACGATGAGGATACCAATTTAGGGGAAATGGGGGTCAAAATGACGATTTTAGTCGAGGGGACCGCAAAAAAAGAGGTTCGAGTGAGAATTTTAGGAGGCAAAGGGGTCGATTAAAGGTTTTGAAGGTTAGAGTGGATCAAAAGGATCAGACACAGTCAGAAAATAAGGTACCGATTAAACTTTCTGCGATATGCATGTCTACATTGGAACTCCCATACGTTCCTGTTTTGTTAAATGATACTCTTACGAAAGCGATATTGGACACCGACGCAGAGAAGTCATTTATATCGGAGGAGATATACCGAAAGTATTATTTTTATGAACAAGTAAAAAATTCACGTGCTCAGTTGATCACGGCACAGCGAGCTAAATGTCAGAATACAGAAATTGTGGAATTGAATGTTCGAATTAGGCAGATTCAAAAGCTTTGGTTGTTTCATGTTTTGACAGATTTTGAATACCCATGTATTCTCGGGGTAGATTTCATAAGTGGATCAAAGATTATTTTGGACTTTGATCGAAAATCGTTGGAGATTCCTGATTCGCAAATGGATACGGTGATTAACACGGTTGCGGAAGGAAATGTAGAAATAGATCTTTCTAAGACAAAGTTGAGAGAAAAACAAAAACCGGAGTTACAAGATTTGTTTAATAGTTTTAAGGGATTTTTCTCAGATAAACCAGGGCTTACTCATGTTTTGTATCATGAAATTGATACGGGAGATAATCCACCTGTTCTTTCTCGGCCGTACCGTTACGATAGGGTAAAACAAGAGATACTCGATTATCATGTAGAGGAAATGTTGAAAGAGGGATCCATAATTCCGATCCAATCCCCGTACGCGTCATCAGTTGTGTTATGTAGAAAAAACAATGCTTTACCCCCGGATAATCCGGAAGCATATAGATTTGCGGTTGAATATAGGAAACTAAATACGATCACTAAGTATCCACACTACCCCTTACCGTTAATAGATGATTTAATAACGAATATCCCCTATACGACAATTATGTCGTCCCTTGACCTCACATCGGGGTACATTCAACTGACAGTAAACCCCAGTGATATAATTAAGACCACCTTTGTTGCGAAAAATGGCACGTACGCATTCCGGCATATGCCATTTGGGTTGTGAGGGGCGGCTGCCAATTTTCAGAAGACCATTGATATTATTCTGAAACCGATAATAGGGAAGTTTGTGAGTGTTGATATGGACGATGTAGTCATATCGTCTCCATAGTTAAGTCACCATGTCGAACATATAACGGAAGTTTTTAGATTATTACAAGAAGCAGGATTAACACTGAACACAGAAAAGTGTGAATTCGGTTGTGATGAATTGAAATATTTAGGTTTCATTATTAGTAAGGAGAGAATTAAAACGGACGAATCAAATGTTCGAGCTATAGTTCAGATGAAACCCCCAAGGAATTCTAAGGAGGTATCCAAATTTTTACGTATGTCCCAGTGGTACTCGAAGTTTATTAAGAATTAAGCTGATGTATGCGAGCACATTTATAATCTTAAATGAAAACTGAAGAAATTTTGTTGGTCCATACAGGCAGAGAAGGCTTTCAACGCGGTGAAGGCGGTGATGACGAAATTACCAGTTTTAAAATTGTTGCATTTCAAAAAGCCTTTCGAGTTGTTTACAAATGCAAGTTCAATTGGTGTAGGTGCGGTACTAAATCAGGAGCAGAGACCAGTGGTGTTTGCCTCTCGCACGCTTAGTAGTGCGGAGAGGAATTACACTGTAATTTAGAGGGAGTGTTTAAAAGTAGTTTGGGCTCTGAATAACTTCAGAACGTATTTAGGATAATTGCCAATTAAAGTTTTCACGGATCACACTGCATTGACAAGTTTAAAGCATGGTAAAAATTTGCAAAGTAGGAAGATTAGGTGGGTTGAAAAATTAGCAGAATTTAATATAGAATGGGAACATCATCCTGGAACTCAAAATGCGGTGGCTGACGTTTTATCGAGGAACCCGGTTGAAAGTATAATAGGAGAAAAAGTTAATTGTGCAATAATCAGGGATTTATTACTTTCGTCGGGTGAACAGTTAATCGAAGAGCAAAGAAAGGACCCGAAATTAGGTCATACCTATAGATATCAGGAAAACCCATAAGATAACTCGGTTAATGCGACAATATGTGAGAATTGATCGCGATTTCCATTTTAATTGTAGGAAGCATTTGTTGTTTATGCGAAATACCTTGCTACGTCGTTGCAGGTGAAGTACGTATACATACCAAAGTCTTTAAGAAATGAAATAATGAGAGAATTTCAAGACAATCCTAAGCAGGTCATTTAGGACGCTTTAAGAATCACCATAAAATTAGGGACGTTTCTTATTTCCTGTATATGAGAAAATTTATTGAACACAATATGTCTCTACATGCCGCATGTGCTAGGTTAGTAATTATAAAAACGCGTTACCAGCTGGTCGCTTAATTCCGACAATCTCAAATTATCCTAATGAGATAATTGCAGATTTAGATTTGTTGAGTCGTACTTGCCCTTAAGCCGCGGAGGTGAGACGTAACTGATACGTTTTAGTAATTACCGATCATTTCAGCAAGTGGGCTTAAATCATATTCCTTAAAAAATGCCTTGGCTCAAGTAATAGCGGATAATTTATTTTATAATTATATATCGCGTTTTGGAGCTCCAGTAAAATTAAAAAGTGATAACGGTCCCCAAATTATATCCGAGATTTTTGAACATTTGAGTGATAGATTACTTAGGAATAAAGCATGCTTGAAGACTTTGTTGTGCCATAGACACCCAGGCAAATAGAGATCGAACGCGTGAATCGCGATCTTGCGCAAATAATTGCAAATTATGTGAATGATCAGCACGATACATGGGACCAGTTCTTAGGATTTAGCTTATGTACTATTCTTAAGGCGATTATGAAACGACAGGAAAAACCATTGCAGAATTAATTTGGGTCAAAATTGATTTACCCCATTTCAGAAGTTAGTGATAGTATCAGATTGAACTGTGAGTTTACAGTAAGGATATTAGGGTGTTTGATGATGCTTTAGACAGAAACAAGAAGGCTGAGCATGAAAAATGGGAGAAGTATTATAATAATAGACGCAGGCGTGATATACAAATTAAAGTGAATGACTGGGTCTTGATAAAAACGCATCCTTTAAGTTCAGCAACAAAGAAGTGAGTATTTAAATTTATTCCAAAATTTGAAGGTCCTAATAGAGTGTTAAAAGGTAAAACAAAATAATTTAGTGATTTTACGGAAGTCAAGAAGATTAATAGTCAACGTCGATCAAGTTAGAATATATCATCATAAGAAAAGTGATGAGATGAAGTGGGAACCTGTATTTCGGATAGCAATAGTTCACGCTATAAATCAAGTAATTTTAAAAGCATTACAGCAGAGATCAAATGAGTCGCCTTATATGGTAGGAAGGAAAGGGCCAGGTGTAAAATGTGATTAGAGGGAAAATGGATGGATTTTAGAAAGATCAGGGTGAGAGGCAAACAGGTACGACGAATAAGCGCTGACCACTTGTCAGACCACTACAAGCTCTTAGTCTGAACCAAATAGAAGGGAAATGTTAAAAGGGTACAGGAAGGAAACTCTCAACATAAGCAATCCTTAAACTCTGGGTCTGGAGGGACAAGAGGAATATTAGAAAGAGTTTAAGACATAGAGTTGATAAAAAGAACATTGTCTTGGAATAAATGTAACGATTTACCACAATTTAGATAAAAAGTCCGAACAGAGGAAACAGTAATGCCAATTACCAGCAGCTACAACTTTGAGACATCTGTCGCGTTCTTCTTCTAACACCAACTCCTACGTTCTTTGACGGCCAAGCAGTTAATGGCAAAACTTTTCCAACCAATTCAAGAGGAAAAACAGAAGCAACAATGCAAATAAAAGATATCGCTTTAAAAAGGATAGAAAGTTTAGTGAAAAATGGCAATCTTAGAGGAAGCTTGAGTGTGGAACAGTTCGGAACAGGTGTTTAGACGTCTATAAGAATCAAAGAAGACGCCCACCTCGCGCTAATAATTAAAGGAGGAACAATTGCACACGAGTACATCAATCTACCTGCAAGTATAATGTGTGGAGTCTTCCATGGTAGGAGGATTATATTCTGAAAGCTAGTATAATATTACAGCGAAAGGATTAGGCAGATAATTAGTTATATTTTGATAAGAGACCTAGTTGTGAAGTCTGGCTTAAATAAATAAGCATACTTTGGTTTATTCTCACTTAAAATAAAATTTGTTCGTTATATATAGAAGTAGAATTAAGTTAAATTCTTAATAAAAGTCATATTAAGAATTATTATAGAATATCTCATCCTTCGATAATCCCGCACCTCCTAACTTGCCTTGGAACCCCCACGTCATAGCTATCGACAGATGGCTATGTCACAGCTTTCCTGAAAAGAAGAGGATTACCACAAGGGTGGAGTTCCGACAACCAATGAGGAAGAGGACACAACAAGGAGGACGACTTTGAGCCAGAAGAAGCTGAGAGTATCGAGTATAAGCTCTCCTACATCCGAAGAGCAAAGAGATTCAAGCAGCAGGAATACCAGAAGCAGGAAGTGGTCAACCACAGCATTGCCAGTTTTAGAAAGGAAAGGCAAAAGCAACAGATCCATTTCCTATAGGTCCCGAGTATATAGTTAAATACAAGCCTTAAAATCCAAAGTTGTATCGTTTCATTATATATTCTTTCAGACAAGTGGTCGGAAGAATTGTGCAAAAAACAAGTCATATTAATTTGTTTAAAAATTTACATTTGTTGTCAAGCAGAAGTTGACACTGCAATTGAGTGCATTGTCCAGGGAACTTTTGACTTGTAAATTTTCAAAATTCGGGAGAAAACATTTGTAAATATGTATTTGTTTACTTCTACGTAGGACTTCGCTGAAATGCGACAATTCCTTTGGTTGTTTGAATTAATGATTTATTGAAAACATTTTGGTAATTTATGATATATATATATATATATACATTATAAAATTACCAAATTATTATATTAAACTAATATTAATTTACATCTGGATAGGGGAACGCGAACGAATTATTAACAATAAAACTAACAGTGCTGCTGCGCTATTAGGGGAAGTTTATTAAAAAACCACAGATGGGGTAACTATATATGAAAATTAGTTGTAATTTAAGATGAGCTGTAAAAGAATTAGAAATTGTAAAAATGCAATGGTATCATGTATGAAAGTTTGTTATTCCACGTGACTTAAAAAGTTTTTATTTCAGGTTGGCTGACCCACAGATTATTGAAAAGTAGATTTTGTCGGGCATTTATGGGAAATCCGACAGGATGGAAAAGACATATTTTAGACAAAAGAAGATTGCAATAGTTTTTAAGTAGAATTAAGTTAGTTAAGGCGTGTATGGCCCTGTTTTTTCCAGGTAAGACAGATATATTTTTCCCCGTGCCCGTTGCATGAACAGGGCACATTAATTTTATTGAAAAAGAGAATCTACGGTGATTAAAATACATAACTGATAATGTTGGTCTATGAGATTTTTACATTTTCAAGTTGTACAGATTTTAACCTTTCTAAAAATACCTTACTTTAACCTCTAGTGTAATTAGAAGCCCTAAACACCTTTTTTTAAATAATCGTTGAAACTAGGCCATGCCATTTGACAAGCGAAAAGTAAAAACAAAGTTTTTATTTTTGCTTAAAGTTGAGCGTCTCAGTATAAATCAAAGAGCATTTATCTTTTATTGTAAATTGAACCTTTTATTTTTTTATTTCCTAGCCCATTACAAGCCTCACTGTTAACAACAACGTTAACGTTAACAACGTTCGTTAACAACATTAAGCTTAAACTTTCATAAAATTTGCTTCAAAATATCGAGAGTTTACCATGCCTAGAGCATCAACTAAAGTATTTAAGAAACGAAGAGGAGTTTTTTTAATAAAAGGGAAGTTGCAAAAAAATTAATGATGTGGTTGTGTAGAAGGCATTTTCTACTTATTTCCCAAAAGAACTGTGCTGATGAAAAATTTTGCTGATGGTGCAAGCTTTGTACTAATGAAATTTGAACCATCTGCCAGTGAGAGAAGAAAAATTCTAAACATGGATTATTTCATATTCGGATGAAGCACTTTTTCTGGTTTCAAGAAATGTTATTAACAGGACAGTAACCTTTTAGCTTGTGTGTTTTTGGAAGCTGTGAAATGTTTTAAAAGCGTGAAAACAGGGACTCCAGATTGCATCTCAATGAAAGTTACTGTGGTAAAGCTGCTTGAAGTTTCACTTAAAATGTCCTTCTTGCAAATATAATTACACTTTTAAATTCAAAAGAAATGTGATATTTCCAAGAACTATGAACTCAATACTTGGCTTGTGTATGATATGCGATGCATAGGTAAAGAGCGCTGAGTCTGCTAGGATGTTTTGCGGTATCATGAATCTTCCCCACCACTCACAAAATTCTTGAGAGTACAACAACATTTTACTGCGGGCAACAAGAAACCTGTGAAGACAGTATGGAAGAAGCTGTTCGTGAAGCAGTTGATGAAATGATGGGAAAAAGGACATTGCTGTTGCTGTTGATAGTATTGCTTCTGGCAGAAGCGAGTTTTCTTCGAAGAATGGCGTGGTGTTGACAGTCAAGAGTGTTGATACCGGCAAAGTTGGTGACGTTGAAGTTTTCAGAACATTGTATTTGTCGGAACAAAAACCAAAGCGCCTTCAAAAGGTGTAAGAGAAATTTTGAAAGGCTATAACAATAAAGATGAAAGTAGCTACTGGAGCTCTATCCATTTTCGAAAGCTTTCCCAGTCTCTCTACAACGTTCGCTAAACAAAATATTTAGGCGATGGGGACTCTAAAGGGCTTTTTACTTCTATTGTCGTGAACAATGTATATGGTGACCACATTGCTCTGTCGAGGATTAGAATGCATAGGTCATGTGCTTAGAAAGAGAATGGGGACACGTCTTCGACGCTTGAATAAGATGAGAGGCTAAAAACTTTCTGACGGAAATCTTTATGCGGAAAAATAGATTGACAGAGGCGAAATCGTCATCTGCAAGCATAGTTATGGTCTAATACATCCGCAAGAAACTGTCTAGGCTGAAGGACATGCAACAAGCCATATGGACAAAATTTTACACAAGCTATCGACCGATGAAAAACCTCAGCATGGATTTTGTCCCTCTGATACAGATACATGGTGTAAGTGCAAAACCCAGGAGTCACCTGGTGATGTTGGCCAGGCCATGCGACTTGTTTTAGAGTTGCTAATCCAGAATTGCACAAAGTGTTTACATGGAGGTACGCAAAATCCCAGCGAAAGTGTAAATAATGTAATAGCAGTCTCTCGTGTACCGAAGAAAACATTTGTACAAATAGAAGTTCTATCATTGGGTACATATGATGCAGTTCCTCCTCATTTAACATGGAAATGTATCAAAACTACAAATGTTAGAGGAAACTATATATAGCCAGTGAACCTGAGTGATTACACGATACCAGCAATGGAGCGCTAAAACAAACTGAGGCTGTTACGGAGCAAAATACTGCCATTTTACAGAAAACAAAGGAAGTTAAGAAAGAAAAAGACTTAAAAGGAAGAGAAATGATGAGATACAAAAATGCTGATAATTTAGATTATAGGAGCAGGAATATTTTAATAAAAAGTAATTATACATTAAAATCAATTTTCTCAAAATGTCAATTTTTGATGTTCAAAGTTCCTTTTTAGAAACTATTGTTCAAAAGGTATATAGAAATTTTTATGATATTTATAATGATGGCTAATATATACTAAAATGAGCTTTTGTAAAAGCTCAAAATTTATTTTACAAATTTTTTATAGCGGCGGTCAACTTAAGCTATGTTTTGATAAAAATTTTTATGAATTATGAAAAAATTCAAAAACAAAAAAGCTCATTTGAGTATAATGAAAATGTGTTTTTTTAATTGTAGAAAAATTTCAAGCATGTATAAAAAGTTTTCGAGAAACTGTACCTCAAAAACAAAATTTAACATTGTGGTATAGGGTTTCCGATATTAAAATTTAAATAGAATATTAAAATTAGAAGTGATAAAAAAAAAATTATGCAAATTTTTGGGGCCATTAAAACCCCAAAAAACCTTTTGCTTCTTGGATGGTTGGATGGGCTCAGGGTTTTTTTCATTAACATACCCTTTTTGGGTTCTTTGGGGCCAGAATGAATGGCAACTCATTTCCCAAAAAACCCCAAAAAGGAAGCGTAAAAAGGAACTTTTAAAAAATAGAAGTTTGATAAGGGGGTGGATTTTGGGGGTGTTACGATAGTCCGTGTTGCAAGTGTGAAGAGTATTTCGGGGAAATTTAAAAGGGCAGTCAAGAGGTTACCCGTGACAGAGAGCCTTTAGACAAGGTGCATACCATTGCATGGCAGTGAACCGCAACTTCTACGAGGATCAGATAGATTAATACTTCGTTGGCCAAAGGTAGGAGTGAATTTTAAAATTGGGTCTGTGATCCTTGGGAAATTGAGCTTAGGGAAGTTAGTTATTTACAAAAGGTCCGGGTTTGCTATTTCGTTTTTATATATTGTGTGTTTAGCCACCTAAAATTCTCCGGAAAATTATTTTCCCAACTGTTAAAATTAAGATCTTAATAAAGTCATATTAAGATCATGGCAGCTTCTAGTTTTTTTATTCCTCACCTCTAGCTCACGCTGATAATTGGGGAGAACCCCCGAGGGCCCCTTTTACACGGTAAAAGTTTGGAAATGATTAAATCTGTCCCGCATCTAAAACGTGGACCTTTTGCTACAATGTTAAAAATTTTTCCCCAAAACACCATCTGATGTTTTAGGTGGTATTTGCGACATTAGAAGAAAACGTAGAAAGTGAATTTGAGGGTCGGCAAGCACATTACCATCAGTTAACGATCGCAGAACGTGACCATATGGTCGATCTCGCGTTTTGTTGCCCCCCGGGCCCGGGGCCCAAAACGGAGTTTATTTTTTTTACCAAAATTGGAATTTTTGCTCCCCGATGGGGGAACGAAAAAAACGTCATAGTTCGAGATCGGGAAGAGAATATTCGAGATCCTTTTAAGGCCCCGTTACACCCCAGGTCGGGTTTCCCGGAGCAGGTGGACTTCGCCACCCAAACCATATGCAACACGTTTCGCACGGGGATCAACAACAGGGGCCGATAACCACTCAACAAAGGGGCCCAAAAATTCTGGTGTCACGTCTCGGGCCGCCCCCAAAGAAAAAGGGAAACGGGTTTTGTTCATGAGTGAATTGTTTTTCCAGAAATAACGGCTTTCGACGGGGGAAAAAACAAAACCCAAACCCCTTTCACCTTGCGTCCCAAATGGTCTTACACCGGGCATCATGGTTGGGTGCCAAAAGGTTTCTCAGGAAGCCTCTGGTACACTTTGGGACCGTTTTGACGCTGACATGTTGTGGGTTTTTTTTTTCAGCCCCCGGTCAGGGCACACCCAACAGGGTTTCAAAAGACAATGCTTTTCGCATGTCCCCGGGAACTCTAATTCGTCTGGGTTTAACATCCTTCCCTTTGATGGCAAATTTTTTAATCTGAATCCCATCAATCAATGAAATCTCAGGACATGACATGAACCGAGGACCAGTAGCACAAACCGGGATGATCTGCACAAGAGGGATGTTGTTGGGGCGAATACCTCCGCATTCATCACTGGGCTAATTGTTAGGATACGCCCCGTTGAGTCTGTTGGCTGTTTTTGGGGGAGCATATTTGATAATGAATAAATTTGGTTATAGTGATTTTATTTGTTTTAACCTCATTTGCAAATTTCAACTTCCCCAAGACGAATGCCCTACGGGCAATTTTTGGGCTGCTTTTT
>BMAV01022438.1:0-15261 GCA_019973955.1 Trichonephila inaurata madagascariensis
TTTTTTCAGTTACGAAAATTGGGGCAAAAAAAGGAAAAAATTTTCAATAGCTACTTAAGAACTTTATCAAGAAAATATGAAGCTAAAAGTGTCCCGCAAAATGCACTTCACTCTGTAAAAAAGACACAAGCAAAAAAAAAGTTCAACAGGATATTTGTTGATCACCCAAAAGGACATTAAATTACAATAATGAATGAAATGTGACAGTTTTGCTTGCAAATAACTTTCCTGTAATGTTAGCAAAAAGTGTCTGTGATTTGTGTCCTTTATTAAGGTCACGCACATTTGGAACAATTTAGTTCAGTTTTTTGGGATATTTTCTCAAATTATAAACGACAAATAAAAAAATCCTTAAATAGGTAAGTATATTTTCGCTTAGTTAAATTATTCACTGAAATTGTGATTTTTTTTTGTATATTGAAAATAATTATAAAAAATTGGGTTCATCACCCCCCGCGACCATTAACGTTAGTATCGAGTGCACACTGATCCCGGCTAAAACATTTTGAAGTTTTCTCGCTTTAAATATTAAAAAATAACACAATTGTTATTCATTAAATTTTTTATATTCTTTTTATTACTTAACATTTATTCTAAATGCTAATTCTGCGAAACTTAAAATTACAGTTCATTCAAAACCGTTTATAATATGAGTATTCATTTCAATAAATTATTTTACATTTTTGTATACATTGTCATGCACTTGGTTTTACTCTCCTTACAATTAAGCTATTATATCAAGAATAACAAATTATCTTATTTAAAAAAATAAACTCGTGTTAAGAGTGGGTACTTCAGCCAGTATATAAGAACAAGTTTAATTATTATCAGTGACTTCCATGGGCTTATCTTGCAGAGCAAAGTTTTTCAAAGGAAGGCTAAAAATTGGAAATT
The DNA here is from genome assembly GCA_019973955.1 of Trichonephila inaurata madagascariensis. Classification (NCBI taxonomy): domain Eukaryota; kingdom Metazoa; phylum Arthropoda; class Arachnida; order Araneae; family Nephilidae; genus Trichonephila; species Trichonephila inaurata. The sequence goes on from BMAV01022438.1 coordinate 895, forward strand.
AACACTCAGAGTTATTTTTTGATATTTAGCTCAGATCTATATTTTGTCTTCAAAGTAGCCATCACAGAAAATCCGAATTCACAAAGGTATGATGTTAAAAATGGTAATAGTATAAATGCTTTTGTTTTCATTGCAGAAAATTCAGCATCCACCTCTATCCAGATTTCAAAGAGTGATTTATTTTACAAAATTGCCCTTTAATTTCGTCACTGGATGTGAAATCTATAAAGATCTCTTTTTCGGCAGTTGAGAGCCCTTCTGATGTATTTTGAAATGGATCCCTAACCCATTCGTAACTTGCTATCAATTTGCCCTCATCTGTGTACTTGTTGATGCTTTATTATCGTCGAATCTCGCTGCGATTTAAAACTATATCTATGATTTTGTTTTAATCCACTGCCGTAAATACTTAATACCGTGAATTACAATTAACGCGTGAATTATGAAATGTACATTCAAAGAGATTCGGTAGCTAATCGATTCGGCCCAAAACTGACTAAATTGTACGAGTACAGCCATTTTATGTTTTGTAGACGTCTGTTAGGTTGCCTAGACTCACTGGTTCGCGAGAATATCATATGTAATGGATATGATAAAAACAACATAGATTAGGCTATTTTTTATATAATGACATTTTGCATCCACCTCTATCCAAATTCAAAAGTGATTTATTACAAAATTGCCTTTAATTTCGTCACTGGATGTGAAATCTATAAGATCTCTTTTTTCGGCAGTTGAGGGCCTTCTAAATATTTTGAAATGGATCCCTAACCCCTTCGTAACTTGCTATCAATTTGCCTCGTCCGTGTACTTGTTAATGCTTTATTATCGTCGAATGTTCGCTGTGATTTAAAATATATCTAATTTTGTTTTAATCACTGCTGTAAATACTAATACCGTGAATTACAATTAACGTGAATTATGAAATGTACATTCAAGAGATTAAGTCTAATCGATTCGGGCCCAAAACTGACTAGAAGTGTTTCGAGGTACAGCATTTTTACATGTTTTGTGCAGACGTGTTAGTTGCCTAGACTCGTGAACGTTCGCGAGAATGCTAAAATGTAATGGATATGATAAAGAGCAACATAGATTAGGGCTATTTTTAATGACATTTGTACTTTTAAATGGATCTTGGAAGGAAAATAAATCTTTAAATTAAATGTTATTTCTCAATTGTTTCAATTTAAAAATTAGAAAAAAAAATAACATAATTAACCTATTACTTAAAAGTATATATAATTTACTTAAAATATATATTACTTAAGAGTACATATATAAAAATTTAATACTTATCTTATTAATACTGAACTAAGAACAAGTTTAATAAGTATTAGGATTTCCGGGGGTTGTCTTGCAGACCCCAATTTTTTCAAATTTTTTTAGAAATTGACCCCCGGTTTTTTTTTCATATTTGTGATATCTATATTTTGTTTTCTCACCACCAAATTTTGCAATATTTCCCAAATTTTAAAAAATTAAGAAAGGAAAAATAACATAATATTATTCTTTATATATATATATATAAAATTTTAATTTTTTTTTATTTATTTTTTTAAAAGTAACATATAAAAAAATTTAATACTTATGTTATTAATTTCTTTTTTAAAATTAAGATCATATATTGAAGCTTTAGCGTCAAAGTGCATTATTTTCATTCAGTAATTTATTAATGTATAAAAGGGGGGGAAAAAAGGGGATTAAAAAGGGCGCCGTATTGAAAATTTTGAAAGCACTGGCCTAAAAATTACTTGGGATTGTTTTTTCAAGGTCTGCCATTTTTTTGAATTGGTAAAACTTACGGGGAATTCGCCCCCCTGTCTCCCCCCCTAAGGACTTCCTTTTTTAACTCAAATCCTATCCCAAATTTGTCGACGCACCTGCGGGATTCGATTTTCTCTGTATGAGCATCCTAGATATAATTTTTCGGACCAAACCCATTTATTCACCCATATTTAACTTTTTAAAATTATTTTAAATTTAAAAATTTTTAAATCGGGTTTGGCTGGGGAAAATTTTTTGAGCTTCTTAATAAATTTGGACCATAGGTTCTCCTCGTTGACCTAATTCATCTGTTAAAATTTGGGTAGATAGGGGAAAAGGGGGGGCCTTTATCACTAAAAATTTAGGCTATCCATTTTATTCCTATGTGTTTGATCTTTTTTGACGTTACAATTTTACAGAAATAAAAGGGTGAAAATTTTTGGGTATCTATACATTTTTGTGTGATTGTATCATATGTATCGTAGTCACACTGTGTATCGTAGTATGTCGTACCGTTTACGTCACGTTTTTCCTCCCCGGGTTATTTTGTTTTCCTTTTTCGAGCTAGCGCCGCCCTATTTGAAATACAGAGTCAGGACCGGGCCTTTTTATCTTGTTCCTCACTACCAGGCCAAATTTCAAGTTGTTGGGGCCCCCGCTTCTATTTTTTTTGTTTTAAAAAGTTTTAAATTTTTTTAAAATGACCATCAGGGGGTCTTCAGGCATGCAATTTTTTAGGGGAAAGATTCCTCCCCCAAGACATTCAAAAGAGGCCGGGTCACATTCGGTTCACCCCAACTCCCGATACAGTTCCCGAAAACCCCCCTAACATTGGTCCTTTGCCCCGAGGGGTGTTTTTTAATCTATTTAAATCGTGATTATCTCGGGGTTTTGCCCCCCCGGGGCTTACCTTCTTTTTTTGGACGGTTGTCACAATGCCGAGGTGTTCTAGTGATCTTTTCCTTTTCTCCAATGGGTTTATTTTCTTTTGGGAAACACGGGGGGCCACCCCGGGTAAATAGTGATCCTTCTATTTTCGACCCTCCTTTTGTCATCCAATTTCTTTTTTCCCGTCCAGAACACAGACCTATGAATGTTTGGGCAGTATAGCCAAAAAATAACTCTTGCGCCATAAAACACCAAACTCAACTCAACTCGGTTTCCTGGTTGATTGTTGATTGAATATTAACGTCGCACTGTTAGCACACGAGGGCTTTTAGCGACGGACCACGTAATTTTAAACCATGGTCAAGTGACGTGGATGACACCTGAGCTTGTCCCCCCTCTAACTATCACTTCACACCAAGGGAGGACGTTCGATCTCGACAGATTTAACGTGCTTTTCTGCCCTACACAGGCGGGTCTTTAGTGGGATTGGGCTCGAACTGTGATAAGGCAAGCCACGATCCGATACGTATACCAATCGGCTACCGCGGCCACCGGGTTTTTCCTGGTCCAATTGACTTAAGATTAGTATCGTTCAACCCCTACTCATGACCTTTCTTTCGTCTTGGCCCAGCTTGCCCTCCCAAGATTTTTAAAAGATTTTCATCTTGTTACATCAGTGCCCCAAACTTTCAATACTGGCGACCCACTTTTCAATCATATAATTTTTTAAAGCCCCCCTCTTTTATACAATAATAATATATTGAATGCAATAATATGCACCCCTTTGAAGCTAAATCTCAATATGATCGTAATTATAAAAACCCTATAAATTAATAATATAAATATATTAAATTTTATATATGCTATTTTTAAGAAATATATTTTATTTTTCCTTTCGAATTTTTAAATTGGAACAATTGCAAAATGTGGTGGCTGCTTTGAAGACAAAATATAGATTTCAGCCAAATATAAAAAAAATACTCGGAGTGTCAATTTCTAATCGTAAACCATTTTTGAAAAACTTTTCTCTGCAAGACAAGCCCATGGAAGTCGCTAATACTAATTAAACTTCTTCCTAATTTAGTATTAATAAATTAGATATAAAATACAGTGTGCGGCATTGATACATTAAAGTCTGAAGTACGCACTCTTCGGACGCGCGAGTTCATTTTTTCTAAAAAAACTAAAACATTCTTGATATAATAGCTTAATTGTGTGTCAGGACAGTAAACCCAAATGCGCGACAATGTTTACGAAAATGTTAAATCCTATTTTAAAATGAATGCTCAGATTATTATTAGTTTTAAGTGAACTGTGTAATTTTAAGCCTCCTAGAATGAGTATTTAGAATTAATATTAAATAATGAAAAATAATATGATTCCGATCAAGAATAATTGTGTTACTTTTTAATATTTAAAGCGAGAAATGTTTTATCCCGGAAGCAAGAACACACACTCGATACTCGCGGGAGTTGAGTCACACCAAACCTATTTTTTTATATTTGTTTTTATTGTACACAGTATTACAAATCGGGATTCCAGTGAATAATTTAATTAAGGGAAAGCATACTTACCTACTTTCAAGGACTTTTCAATTTTTTCTTTTCTTGGATGTTAAAGTTAAAAAATTATGTAAAATCTTTTTCATTACGCTTTGTTTGTTTGAGAGTACTCGTAAAAATAAATCTTTGCCAATTAATCCTTTAAAGTGCTCTCAGAGGTTTTCCAAATATCAAACGCTTTTACATGGATCTCCCGCTCCCTCCCACACAGAGAAATACCTTATTTATAACTTCCCTAAATGAGAATGAAACATATAATATATGTGTCATAACTAAATGTACCAGTAACTTAGAAGGTCAAAGAGATGTTGAGCAAATACATTCTGCTGCCTACAGCATATGTACAGTATTTCATAACAGTGATGAATCTTTTATCTTCCTAAATTTTTTCGATTCTGAGTCTGGGTTTTTTTTTCTCTGAAAGAGTAGTATTTTAGGTTTAAAAAGAAAACGTAATCAAAAATCTCTCATCATGGGATTACAGCAAATCAATTTTTTTTGTTTTTTGGTTATAGGATCAAAAATAGCTAATTAGGTATTGAAGTAGTTTTTATTTTTGATGACGTTATTTCGCCATTTAAATTATATCAGAGTAAAAGAGCATTTTTTATTATGTCTGAAAATATTTTATTTTTATTCATTCCAGAGTAAATTAATTTTTTGAAATATTTTTTTCGACATGCTCGCGGCCCAATCGTAGGGTTATCGAGCCCCTCCCCCAGGGGACGCGCACTACTAGATTGAGAAACACTGTTTTACATCAAAGAAGTGTAACTTCTTACGTCGTACATAAATACACACACAAACTTTTTTTTTGGACTTTTCAATATGCTCTCTTCAACTTGCTTGAAGTTGTTACGTTTCCCCAAGGAAGGGGCGGTGCCCACAGTTTAGAAACACTTTATTTGTACAAGATGTTGTAGTTATCTCTGTGGGGCGAGAGATCTGGAGATGATGAGAAACATGTCTGTTTTCCTTCACGTCTACTAACACTATTTGGTACCCCTGAGCTATGAGTGACGAACTTCGAAATTTATAAGCACGATCATGTGATGAAAATGACCTGGCCACGGTAGCCTATTTATCAAGTTTACCGACATGTGGCCGGCATGTCATTAGCTCAAACCCAGTATCACAGACGACCCGCAGTGTAAAGGGGCAGATGTGCGTTACATCTGCCATAGCTCAAACTTCCCCTCGATGATGTGGTGCGGAAATTAGGAGAGTTTATGGTCAGGTGTCTTCTATGTCACTTCAACTTGGTTCGTAGATACAAATGCCGTCGAAGAAGGCTCTCGTGTATCTGAATAGGAAGACTTTATTATTTAGTCACACTTGATGAAATCGACATCTGAACTAGTAGTTCAGTCCCCTAACGTCTAAATTATGTCAACAAGAGGAATTCGAGTCTCGAAAGATTCAACATGAATTAACCTATCTACTATATTTGTATTCTGTCCTTTAAGGGCTCTAACCTGCAAATCAACAACAACGGTTACGAGTTTGCTTTACGAAGTTTGCTACCACTGTCACAAAAATTCCCTAAAAGAGACTTGCTGTTATACATTCATAAGCTAATGTATATGAAAGTGGTGCAGATATATGAATTAAAAGAAAAATTTCTAAAGACAATGTGCATTTTCGGAGGACATTTTGGACACAGCAACCTAATAAACACGTTCGCCGAATTTGTATCTGGCTTTGTAGAGGCAAAGATTTGAGTCTAGTTGAACTGATGATCAGCCATGTAGCAATGTTGATGCACGCTAAATCTGTCGAGGCTCAAAACCCTCTCGTTGGTCTGGTATGAAATTATGCAGGCGAGTTGAGATTCGCATTAATCATTCTCGTCGCTTAATTGCAAACCCAAATATATGAAATTTGTCTCCAGCATCACTCATTATACTTCAGAATGCGATGTAAATAAAAATCAAATCGATATTAAGACAAGAAGCAACATAGTCTATGGAATATGAATTAACAAGAAAATATCGTAAGAAGAATATATGTATCGGTACAATTAAGGTTTATTACCAGTGGATAGAAATAATTGATCATCTCTACTCACGATTGTAGATTGCCTTTTGAAATCTTTTCACCTGTCCTCCGCAGCAGCTCGCATTGTAGATTCTGCTATCATAAACGTCTGACAAGAACTAGGTTTTTGTTATTAGTATTATTAATGAAGCTGCAAAATTATTCAATTTTATGAAATATTTGGAAAAATTTAAGATAATAAATGAATTCAGTCGTTTAAATTTTAGATTAAATTTTTATACTTTTTTTTGTTATTTAATATGCCAAGTTATTCATTGAATTTAAAAAACCCGATATATATATTGTTTCGAAAAATAAAACCCGAACTGAACAAAAAGATTGGAATTCATGATTTTTGTTTTAAAAAATAAGAGCTCAAAAAACATCTCCGAAACATGTCACTCGCCTGTTTCTTAGGTCTCGAACACAAAAACGTAATGTAACGGTTATTTCATAACTCTATTGGCATAAAAACTTATTGAAAATATTTATCTTAAATTTTATACACAAGAAGTTTATTAATTATGGATAAAAATATACTTTAAGGAAGGGTTCGTTACCTTCATTATTTATACCGGATTTTGATTTGCTTAGGCACTACTTTCAAATAAAAGAATTCTACAAACATTAACAATGCCTTAAAATACCATAGAATGTTAGTAATCGCATCAAGTATTTTAGAATCCCTTAACTGCACAATGCATGAATGCTTCTTAAAAAAATCAATAACTTTAACATAACTTGGCGAGTTGTGTTGTCGGTGAATACTATAGGTTGGATTCTGTTCCTTGTAGTGTTTTATTTTTTTAAGAGAAAAAGGGATTGAAACAAGGGAATATTTATCTACTATTTTATTTATATTCTTGATCCTGTTAGCTAATATTTTGATTCTATTCGATTTTATTTTGATTTATTTCGTACTGAAAAGAGCTACACGAGACCTATGTGGTTTACAGATCTCACAATTTTCGAATATATACAAATCTAGAGTTAACTCCTCATTTGAAACCCTACTCTTGCAATTCAACATCACACCATTAAAGGAACATGGAACCGTGATGGACTTGACGTATATCAGCCCCCTTGTGTGGCGTGTTTTCAATGGCATTAGGATACGATCTCACTACTCGACAGGGATCACGATAACTCTGATATCATACTGTCATAGGAATTTCCGAGATGCGTCCTGCTTCTGCACAGTTAAATGTTGAAGTATTTGCTTAGGGTGAAGAACCCCATTAGTTGAAAAAAAAATTAATTAATATATAATGTATTGTAAAGGAAGATATTTGTGCCTGCATTAGAATAATGGAAATGGTCACCGAACATATTTCAGGCTTTATGGAATAAAAGGTTTGAATCCTAGTGCTAATGGTGATATGTTTCCTCGTAGAGGGCTAATGAATGTAAAATGTTTTCTACCGCCGTCCCGATGCAGCTCCATTGAATTTTGGAGAGTAGGAAGACACATAAAATAACGTCTGCATCATTTGTGCGTTTTTCAAAGTTACGAGTTTCGCGGCACCATTTGTCCTTTTGTCTCTTAAATTGCGATGTTAACTAATACTCACTCACCTAGAGAACATTTGAAACACCATTCACGGATCTGGTTTTTTTATGAATTATAGTTTTATAAGGATAATTTTTATACCATTTTTCATTAACATCGTTAAGTGATGCTATGTCATAAGGACTAGTGTTAAAAATGTTTGACAATTAATAATCAATTTGAAATAAGTTTGCTAGATTTCAAGTTTTATAATCTAGATCTGAATATCGGAGCCTCGATGTGTTGAAGTGCTTCTGTAGAAATTTTGCTATAACCGATTAATCAATCCTCTTCCACCGGTTGAATCAGCAAATAGGCTAGTATAGAAGATTTCAAATCTTCCTGGATTATTTCTTATGTTTTTTATTCTATTATTCAATAAGTGTCATTTTTAGGATTTAGGAAGGAATATGCAACATATTCTTTGATCTTGCAGTTAATGCAGTAGGAATTGTCCTGCTCTATCTTGATAGTGCATTATTTTTTAGATGCGATGTGGCAGTGCTTGTCTAGGGATAAAGGTAGCGGATCGAGCTTGGCATGTCATGAGTTCGCGCCCAGTACCAGTAAAACCCCGTCATGTAGGGGAGCGATGCACGTTAAATCTGTCTACAGCTCAATGTCCTCCCGTTGGTATGATGTGGTAGCTAGGAGAAGGGGAGAGGGATCTCGGGTGTCGTCCTCGTCAGTTGACTATAGTTGAATATTATGAGGTCCGTCGCCAAAATCCCTAGTGTAGCTGAATAGTGTGACTTTAATATTGATTCATTCACTCACTTAAGGCTATCTTCGGTCAATATTAAAGAAAAGGACCTGAATTTTGAACATTTTGTCAGATATAAAAGAAATGAAAAATTAATTTGTTATTTTGTCTTCATTATTCTTTAGAGAGAAGCATTTTTTTTAACATACATGACATTTTAACCGGGTTGATCCATTTATTCCGCGGTATGAAATGTGTTTCGCGTTTTGTATTCCTTTAACCATAATGTTAAATGAGCTATCCCTGCACGTATTCAAAACAGAATTAAAGTGTTCATTGAATATTTTGAAATTTTTAAAAACACTATATTGTTGACAGATGAATAAGTTTTAATGTTCCAAATTTCCATGATATTTGAGGTAATGAATGACGGCAGTTTTTGGCAAAAGTACGAGGCATGAAATTATCTTGTAATTTTGCAAAAAACAGCCTTAACATGACATTCACAACATTTCACACCTTTCATTTGTAGTTAATAATTTGCTGTGGTATAATTTAGAGTATTCCATTCGTAATATTTTTGTAAAGTATTCCTTTTGTTAAAAGAAATCTCTGAATGCTTATGTTCATATAGAAGATAAATTTGAAGTGGAAGATAGGTGATTTAAAAAAATTAATTGAATTGTGCTCATAGGGTTGGAGCGTTGATCTGTTCTAAAGTGTGAATGAATATCCCTGGGGAGGGTGAGTGGAATTATGTCTTATGACGACTGTAGCTGGATGCCCATCTTTTGGTTGGAAAATGTAACACGCTTCTCGTTCACCAGCAAGGCGTGAACAAGAGGACGATACTCGGCACAGTTCTTAGAACAGGGTTTGATAAATGCGCCTTAAAAGCGACTTGGAACAATGAACGAATTTATTTTATTCTTCTACAGATTGTTTACGTATTTGAGAAACCCGAGATGTTTGGTGGTAATTTTTAAAACAAGACAAAGTCGCAAATATTAACTTTATGATAGCATAAACTACATTCAGTAAAATGTCACACAAATTATATCAAATTTCAATTCACAACAGTGAGTAGGGAGGGAGTGAATATTAACGTAGCATTATTCAGCTACAACAGAGCTTTTGGCGGCAGACCTCGTAATTTTGAACCATGGTCAAGTGACGAGGACGACATCTGAGCTGGCACCTCCGCTCGAAACTCCACACCACACCCATGGGTGGTGTGGAAGTTCAACTAGATTCAACGTGTGGTATATTCAACGTGCTATTACACGGTGTCCCCTACACGGCGGTTATTTTGTAGTACTGGCTCGAACTCATCACATGCCTGCCATGATCCGATACCTTGACCTCTGCGCTACTGCAGCCCTTTTTTTCTTTTGGAACGTTTTGTCTTCAACAGTTGTTTTAGACATTTTCTTAGAAAATGAAAACATCCGAGAATTCTTTCAGCTTGAGCTCTTTAACTTTGGTTTTATTTATTAGTCAGATTAATTTAAATTTGCCTTAGGACTTTCTTAATTTTTCTGGTAAACGGACCTCTTAATATTGAACCAATGTCAAGTGACTAGGAACGACACCTGCGATAACTACCACAACACACCAACGGAAGAACGATTGTGCTCTCGACAGATTTAACTTGCATCATCCCTCCACCAGACCAGACTTATAACATTAATAAAAGTATATTCCAAGACGTAATCTTTACATTAATAAATGGAAAAATGTAAAAAAATGATATCTTTATCTACAAAGTATAGTTAAATGTCCTACGGAATGACTAGAGAGAACAATAAGGAAAAGGGCAATTCTTTATTGGAATGAATGAAAAATAAACCTCACTTTTCAACGTTTATCAGAAATAGAATGTGTGCTTGTGTGGCACTATAAAACAGCACGTTCCATTGGCAACGGATCTCATAATTTTGAATTATGGTGAAGTGACGAAGACTAGCTGGAAACCTCCTCTCTCAACGTAGACACTAAAGCAACTGGAACACATTCAGCCTCGATAGATTTAACATGCATTGGCATTTTTACACCTAGGGCTCATGGACTTAAGTAGTACTGGGACTCATGTCATGTAGCACACTCAGCATTAACCACTAGGTTACCGTGGACTTACTTTATACGCAGTAATAGTTTTATTAGACAATATAGTTCCTCTCAATGAATTAATTTTAATAATTTTATCAGTTGAAAAAACCGTGGTGTGCAATGCTACTTCTTAAGCACTTAATGTGGAATGAGTATCGTTTGACAAACCTTGCTTCTATAAGAATATTAAAAAAAATATGACCCTTAACTGATATACTACTTAATGCTTCTCTTTTGACGAATTTTTTCTAATAAAGAAACCTCTCCTGAGTTGTTATATCAAATTTTTGTTGGATTCGATGCACAGATATCCTTTTTAAGACGATTGTTATCGAACTAGATGAGTTGAATATTTGGGTCAAATACATCGAAAGGGCTTTCAGTACTATGTGTGATGACTGCTAAATTTGTCAGGCATATATTAAGTATTTCAGTGAAAGGCTAAGGAATATCAGAGTAGGTATTGACATCGTTTAGTGGACATGATTCAAAATTATGATTTATGAGGCTAAAAATCCTTTTGTTTTAATTCTGTTGCGGTATTATATATATAAACCGTTATCCATCATTAGTCCTAGAATTATTTAACTTCACGAAAGTTTGATGCAGTAGTGTGTGGGTCAAAGTGCAGTTAGAAATGTAAATGGAATAATCTAACAAAACCAAATAGAATGACACTATTATAAATTCTCATTCATATAGAGAAAAGAAATAAATGCTTCTTTAGGCAAAGGGTTGAAAATTGCTTTTGAAATAAATTTATCGCATAGTATATAGAATACAACTTGTGTTATTGTAGGCTGGAGGAATAATGGAACTTTTTATTAATTTAAGCTGCAAAAGGATTCATGTGGACAATATTTAGAAAATTAAAGAAAATGCTACGACTTTTTGAAAAAAAACTTTCAAAAGTTGAAAGATGTCATATTTTATTATTTACTTGAATTCCCCAATTTTCAATATGAATTCAGAGCATCTACACTATAGATTAATAAAATCCCGAAGGCACCAAAACTATACGAATCTGTGATATTTAGTTTACACAAACCAGATATCACAAATAATCAAAACATAAATCTAGCCTTTTCTTTAAGTTTCAAGGACGAAAAATGTAAATTGGTTGTTTATTGTAGTCGAGGTATATTTTCAATCATGGAGTTTTCCAACTTTGCAATGTTACTGAAATAGAAAAATCCACCAGACAGTGGAAGCAAAGATTTCGTTAGCAAGGTAATGGTTTATTAATTTTTAAATACCATCATGTATTATTAGTTTTAAATTAAAAAGTGTAAGACTGACATCTGTGAATGTATGATCTCTTAAATTAAAATTTTAATTCCCTAAGCCAGTGTTTCTTAAAGTGGGGCGCGTCCCGGGGGTGCGTTAACCCTACAAGGGGCGCGAGCATATCGAAAATAAAAGATTTAAAAAAAATAATTTCCTGTTATGAAGTAAGAAAATACTTTCTGACATAATAAGAAATACACATTTACACTGATAGAATTTATTAGTATTACTTCATCAAACATAAAAGCTTTCATTTCGAGACATTCATTAGCTATTTGATCCTATAACTAAATAAAAAACATAACATTTTGTTTTATTTGCTGTAATCCCACGATGAGAGATTTTTTTACTGAGATTTCTTTTTAAACCTCAATTAAAATTTCAGAGAAAAGATAAAATCCAGACCCAGAGAAACATTCTAGGAAGATAAAAAATTCATCTGTTTGACCTTTTCGAACTTACTGGTATGGTTAGCTCGTAATTATGTAAATAATGTGCCTGTACGAAACAGTTATATGACATTTCGATAAGCACATAAAGCACTTTGAAGGATTATTTGGCCAATATTTATTTTTATGAGTATTTTGAAACATATAAAGCATGTTGAAAAACGTTTTATATAATTCCTTTTTAGAACTAACATTCATAGATTTTCATTGATTTCATTTAACCCGGGAGCGGTCGCGTGAGGTACAGAGTCAAACAACAAAAATTTGAACAAAATATAACAGATTTGCTTGCAGATATCATTCCTGTAACGTTCGTGAAAAGTTTCTGTGATTTGTGTCCTTTATTAAGGTCGCGTACCTCAGAAACAATTTAGTTGTTTCTATTGGAATTTTTCTCAAGTTATCAATGAAAAAAGGTAGAAAGTAGGTAAAATACTTTCTCTTAGTTAAATTATTTACTGGAATTGCGATTTTTATTGTGTACAATAAAAAAAATTGTATAAAAAGCTTCGGGGTGACTCCGTCACCCGGCGCGACTATTAACATTAGTATCGAGTGCGCGTCTGCTTCCGGGATAAAACATTTGAAATCTTATTGGTTTAAATATTAAAAATAACACAATTATTCTTTATCGGAATTTTACATTCTTTTTCATTATTTAACATTAATATTAAATGCTAATTTGTGAGATTACAATTACACACACACACACAGTTCGTTTAATTCTATTTATAATATGAGCATTCATTTAAAAAAATCATTTTACATTTTTGTATTCATTGCCGTGTTCTTGGTTTTACTTTCCTTACAATTCAGCAAGTGCCGACTGGGTGGCGTAGTTGGTTTGTCACTGGCCATCTGCACGTAAGGTTGCAGGTTCGACCCCAGCCCATGTCGGTGGATTTTCATTATGCAGAAAATCGACAGCGGTAATGAATGGCCATGTCGTATGATTATTCGTCATGTAAAAAAATCCCTTTAAGTGCCCTTTTGGCTTGGCTGCCAAAATTCTTTAAAAAAATTCTTAAGTTAAATTTTGCATCGTCAGAGCTCAGGTGCCTCCCTCTGAGGAGGAAACTTGGCATCAAAATTACTTGTTGCAATTGGTATCGCCTATTATACGGTGCCACACTAAAAAGTGACACCAGCTAATGGGGAATAAGCTAGGTCTGCAAAGATAAAAAATACCAACATTTGCAATTACACGTTTTGCGCAGACGTGGGATAGTTTGCCCAGACTCACGCACACGTTCCTGAGAATGCTAATTGTGACGGGCATGATCGAGAGCAACATAGACTAGACTACTTTTCTAATGACATTTAAAATTTTAGAAATGGATGATTGACGAAATAAATTTAAATAAATATCATTTTCAATCTGTTCCAATTTCAAAATTATAAATGCAAAAATAACATAATATATCCTATTACTTAAAAGTATAATTTGCTTAAAATATATATTACTTAAAAGTAACAAATACAAAATTTAATATTTTCTTTTGAATTTGTACGGTTTATAATTAAGATCGTATGGTAGATTTAGTGACAAAGCATTATTATTTTATAAGGGGGGCGCGATAAAAAAATATTATGATTGAAAATTGGGTCGCCAGTAGTGAAAGTTTGAGAAGCACTGCCCTAAGCAAAGTTTCTAAAAAAAATTAGTACATAAATTTAATGTGTATTTTTGTGAAATAAAAAGTATTCTTCCATGCAATAAACAAGGAATTATTTTAAGAATATTTATCTAAAGATTCAAAAGCGCAACTTAAATGAAGTTACTACTATCGTTCATCTCGTATATAAACTAAGTGCAATATTTGAGTTAGTATTTATTGATATATCTGTTTCCTTGAATTTTCATCTGAAAAGCTAACATTGGAGAAGATGGTCTGCTATCACGATTGAAGAAACTTAGAAAGATAAATTTAACTTTTCATATTGCATCAGTAATATAATTTCAAAAATAAGTCAATTATTCAAAAAAACTTGTATAGTCTTGTTAAAGCAGAATATTAT
>BMAV01022439.1:0-34603 GCA_019973955.1 Trichonephila inaurata madagascariensis
GCGACTATTATTGTCTCAATTGTTTTCTTTCTAAGGAAAGGTAATTTAATTTTTGACTTTTTAACCAAAGAAAAACAATCAAGTTTATATTAGCAACAAAGAACTTTTTATCAGTGTAAAAATATAATTAAAATGGCATATCTGCAAAATGATGCAAATGGCCATTTGATAATTTTTTAAAACAGAATTTTTCTGCAAAAATGTCAGCATCAAAAATATTCTTTCTTAATCTTGAATTATACATACAGTAAACCCTCATTAATCAAAACCCTTTTAAATAAAATGCCACTTGATTTGAAAAGCTATTTCAAAAACTATATGATAATAAACACAAAACCATCATATTTTAAGTAGTTTTTTTACCTAATTTGAATTCCTTCTTTTGCAATTACTAATTTACTTTGTTATATTTCAAAATACAAGTTCTTGTTAATGTTCTGAGTGTTAAGCTATGAACCTTAGTTCATTTTCTTAAGGTTATTTTGCCTTATCTGGATAATTTAATTTAAAGCCCCAATTAGTCTAGGTTAAAGAGGTTATATTGTCTAAATTAACATTAGCTGTTCATTTCCTCAAAAATAGCTACTAAAGTGTCAAATTTTGATAGAATAACTTTGAATAATTTTTCTATTGAATAGTTTCCAGTTATAATCATGTCGACAAAAATAAATTTCTTAGTGTGTATTGTCAAATAATTCATTGATAATTTTTCCATCATAATTTTCAAAATATGAGAAAAATATATGTTCACATGTAGTGCTAGATGGTATTCTAAAATTCTAGGAGGAAGCTGTAAATATTTCAATAAATTTAGCAAATCCTTCAATCTGAAACAATTGGTAAATGATTTTAAGGTATAACTTGTTTAATTGTTCATTAATCCTTTTCTTAATGAAAACTGAATGAATCCTAATGAAAGCTGCGATTCTAAAATTCTAATCAATTCGGAAGCATAATTTGCTCAGAAAAATTAACTTTGCTGTTTGTTGCTTTTATGTGCAGTTATACAATGTAAATGATTTTATTGTTGATATTGATTGCTCATGATTCAATCATAACTGTGCAAAATATGTAAGTTTGCTGTTATATTAATCAAAAAATGTATTTTTTCCTCAGAAAAACAGACATCCATTCCTAAAAGCAGATGTCCATTTCTTCAACAAGTCAAGCCATCAGTTAAAACTGCAAGTGTTGAAATACAAAATGATATTATCGACCTAACTGCAAAAGAAAAATCTAAAGGTAAATGGGACAAATGAATTTTTCATTCTTTTAAAAAGTTAAATGTAAAATTAAGTGATGTAATTATAGAATTTTTTTAAGGGCTAGTGCTTCATAGTGTTGTTGTATGGAATATGCATTTTTAAAGCTAAATGCTAATGTCTAACATGTACATTTTTTAAAAATTATTATTAAAAAGTATTTACATTAATATAGTTTATTACTTTCAAAATCATTTTGACTTCCACTTTTACATCTTGCATTAGACCTGTTACTGATTATGGCTCTGAGCTTCTTTTTACTGTTTCTGACAGTGCATTATCAAAGTTGGACATTTTCAAAATAAAGCCCTTAGATTTATCTCTGATGCAGCCACCTTGACCCCCTATCGCCGCTATGCAACTGCAGACTGAAGATTCTTCTCCATCTGAAAGACGTCAATACTCTACTCTTTCTCATTAATGAGAAAGGAGCATCTTTGGCCTGAATACATACCTTCCCAAACAAGACTTAAAACTCAACATACTTTCTTGTTTGAGTTCCAGAGACTTGCAAATGTTTTTGGTGTTTCCAATAATAGACTTCCCTTCCCGGGTCATTTGAGATGTGCTTCCGCTAAACTGGATTTGGTCCTGCCTGTTTGTAAGCATAACTCCCTTCTGGTTGAGTTAAGATCTGTAGCTCTGGCTACTATCCATGAAAGATATCCAGATAAAGACTGGTTACATGTATTTACTGATGGCTCTGCCACAGCTTCCTTTGGTAGGGCTGGTGCTTTCTCCAACTCTTTTAATCTTAAAGAACCTCTTACTGCCTGGTCAGACTATTTTGATGGTGAGATTTTTGCAATATTTATGGCTTTTAGGATTACTCCTGGGGCCAAAATATTGTAATATTCATAGATTCTCAAGCCACGATTAAGACCGTATCTGGCTACAATCTATTCCCATCAAAACTTGAGTTCGAGTGCAAACAACTTATTGACTCAGTTCTTTGCACCGGAAGAGAGGTCATTCTCCAATGGATCCCATCTCATTGCAGCATTCATGGATATGAACAAGCCAACAAGTTGGCCAAAGAGGCTTCGATGCCTTTCGAAACGCCAAGCGACTTCTCGGACAAATTTCGACAGAAAAGAATTTCCACTCTTACAGACCTGGCTGTTGGCAAATCTTGGTCTTGTCTGCTCGATGGCCAAAGATGTGCTCAGCTTTCTGCCCTACCTAGGGTGTGGCATGTTTCAGAGTGATCACTGGACATGATTACCTGCAGGCCCATCTGTTTAAGATTGGCTTGGTTGATTCACTACTCTGCCCTCTCTGTAAATTCATGCCAATGACTGGGGAATATCTATCCTATTGCCTCGCTGTACTTCATGTTCTCTCGCAAGACAACTGTGGAGTTCTCCCTCCTGCAAGTGCAACCTCTGCTTTATATTGAACTGCAGAACACCTTATGTCTGAGAGGACCTTGGCAGGCATAATTTAAAAAAAAAAATTCAAAATCGCACTTGCAGGGATATACCCTTGGACATTAGTTGAATACTATCCATTTTAAGTCCTTAACTTATTCTTGTTATTCTAATTGTGTTAATATATTGCCAATATATTGTTAATATATTTAATATAATTACTATATAATCAATTATACTAATTTGTATTTTAGAATTATTATAAAGTGTTCTTAGTTTGGAAGAGACTATCTTACAAATAAGTTATGATTAGTATGTTAAAAGCCTTTTATGTTGTTGAAAAATATATGCAATAAAAATGGTCAAATCTTTTTTTTTGATAAATTTTAATGAATATATTAAGTAGCTGAATTTTTCTTATGCTGACACTTTTAGTAAAATAATCAAGCTAATGATTTAATTTACAAGAATCAATATTTTTTTTATAAAAGTTTTGTAAACATAGAATTTATAGACCAATGTATATAATCGAATTCTTAATTTTGTTTATTTAAGTAAAAATATAAAATCTTGAAAAATAGGACATTACCAGTTAAGTGAATTTCTCTTGCCATTTAATTTGTTGTTCTTTTTAGGGGAATTTCAATATGAAGATTTCTTTTTAGAAGAAATTGCTAAAAAGAAAAGGGACCATTCATACAGAATATTCAAAAAAGTTAATCGTTTGGCAGATGACTTTCCTTGTGCAAATGAATACACTGATGAGAGAAAAAAAGTGTTCATTTGGTGTTCAAATGATTACTTAGGAATGAGTAGTCATTCATCTGTACAAAAAGCTGTTGTGTGAGATATTACTCTTATGTATATGTTAAAAAGTAATATTCCCTATATTTTTAGTATCCATTTAGTTAAAAACAAGAATGAAAGTTAATTCCCCCAAATTTTTTTCCTTTTATAGCATTTTTTTCCCTTGTCACAACAGTGTCTAACACAAATGTTTTTGAATTAATGGTTTACTAACATACAGTTTTTTTAAAAGCTTTATTTTTTTAGTGTTATTTTATTTTTTCTAATATTAGAAAATGTATATAATCATAACTTTAGAGTTATTCTTGTTCATATATAGAATTTAAAAAAAAACTTAGTTTACTGTGTTTTGATAAAATTGCTGCAGCAGGATTTTTTAAAAGATACCATTTGATTTGAATGTAAGAAAATTATTAAAACTTTCTTGTGTGGATCCCTTTTTTTTTAAAATTCGAAGAAAAATTTTAACCCGAAGTTTCCAAAACCCTTTGGGTTTTTATTAAATTTAAAAAATTCCTAAAAATAATTTAGTATTTTCCCCTCCCTTTTTTTTACTGTACTAATAAAATATGACCCATGTACTTTTTAAATAAACCTTTGGCAACATGTCTCTTTTATTAATTTTTTGAGCTGATTGATTCAACTGTACCCCTATTGATACTTTTTATATGTTTAAAATTATTTGAACAACTTCAAGTATACTATACCAATATTTTTGCGTTTATTTTTTTAGTTGAAAATTTAAAGTATTAAATCCTTAAAGATAATGTAAAATGGATTTTGTTTGTGTAATAAGACTCTGCTGATTTAAATAAGGCTTGTGGTTTTGAAATGTTATGTAAAAATGCTTCAGTCAGAGTAATTTAATTTAGAATTTTGTTAATATAAATACTTATAAATGTTTAAAATATATATGAGAATTTTTTGCTTACTAGAATGTATACCTTTTTGAGTACTTTGATAATTTACCCCGTTGTATCTTTCAATAGCATATGTAAAGCATTTTACTAATAAAAAATATATTTTAGTGCTGCTGTTGAAGAGTATGGTGCTGGTGCAGGTGGAACTAGAAATATTTCTGGAAATTCCACCTTTCATGAAGAATTAGAAAAAGAATTGGCATCTCTTCATCAAAAGAAAGCAGCTCTGCTTTTCACTTCTTGTTATGTTGCCAATGATTCTACACTCTATACTTTAGGAAAACACTTACCAGGTATAAAAAATATAATCCTGCTGCTTTTTCAAAATTTGACAAATTAATGAAGCATTAGTTTTTAAAAAATTTTTTATTGAAAAGATCAAGCTGAACAGTTCTTTTAACTATAGGAAAAGTAATTTTTATATATAATTCTAGTAAAATATAAAAACACTAAACTAATAAATTATGTAAAATGGTAATTTTGAAAAAAAATGAAGGTAAAATTTCTTGGTAAAATGAAGTAATTACAAAAATTAAATCCATGATTAATTGGAAAAAGGTATGAGAAAATGCATGAGAAAGTATTTACATTTTACTGCTTTAAATTTTTCTCATTCAAAAAATTTCTGTTAATGCTGCTTATGAATGTTTCAATATGTCTCACAAGCAATAAGTTATTTCACCTTACATATTAATTTTTCAAGAAAATATTAACATAATTTATAAATATTTCTCAGTAGTCATTATTTTGAGTTTTCTTGAAATATATAACTTTACCAATTTATGACTTCATAAAATTTGATGAATTTTCAAATTTTAATCCATTGTTCTTTAATTCTGATTGTTCTTCATTCTGATTTCTTTGCTAGTCACAAGAAATATTAGCAATTAACTAGATTCAAAAGAATGCTGCCAAAAGTCTGTGCGCACACAAATGTATTCTTTCATTTTAAGATATAATTTAGCCAAAACTTGTACATTTTTCCCCTCAACTCTACATTACTAGAAACATTTATAATATATTCAGTGGACGTCTAAGTAAATCAAGAATTTTTTACAAAATTATCTTGTAGTCTTTCGACCAAAAGATTAAATATTTGTGTTTAGATTATTATCTTTACCCTCTGCTCTTGTGTATGTTATTTCAATTCAAGTTTAAAAAGAAGGCAAAAATTCATTTATAAATTTGTTACAGTATTTTGCATACTAAAAACAATTTTTACACATTTATTACTATACCCTGTACTAAAATACAAGGAAATGAAATGACTAATATTTGTTTAAGAAACCAATCTTATTAGAACAGAAATCTTAATTAGAATCTTAAAATGCTAAATTTATCTTAATCTTTAAGATAACATTTTTTAAAAATTCCTTGGGTATTTTATTTGTTCTACTGACCCAGTGATCCAATACATTGGGGAAAAAAACTTTTTATTTGGATATGAAGTAAATTATGTTTTATTTCTAAATTTTATTTATCAACATCTTGTATCTGATATATGCTAGTATTCTTTTAATAATGCATCTTTTCGAATAAACTAATATAAGCTCTTAAAAGCACTTTTTGAATATTCTTTTAGAATCATTAACAAGAAAACTCTGAACATCAATAGATTACTGTACTAAGGATTTTAATTAAATTTCTTAGGCTGTCATATTTTTTCTGATTCTGGTAACCATGCAAGTATGATTCAAGGAATAAGAAATTCAAATTGTATGAAATACATTTTCAAGCACAATGATCCTAATGATTTGGAAGAAAAATTAAAATCTGTTGATACCAGAGTACCCAAAATTGTCGCATTTGAGACTGTTCATTCAATGACAGGCAAGTATGAAAATTTTTAGTGTATTTAAATTTCAACTTTTTTTTTGTGATTATTTAGCCAAATTTTTAATTCATTTTTATGTTTATTTTACCACTAATTGAAATTATAAAATTTTATCCTATTCTTTAACAAACTTTTGTATATTTTCTATATGAATTTTTTTAAAAAAAATAAACTAGAATAAGTTATTGAATTTTTTTTAATTAATGCAAAGGCATTTTAATTTATTTTGCTGTCATCTAAGACTACTTATATGAGAACTCTTAAATTTTGGATGCTGAAGTTTTTATAAGAAAAACCTATCCAGTTATAGCTTTTGACAGATTGCTTGTTTGGCTTTGAAATTTATAATTAAATATTTTTTTAGCTTTTTTCTAAATAAAATTGTTATCATTTGAAACGAACAATGTTTTGAATATCACAGATAAATTAACTGATATACCGTATTTACTCGAATCTAAGCCACATCCCCAATTCTCTACATGTTTTTGATAAAAAATAAAAGATTGTGTAAAGTGTTCATCGATCTCCGATACTTCAGAAATTAAAAAAAAACTTTAATGAGAAATAATAAGTTAATAATGAACTTATTTGACCATAATTAAAAACTTTCAAATACATACATGGGAACCTATAATTACTCTAAACGTCAGTATCATGTTTAAAAAATGATTCATCACTCACATTTGTCATAGCTGACTTCGAAATTTGTGCCAGCATCACCGTTTTCCAACACGATGTTGTCTTCCATGCCATGCAATGCATTTGTAATGCAACATTTTTAAAAATGTTTTTTTGAATGTAAAATAATTTTTTGAGGACTGTTGAGCGTTTACAAGCAAAAATTGTATCATTTTGCTTATGCCATCGACGTGTATTTGTTTCATCCGTGTCAAATTTTCAGTGGCCGCTACTCTGATTTATTTTATTTATTTATTTATTTATTTTGCATATAAAATTGCTTTCCTTTTCATACTTACATCATAGTGAACTCGTCTTGATGCTATTACCGATATCTTTGATGCTTAGGATAGACTGATTATATATATATATATATATATATATATATACATACACCCACACACACATACTGGAGATAAACTGCAGAATGGGATAAGTCATTGATGCAAGTGGCCAGAATGGACAGTGTGACGTCTTCGATTGGGGTGAACCTCACCCATCTATTCATGCGAAATTTATGGCTCTAAACAGTCGTTAGGTGACAAGAGAACGTGGTCATGGGGTCATTGTTTATTGTCTGACTTATGACAAACGCAGACATCGAGTCTGGAAGTTGCAATATCTAAAGAGAGCCGGTAACAATAGGTTGACGTATAGGCGAAGCCTGTATGAAAGCCGGTGCCGAGAGAATGGGGTTATAAAACCCAGGTGGTGTGATGAATAAGAGTGTTCAGAAGTTAGATGAAAATTATGGCGCCCTTAGATTCCAGACAGACCAGGAATGTGTTTGTGTTTGCCGCACAAATAGGAGACGAATGTGGCCGGGGACGAGAGCAGACTTTTTTTGGCCTGCCAATGAGAAAGACGAGGGGCGTGTTGTGGACCCGCCCCTTGTTGATTAAAAGGGGTTGATTTTGAGGAGATATCAAGCCCTGGATGGAAACAGAGATAGAGCCCTGGAGTGAGACAGATGGAGCCCTGGATGGAAACAGAGAGATAGAGAGCCCTGGAGTGAGACAGGGAGGACAGCCCTGGATGGAAAACTTGATGTAGAGCCCTGGAAGGAGAAAAACTGGATAGGAGCGCTGAAAAGAAAAGGGAATAGCGAGTGCCTTTCGGAAAAAGGATTGAACTCCCGTGAAATAGACTGTCCGCCCGGCTTGGCATATTTATTGGACTTTTTAGTAACCTATGAAGCAAATAAATACTGCTTTAATTTTAAAATGAGGCTGTGACAAATTTTCTTGTTTGCTAACTGTTCACGACGTTACAACGGTTACATTTTTCCTTTTGAAAGGTTGAAACTCAATTCATTCCATCTAACAAATGTTTTGGCTTCGATTCTAAGCCGCACCCTATTTTCAGTAGCATTAACACTGGAAAAATGGTGCGGCTTAGATTCGAGTAAGTACGGTATTGTGATTTTTTTTCTTCATAAGTTTTGTATCAGACTTTTTTTGAAGGTAAATTTAATTTTGAAATATTTTTTTTTTCATGTTTTGATTTATGTATTGTCACTAAACTTCATGTTCAAACTTGAAGGAAAGTTCATTATTGTTAGAAATCATACTCGCATAGAAAAGTATTGGCAGAAATGGATAGTTGACACTGTATGCTTCTTCTCAAGGTTTGGCTTGAATGTCTTCCTCACTTCTGATTCCGTCTGAGTATGGTGAACACAAATTGACAGATGTGCGATTTGAGAATGGAAATGGATATGCTGTTGTATGGTTGTATTGAGAAAGAGAGATATCCAATGGGATGCCAACTTAATCTCCAAATGTTCTCTTTAGGTACATAACCTTCAGGAACATAAATTTCTTCCAGCAAGGTTACAGAATTCTGAACAAGCACTTTTTGTGATGATTTTACATAATTTTGTGTTCTTTTTGTTGTGTAGTAAATTTTTTTTACATATTTTCTGCTGTTCATCTTATGTCTTTATCTCTACTTATCTTGTCTGGATGGTATTTCTGTCCATGCTTTCCTATGTTATTATGATGCTTAATGATGACCTTCACCTCCTCTTCATGTTTGTACAGAAAATTTTGTGACACCCTGTATACTAATTAATATATTTCATGAGACATAGTAGTACTATTTTTTGTCCTTTTAAGTTCATAATCTGAGGTTTTTCTCAAAATTTTAAGTAATAAACTTTCCAATTATTCCCCTCTTCATTTCCACAGAATCTGTCTTATTATGCTTTTTCAGTATGAACATTTAAGTATAGAATGTGCTAATCTCTTTTGGTGGAAAACTTTTTTTTGTTGCTTTTGTACAGCTATTAAGTTCAAAATTTTCAAATTTATTTTTGAAAACACATTGCCTCATTTATAACTATTACTTTATAAACTAACCATTGCAACTGAGGTATTAAAAAATGAATATGTACAGGCAAAGTTATGAATAGATATTTTAGGATTTTTTAACTTATATAAATTACTGTTATTATAATAAAACGAAGGTTTAATTTCTAAATGAAGTAGATTTTTGCAACTAATATAGTTTTAATACACATTAAAACTACATGCAGAAAGAATTCAAGGAAGAGTAAAAAGTAGCTAAAATCTTCATTTAGAAATAAATACTAATGCATCTCTATATACAAGTGTGTTTTTACAGGTGCTGTATGCCCTTTAGAAGACCTTTGTGATATTGCTCATAAGTATGGTGCTTTGACATTTGTTGATGAAGTGCATGCAGTTGGTTTATATGGACGAAATGGAGCGGGTATTGGAGAAAGAGATGGGGTGTTGCATAAAATGGATATCATATCAGGAACACTTGGTTTGTAAACATTTTAATTTTCAAAAAATATGTATATTCAAGTTGTTATTTCTTATTAAAATATCGTTGTTCATTATATGAGTTTTTGTGTAAATCATGGAACTTAGGCATTGAATTGTTAAACTTGGTTTTAATAAGGGAAATAAATTGGGCTTATAAATTTTTTACCCAAATATTTGTTTTATTTAATAAAATTATTTTCTTAACACATCACACACAATTGCCACTGTACTTTTCAAGATTCCAATGTAAACAGCTAATATTTACAATTTATTTACTATACAAATATTACAAAATTTATATTTAAACCAATATGTCATGAATTTCATCATAGCTGCATAATTATGGCAAATTAATAAACTGTGAAGCAACTCATAGTTGGTGTCCTTGACAATAACACAAACTATAAAAGTTTTCTCATAATTGGCTGTTAATGTGATAATGAATTGTTTGAAACAGTCTTTAAGTGTTTATTATTATTATTTTGTCAGTGTTACTTAGTTTCAGAGTACATAGTTCAGTTAATAATCTAAATTTAGGAAAAGCCTTTGGAAATATTGGTGGTTATATTGCTTCTACTGATGTAATAGTTGACATGGTTCGAAGTTATGCAGCTGGCTTCATATTTACAACTTCATTGCCTCCAACAGTATTAAAAGGATCTCTTGCTTCTATTAAGGTACATTATTTGATTTTTTCATTTAGAATGTTTTTTTAAATTAGTGATTAACTTTTTATAATTCTTTTTATGTATGTATGAATGAATTTAATTTTTAGAACTTTAATTTACCATCCTTATATTAATTAAAAATATTTTCCATGTTGGTGTTTTTAGAAATTTTGTATTAAATTAATTTAAATTTCCAAAAATGAATGAATGAAATAATTTAAATAGTTAATTAATTTCATATTTTTAAATTTCAGTTTTTTTTAATATTAATTTAAATTTTTTTTTTTTTTTTAGATTTTAAAAAGTGATGAAGGACGTTTATTGAGAGAAAAGCATCAACATAATGTAAAATACTTGAGAAAAGCATTAAAAGAAGCCAATATTCCTTTTGTTCACTGTCCTAGTCACATAATTCCTGTTCATGTATGTTATTTTAATTTGTATATCTTAATAGTTAATACATTTAAATTAAAGTTTAGTTATTTTTAATATAGTCTGACAACATAGAGCATGTAATTTTGTTGGCACAATATGCTATTTTTCGTAAATATATGTAAAAAGTTAATAAATACAAATCTAAAAATAATTAAAGTTAAAAAGAAGTTAAATTATGAGATTAATTTTCCAACATTTTTTAAAAAAATTGTTTTGATGCCATTTTAATCATTTTCCTTTTTTTGTTCCGAGTTATGCTACTTTTTCTTTGTAAAGAATTAGGTTTCTGCATATGAAATTCAAACAGAAGAAACACTTCTATAACTATTATATTTTTATATTTTTGTTATATTAATTCTTCAAAATCTTCAATAAATTTTTCATAATTTAATCTGTAAATATGTATTATACTTTTGAGTTGGGCACAGTGAGCCTCGGCCCTCATGGGTTGTTGTGCCACTGAGTTAAGTTTTATGTATTATATACATATATATATATATATTTGAAGGAATAGGCCCATTATCTCGACTTTTCTGGTGAAAGATGTATGAAAAGAAAACAACCCCTGATTTAAGTAAATATGGCTGATCATATAAAAGTAATCCAATAAATCATTCATGATAAACAGATCCTTAAATAAGTGTTCTAATGCTTACTGTGGCCATGGTAGCCGGAATGATCATCATCGCGAACTAGTTGTCAATGTTGTATGTGTTGAGTTGAGAGTTCAAATTCTGGTACCATGAAAATTTTACCATTTAGAGCAGTTAATGTACATTAAATCAGTTGAGATTCAAAGCCCTCACATTGCGGTGGTTTGAAAATTAAGGAGTGAGGGTCAGCTCATGTGTCCTTGTCACTTGACCATGGTTCAGAATTACAGGTTCCTTTGCCAGTAAAGTTAATGAAAACAATCTAATGATTACCAAATTATTGATAGTACTTTCATTACATTGATTTGAGTTTCATTTAAAAATTCTACTTAATTTTATTCTAGGTTGGTGACCCTTGGTATACAAATAAAGTATCTAATGAACTTATTCAAAGACATGGACACTATGTTCAGGCTATTAATCATCCTACTGTACCATTTGGACAAGAAAAGTTGAGGATAGCTCCCACTCCTTTTCATTCCGAATCCTTAATGGATCAATTTGTGTCTGATCTAGTTGAAACCTGGAAGTATGTTGGACTACCTTTATATGAGAATTTTTGTGGTCAGGTAAGAAATTATGAACTAATAATTTATGTAATACTATTATTTTGACCCTGTTGTTACACTACAATTTGTTAATTATTTCATGATCATATTTTATGTATAGTGATTTTAAAATAAGTTCAATACTGTTATACATGGTACTTAAAATTTTAGATCTTAAGCTAATTTTTAGGCATGTTGAAAGTACATTATTAAAAGTATTGCAAAACAATAAAAAACATTGAAATTCAATTAGAAAAATTCATTAGATTCATTTTTAATAAATGTCTGTCTCATTGATTTTGCTTTTTAGGTATGCATTTTAAGGAACTAAACCATGAGAGAGCTTAAAATAGTTAAAAGTTTATAGATAAACAGATTTCTTTCAAATGCATGTTTGTTTAAATCTTAAAGCTGATTATTTTTATTTACTTAATGTTTTTTTATTGTTCTCAAAAGGAATCAAAATCTTAATTATTTTCTAGATTTTCATAATTTATTCTCCTTATTTTAAAGGATTTCATTTAAAAAACTATGAGAAAGGCAACAAAGAAGTATATTGTGCTGGATGAAAAATAACCTCAAGCTTTCAGTTATAGCTTTTGCTGTGATTACCTTCAAAAGTAGCTTTTACAAAAATATCAGTACTGGCTCTTTCAAATCCCATTACATTTTGGAATTTGCCAAACAACCAGTTGTGCCAAAAAATTGCAATTTTCATTTAAAGTATCGAAAAAAAGGAATCGCCTTCAAAAAGACATTTTATATTTAGTACAATATGTTAAAAGACGAAAAAAATTTCTGTCTGGATCATCAGAGATGAGACTAAGTCTTATATGTATACAAAATATATGCCACAGGAGCTTTTAAAATTCAACACATTGCAGAAGTTGGAATTTAAGATGCCTCCCTCAACTAACTGCCTTGCATATTCTTTATGAGCTCCTTTATATTAAATTGCTATGAGTGCAACTGATGTTACGAAAAGGGCAAAATCAGCAGATTCATATTGAGACAACTGCAACTAGAACTTAATTTTAGAATGGATGAAAACCATGTCATGATAGATAAGCATATTAAACAGTTCTGAATTTTGAGAAAGGGTTGATTCTTTTTCTAGAACAGTATGCACTTTTTGTACTGTATCTGTAATAGAGTTTAACTGAAGATTTCCAGAACTCCTGTATGGAAGTATGAAACGTCCTGTAAAGTTTGGATTTAAGAAATTTTTAGAATTGAAAATAATTCATTCAAATAATTTTTTATATGTGAATGAGTTTTCATTTGCTCATTGGAAATGATAGTTATATGTTTAGGAATTTGAAAGGGTTCTGAGATGTAATTGCACGAAATACTTATTTATATGAATTATTCTTATTTTATTGAGAATACTTTTTAATTGTTAAAATTTATTAATGTATATTTCCTAGATTATTTCACATACTCATTTTTATAAATATTTTAATATTTACCCAGTAAATCATGGGAATTTTGGTGGGTTTTTTTCCCCTTAAGTTTTTTAAAGTATTCATTCATAAAAATGAAAAGATTTAATTCATATTATTGATGAAATGCAATTAATATCATGTTTAAATTAGATTTTTTTCAGATTTAAAGGGATGCTTTTGTTTCTATTATCAATATAGTTTCTAATTATGTTTGAAGTAATTTAAGATACATTTTTTAGTTACTTGATGATTAATGACTTATTTAAAGATGTAGTTTTGTATTATATTACTTCAAATTATTTTAATCATTTGAACATTTCTATTTTATTAAAAAAAAATTTAATGGTCTTGACTAATTTTCTTGTTTAATTTTTGAATAGGAATGCGAATATTGCAAAAAGCCTTTGCTCTTTGAGCCTTGTGAATCGAGAGTTCTTCCCCCTTGTGGATGTCTTGAAGGCTGTCCTCAAATTGCAGTTCATTAAAAAAAAATCTTAAAATACTGTTAAAAATGTAGTTTTTAAAAATATATTGATGTTATCTAAATAAATGTTACTATTTATGGCTGTAAGAAATATGGTTCTTTGCTTTAAAATGTGATTTTTAAAAATTGTTTATTCAAATATGTAATTAATGGTTTTTTCCCATTTTCTAAAATTTCATTGCCTAGTCTTTTAAATCTATCAATAAATAAAAAAGGAGTTAATTAGAAAATTTAGTATAAAAAAGTTATCCAGTTGTATATTATTTTGATAATTGTGACAAATTACATGAAAATTTATCCAGTTGTATATTATTTTGATAATTGTGACAAATTACATGAAAATTTATCCAGTTGTATATTATTTTGATAATTGTGACAAATTACATGAAAATTATGTATATATGCATGAAAATTATGTATGTTTATTTTTTTTGTCATAAAAAAGTGTACCTTAATCCATTTTATATCTTCTTTCCAAGCATTACAGCTGGTTACCGGCCAAGGCAGTCTCAGGCAGCTTACGCAATCTTGATCTATTCAGTGCTATATTCTTCCATCAGTTAACTCCCAAGTCCCTCAACTACTTTTCTACTTGATCCATCCACTTTGTTCTTAGTCTTCCTCTTTCCCTCTGGAGTTTGGAAAGTTATTTTCTTATAGGATTTTCGTAGCTACATCGAAATTCATATCCCAGCCATCTTATTTGAGAAGTCTTGATTACTTTGACTATGTTGGGTTCTCTGTATTTTGATTGAAGTTCAAGGTTGTATCGTTTTCTCCAACGGCACCAAAATTTTTCATAATATTTTTCTCTCTAAAACCATCAGTTTCTCTGCGTCTTCTTTGTTAATTGTCCAGCATTCACTGCCATATAAAACAATTAGTCTTACTAGAGTCTTGTATAACTGTATTTTTGTTCTGATACTTATGTATTTAGATTTATAAACTGGTTTTGCAATTCGTCATAATATCTGAGATTGAAAGTTAATGGAGATCTGAGTTGGTTGAAATAATGCTTCCATTTATTGTTAGTTGCATATGATGGCAATGGATAGTACTGAACTAATGGAAACTTTTCAGAGAATGAACTAACTATACATTTAAACTTCTATAACTAAAATTTGCTCTCTATTAATTGAAAAAAATAAGTTTCCACTTAACACTTATATTCAATTTAGGGGGAAATAGATTTTTTTTGGGCAAAATTCATGGGGTCATAGTCACTTGATAAATGCAATCATGTGTTTCCAGTTAATCAGTTTATGCACTTCTCTTTTGCCAACGTTTGATTTTTAAAAAACTTTTTAAAAAGTATGTGTCAAAATTAAAAATGCACACAGGTTTTCAAAATGCACTTGATTTAAAAACTTATATACAATATAAGATTTAAAAAAAAATAATTGAAAAACATTTTATGTGAAGGATCTTAATACTTGGACGTCTTTACCTAATTATCAAATTTGAAATTGTATCTAAACTTTGCAAATAGAACAAGTATAAGTCAAATGTCAGTTTAGAATTCAATGTAGAACACGTGATTATATTTATTATGTGCCCCTCATGAATTTAGCCCATTATTCCAATGGTTCAATTCTTAAATTTCATGAATTCAAATAATATTCATGTAATGAATTATAAATTCAGATAACAATTCATTTTGTAAAAGAAAAGTTCTTTTATTAGGTAAGAAAATAATATTCATTGCATTATATATAATAATTGGAGTAAAATTTCCCTTTTTGCATTTCAAGGGATAGTAATTCGTTTTCTTTAGATAATCAACAAATTTCAGAAGTTTGTAAGTTTAATTTTCCCTTTTGCTTCGCAGAACTTAAACATTTTTTGCATATCTTTTCAGTAATAACTTCTAAAAAATGTAACCAACATAACATAATTAAAAAAAATTCATTTATACTGCTTAAATTTTATTTCAATCACACATGCTCAAAACATTTAAATCATTCCTAAACCAGAAAGTTCATTGATTTGGGAATGCTAATTCTGTGCATCAAAAATCTATTGTCCACCATTTGTCACAAAATTGCAGGCTATTATAATTTTAACTAGTGATTACATTTCAGAAGGACGTAAAAAATCGCTAAAAATAAGTATTCATAGTTAAAAATAAATTCGTTAGAAAAAATTTCCTGAAGCTGTCTGTTACATTTAGTCTTAAATATGTCAAAAATAATTTAAAATAAATTTTAAAAAATAATAAACTCAAATTATGTTTTGGCTATTCTAGCCTAAAGAGAGAAGCATATATTCGTGTACTGCTTAAACAAATTTTTATGGTAAAAATATGCATGTAGTTTGCTTTACCTCCTGTATTTTGACATAGAAATTATAAATATACATTTTGCAATATGGGGTTAAAAACTACATATAATAAAAGAAATCTAAACTCTATGAACCCTATCCTGTATACAATTGTGTTATATTCATAGTAATTTTTAATAACATTCAAGTTTTTTCTTCCTGCAAATATGTATGAAGCGTAATCTCTTTCTTTTAACATTAACAAAATACAGCCTTAACCTTTTAAGCTGTCTGCACTTAAAGTCTTGCCATTCTGGAGATGCTTCAAAAATGCACCGCACATATTTTTTGCTTTCAGGTGGGGTTCTCAAAAGTGGTTGAGCCGTATTTTTAAGAATGCGGCTCGGCCGCTTTTGGGAATCTTGCTTGAAGGCAGAAAAAGCATCTCTGGAATGGCGGAATTTTACGTGCAGACCGCTTGGAGGATTAAGGATTGGTTTGTCAGTAGAAAAATTAAAATATCAAAATTAAAATACAATTACAAGAAATCAACTTGGTTCCATTTGGACATAGAAATCGATTACTAAACGTACTTAATTTAAAAAGAAGAAAAAAAGAGAATCAACTCTTAAAAGATACGATTAAAAAATCACCTCATGTAAATTTTTTTTCCTTATATTAAAATACTGAATTACTGGTAACTGATTTTTTGTATCGTCATTAGGAATAAAGTTATCATAAGAAAGTAGGGCTGCGGTAGCCCAGTGGTCAAGGTATCGGATCGTGGCAGGCATATCATGAGTTCGAGCCCAGTACCACTGAAGACCCGCCGTGTATGGCAGCAATGCTCGTTAAATCTGTCGAGAGCTGAAACGTCCTCCCGTTGGTGTGGTGTGGTAGTTAGGAGAGGGGGTGCCAGCTCAAGTGTCGTCCACGTCACTTGACCATGGTTCAAAATTACGTGGTCCGTCGCCAAAAGCCCTCGTGTAGCTGAACAGTGCGACGTTAATATTCACTCACTCTATCATAAAAAAAGTTCACTGTTACGAACTTTCTTAGCTGCACCACTAAGAAAACTAATTAAGGGTGATAATAAAGTGTGTAAGTTTTAAAATTCGTTTGCTATTAAGACCATTGTTATAATTTTTGTTTTTAGTGTAGCAATCATCAAATAGAAAGGCAAGGAAATAATTATATAAGAAGTGTTTTTATTTATTTTATTTTATTGCGTGAAGATAATTTTATAATATGCTATCCTCCCCAAAGAAAAATGAAATGGAATTTTTTTTAAAGATAGAAATGGATGATTATAGAGAGCGATTATGAAGACTAAGTTAGTGATAATAAAGAAGACAATATAAAAGATGTTGTGGAGAATGGTTATATAGACTTAATTGATAATGATATGAGAGAAAGAAGCTGAAATTTCAAGGGACGAAGAAATGCCTATCATCCGCTCTTCCGGTTGATTCAAAATTAGTGTGACCAATTTTAAAAGCATATAACTATTTATGATGAATTTCTTATCGTTTTACTACTGGTTTTATTTGAAAAATGAAACATTTAAATTACTAATCTAACCATTTTTATTAGTGGGAATAAATTAAGTATAAATTAGATTCTCAAACCCGGAACGAAATTTTACAGCTTTTGAAGGATGGTTGTTCAAATTCTGTAAATAATAAAGCATTTAAAAATATAAAAAATACATTTTTCTATAGTATTACTATCTAAACTTCAAAAAGAAATAAAATTTGGCTCGCAATCAAAAGCTCCAGGGAAAACAATGTAAACGAAAGAAGTCCTTAATGAAAGAGAAGAAAAAAGAATTATCACTGTAGAAAATTCTTTGCCTCAAAAACCTATGGCAAAGAAACTATAGACATAGCAATCGACAATTTATCGTCAGATAAAGAAAATTGGCTATAAAAAGGTAAATTTTCCAGTCTGTCATCAAATGTCTGTTAAGACCGTAGAAAAACGAAGAAAATGTTGTTGGCCTCTGTATTTAATGTTACGCAAAGGTAGATACAAAGCATGGATAATTTCTAAGCCTGCTTCATCTTATTCCTGGAAAAAGAAGATTCAATATATTTCAAGCAAAAGACGCTGCTGTTTTGAAAAATGCAAGTTGGTCGCCAGGTTTTATGGTATGGATAGAAATGTCCTCTCAAGGCTTAACAAAACCCTTCTGTAGAACTAAACTTTAATATTGATGTTAAATACTATCAGATTAAAGTTTTGAAACACTTGATTAAAAAAAGTAAACGTCTTTAACCTCAAGAAAACTTTGTTTTTCACCAGGATTCTGCATCAAGTCATACTGCAAAATCAACTATAAAATGGCTGAAAGATTAAAACATAAATTTTCTGCCTTCTATAATAAATGACTATCACTATCCCCTGTCTGTGTTCCTTACGATTATTGTTTATGGGGATACTTAAAAAACAATTAAATAGACGTAAAGTAAGAGCATTTCAACAAAAGGCCTTCAAAAAGCAATTTAAGAGGGAGTTGGATGATGATGATGATTAGATGATGATCGAAAAAAAACTCTTTTAGCTTACCCAAAACGCTTACGAAAAGTGTATTATGCTAGAGGAAACCACATTGAAAGTTCCATGTAAATAACTTTATTCAATAAATATTTATGATTCTTTGAAATTGGTCACACTATTTATGAATCAACCGGTAGTAATCGTAAAAGAGTTGAGAATTATCTTTCTGAACAAATCCCATTTTGTAGAAAAAAGTTGAATTAAATAATATGTGGATTAATGAACAGCCTGGCACACCTCTCCTTTTACTTCAAAAGGTTAAAAATAAATTTCAAAATTTAAATTCTAATTAAAACTAAAATCCATAATTCTTATAATGTATCTAATCTCATTTATACATGTGTATTAAATTTATAAAATAAAATTCATATATTTACTGGGGTGAAATTACACCCAAGATACCATTAACGTAACTTTTTAGACCATTTTAAGGGTTAATTGGATAGTTAAAAATTTCAATGTATACTTGAAAATATGTTCAAAAGTCTAATGTTAGCCGCGGTAGCCGAGTGATCATTGTTGCGAGCTCGAAACTGGCGTTCCGAGTCACAGGTTCAAGTTCTAGTGGCACTGTATATCCCCTCCATATAGAGGGACTGATGCACGTTAAATCTGTCGAGGCCTTAAGACCTCCGGTTGGAGGGGTGTGGAAGTTAGGAGAGGGAATGCCAGCTCAGCTGTCGTCCTCATCACTTGTCCATGGCTCAAAATTAAGAGTCTTTCGCCAAGAACCCTCGTGGGACCTTAGACTGTGAGGTTAATAAACACTCACTCACTCACCAAAGTTAATTAATAAAAATTGCTTAGCTCACACAGGGATGGGCAACTTGTTTTGGCTCGGTGGTTTGGCTCAACTTGGTTTATATATATATATATATAATGGTGGCAGTTTTTTTTATTCAATTTATTTACTGTGCGAATTGCATAATATCTGCAGCTGCATGCACATTTAATTTTAGATTCAGTTTAATGAAACAAATGTAACCTATCATACTTTTCCACATATTTTTTTTTAAAAAAAAATCAGGAGTGAGATTGCTTGCTTAAATTATCATGACGGCCTACATGTTTATGCCATCTTGTATTTGCATCTGCGGCCGTGGTAGCCGAGTGGTATAAGTATCGGATCGTGGCTTGCCTTGTCACGAGGTAGAGCCCAGTACCACTAAAGACCCGCCGTGTTGGGCAGCTATGCACGTTAAATCTGTCAAGAGCTGAAACGTCATCCCGTTGGTGTGGTGCGGTAGTTAGGGGAGGGGGGTGCCAGCTCAGGTGTCGTCCACATTACTTGACCATGGTTCAAAATTACGTGGTTCGTCGCCAAAAGCCCGCGTGTAGCTGAACAGTGCGACGTTAATATTCAATCAATGTATTTGCATCTATATTTGTTCTTGTTGATCTTCATGCAAGAATATATGTCGACTAAAATATAAAAAGCAATTTCCTGCAAATTTTCTTTACGCATGAAAAGGAGGTGGGTAAAGATCGGCCTTTTTTCGCCCATCGGCAAATTTATATTATATATATATATTTTTTTTTTTAGCATTGATACTTAGTTGAAATGAAAATGCTAGACTTTTTAAAAAATCTTTTATTAAATAGAGAAATCAGGGAAAAAAATAATGTTAAACTACTGCTGGCCACCGTAAATGCGACACCAAGAAAGACAAGAGATAGCACAACAAAATTTATTTTGTAGATAACATGTTGACCAAGTATCAAACGATTAAATTTATAAAGATCTGTGAAGTGTGGCTCCTGCAAGAATCGGTAGTCAGAGTAGCCGCCATTGTTGGAGATCACCGCTGCCACACGCCTCGGCATTGATTCAAAGAGACTTTGGATGTGTTCTTGGGGTACAGCAGACCAATCAGCTTCCACACGTTGCCAAAGTTGATCTGATGTGGCAGCTGGGGTTGTAATCTGGGTCAATCGTTGAGCAACCATGGACCACATGTTTTCTATCGGCGAAAGATCCGGAGAGTGAGCCGGCCAGGGAAGCAATTCAATCTGGTGATTGACGAAGACCCTTTGGGCAATGTATGTCACGTGTAGTCGCGCATTATCCTGTTGAAATATGGCTGTGGCCAAGCTCTGAAGGTAAGGAAGGACAAATGGCTCCAACACCTCGGAGATGTAGCGCTGGCTGTTTAAAGTACCGGCAATGCGTACTAGAGGAGGGCGAGAGTGATATCCAATACCTCCCCATACCGTAATATCCGGTGCAGGACCAGTGTGGCGGTGCATAACGCAGCTGTTCAGCATTCTCTCTCCACGGTGTCTCCAGACTCGAATCCGAACATCGTGGTGTTGCAGGCAGATGCATGACTCGTCAGTAAAGACAACTTCATTCCATTCTGCCACCCACATCCTTCTTTCATCGTACCATTGGCGGCGGAGATGTCTGTGGCTCCGCGTCAAGGGTAGACCAAGCAATGGACGTCTTGCGGGCTGACCACTCTGCTGTAATCGGTGTCGAATGGTACGCGCAGACACTGAATGATGCGTTACAGACTTAATGTGCTGTGCTATGGTTCGTGATGTGACTGAATGATCCGTCACTGCCATGCGCACAATTTGCCTGTCCTCACTTGAAGTGGTGCACTGAGGTGGATGCGGTCGACCACGTCAGTCCGTCGTACCCTCCTGCATCGAACGGTCACATATCCGCATTACAGTTGTTTGGTTTCGTCCAACAAGACTACCGATTTCCCTGAAAGAAATCCACAATCTCGGTAAACCACTATCGTTCCTCTGTCGAACTCGGATACTTGATCAAAAGCTGATCGCTGTTTTTTTACGAGACATAACTGATCGTTTTTTGAAAAAAACCACAAGAAAAACACAATTGCCGGACTTGAAATCGTCAAAATCTCCAAGTCTTAAATAGCGCTTTGAGGTGGCGCCACAGGTGTGCGTGCTGTGTGTCTGCGCTGAACTTCTAATCATTTGCATATCTCACCTCCGCTAATGCATGTTGTAAATTTCATGTTATTTGCATGCTTTCTTCAGGGTGATGCATTTACGGTGGCCAGCAGTGTATTTGTAACAAATGTCTTCGATTATATTTCCTTCTCGCTTTCACTGGCTGAATCGTCCCTGGACCATCCAGTAGCAGCGTCTTGAAGTGTAACAGCATATCTAAGACTTGGTGTTTTTGTCTGTGTGTGATTATGGCGCCAGTATCCCAAGTACCAAAGTACACGTACAACATGTGCACAACAGCCAACAACTCTAGCACCAACTTTGCACTGACAATACCATTCAATGTTTGGATTATGACCTATATCTGCTCTTATCCAAATGTTATATACTTTTGAACTTGTGTGTCGTGATCTCAACTGGAGTCAAACAGTTGAGGAATCTTC
This sequence comes from Trichonephila inaurata madagascariensis, assembly GCA_019973955.1. Taxonomy (NCBI): domain Eukaryota; kingdom Metazoa; phylum Arthropoda; class Arachnida; order Araneae; family Nephilidae; genus Trichonephila; species Trichonephila inaurata. The sequence goes on from BMAV01022439.1 coordinate 22,083, forward strand.
TCGATTTACGTAAAGAAAGTACAGCCCCGATTGATTAAGGTGTTCGTGAGTGTATGATCGGCTTTGCTTAAGGTGATATATCTCAAGAGTTAATTATCGTAGCTCCTTCCATGTTAATCGTGGAAAATCTGGAAGATCAGAGTCACTTAACAAAGTCCATATCGCCCTTTTTCTTGCCCAGCCATTTTCTTCAACTGTTTGTTGTAAGTAATTAGGCTTCTTCACTAAATCTAGCATTCGTTGGGCAATTACATCCTCGTCCTCAATATTGTCAAGCCTTTCTGGGTGGAAAGCATTAAGAATTGCACAGATGGTTTTAACATAATCTCCAATATATGGTGTATATTATTTGGACATTTGGGATAATATTGTTAAAGCTCTCCAGTTCTTGAGCTGGCAATTTACTGCTTCAACTACCCAACGTATCGATGTCATCAAACGTGTCTCGTTAGCATCTTCTGTAGACAACTGGGCTTGTTTGTCCAGGAATACAGGCATTTTAGGTACTAGGTCCATTTCTTCTAAAAGCTCCAAACAGTCTCACCGATTGCAGACAAGCTATTTTGTTTCTTATCACATCAACGCACTTGATGCACCAAAGCAAATGAATCTCAGTTTAAAATCCTTATTATTGTAGTATTTGAGAGACCAAAAAATATAAAGTGATTCTTAAAGCGCTTAATAGTTTTTTTTAAAATGAAAATTAGAAAAAGCGCTTAAAATAACAAAACTCAACGAATTTGCCAAATTTGATGACTTTTTTTATGTGGCTTTCTATTTTTTTTCTTACTATTTTAGAATAAAAGTAAAGATCAGTACCTAAAGTTCACATAAATATAATAATATAGCTCCAATAAATACTTTGAGTTTTCATGACTATGATAGGCGAAAAAAGGCCGATCTCTCTCTTTACCCACCTCCTTTTTTGATTGATTATTTGTAAAAGTCAATTAATGTCATTGTATTAAACATTCTCTTCACACTGGGATCTTTACTGCTGCATCTACACTGGTGTGCAAAACTTAAGCAACAATGTAAAAATTTAGCAGATAGCCATGAAATTGCAGAAAAGGAGGTCTGGAGATCAGTACAGTGAACACGTAAGTCAGTAGAAACGTCATGCATATGCAAATATCAGGAACAAAACGTCAGAAACGATGTGAGCGTATGCAAAACGCGTGATGTCGGCGCGCGCTGCTCAACAGTAGAATAAAATGAAGGACGGAAACGCAATTCAACATATTCGCTGCAAGTGCCAGTGAGTCAGTTCGTGAAATATGGCTAGAAGAAATCACCTGGACGACTTCACACGTGGAAGAATGGTCGGAAAGCTGGAGGAGGGGCGTACTGTCATCAGTGTAATTGCAGAGTTCGGAATCAACAAAAGTGTCATTTCACGCGCTTGGAAAGCGTTCCAAACCACATGTACAGCTGTTAGAAAGGTTGGTGGTGGCCGCCCGAGGACGACAACTGCAGGGGATGACCGATATATCATCCTGCAGGCGAAAAGAGGTCGACAGCAGTCAGCAAGCGCCATTGCTCAGAAACTCTGTACAGCAACGGGTCGACAAGTGTCGCGGTTTACTGTGGCTAGACGCCTTCACAAAGGGGCCTGTTCGCCAGCCGTCCTGAACGCTGCCTCCCGTTGAAAGTTGGCCACCGAAGCCACCGTTTACAGTGGGCCAGAGAGCACAAAACTGGACAACTGATCAATGGAGTCGTGTCCTCTTTACGGATGAGAGTCGGTTCAGTACCAGAAGCGATTCTCAACGCGTTTTGATTTGGAGAGAGATCGGGACCCGGTTTTATCCCAGTAACATCAAGAAAAGACACCGTTACGGTGGTCCTGGAGTTCTTGTCTGGGGAGGTATTATGCTGAACGGGCGAACTGAGCTTCACATTTTCGACAGAGGGTCTGTAATCGGGGATCGCTATTGTGAGGAGGTACTTCTTCCCCATGTGCGTCTTTTCCGAGGTGCCATTGGCCCAGACTTCATTTTTATGGATAACAATGCACGGCCACATCGCACTCTTGCTGTTGAGGAGCTGCTGGAAAGTGAAGATATCACTCGAATGGATTGGCCAGCGTGCTCCCCAGATTTAAATCCCATCGAACATGTGTGGGATGCTTTGGGGAGACGTATTGCCACACGCTTACATCATCCGGAGAACAACGAACAACTCAAACAGATGTTGATTGAGGAATGGGCACTCCTACCTCAAGAAATGTTGCACCAGCTGGTTCTGAGTATGCGGAGACGGTGCGAAGGAACCATTGTAGTAAGGGGAGGGCATATACCATAGTAAGAAACATCTGCTTGTTGTTCTTCCGGTTGGATAGACAATCATGAGTCACGATACTATGCGTTCAATAAAGCTTGTTTTGTTTGATTCCATACCGTATGCGTTGTATTCCTTTTTCAGCGCCGATGCTTTCGTCATCCTTTACGTAAACAATCCTCTCCCTCATTTCAGAATTTCATGTCTCTCAGATGATTTTTCGTGAAGTTATGGCAATAAACCCACCTGTTGCTTAAGTTTTGCACACCAGTGTAGTTAGGAGAGGGGGGTGCCAGCTCAGGTGTCGTCCACGTCACTTGACCATGGTTCAAAATTATGTGGTCCGTCGCCAAAAGCCCTCGAGTAGCTGAACAGTGCGACGTTAATATTCAATCAATCAATCAATCAGTCCTCCAAACTTTGCAGTTGATCTCTTAGAAACATTTTCATGTACTTTGTTTTTCTAATAGTGAAAAATAAAAGAACATTAGATTGCGCACGGAAAAAAATATCTGTTCGAAGCAGATTTTCTGACTGTCCCAAGGGCTGCACGCTGCCCACCCTTGGCTTAGATTAAAAAAACTATATTTGAAAAAAAAAATTACAATTATTATTCAGGAATGGCCGCTTACATCTAATGGGGGAGTAACAAAATTTTTGCGTTAATTGTTTATTTTAATGAACATAGACGGTTATACCGACTTGTAATTTTTATTTTAAATTAACTGTTTTTATTTAATATGCTAGTTACATACTAGTCTAGAACAAAAAAAAATTGTTTACGAATTTTGAGGGATGCTTCCAGAATGATGCAGTAATCCTTTTAAAGAACAGTGTAAGTGAAAAGAGAATTGTTGTGTGTGAACGTGCAGAGAAAGTAAAAAGTGGTGCTAAAAGAGCATTGAACGGATTATTGAAGGTTTTAGTTAAAATCACTTGGAAACTCTTAAGTAAGTGGGTGGAGTAAAAGGTGCTGGGAGCCTAGAACGCGCGGAAAAGAACAAAAGAAGTGTTTTTTAATTGTACTGATCTTGATAGAAAAGGGGGAACGATTTGGAATATCGAAAAACAAGTTTCTGGTGAAGCACCTAGCAGAGTGTTCTCGCTCAACTTTTAGATAAAGAGAATAGTTCACACACACAACAAAACATGTTGTCCTTTGGATCCCTATCCTTGAGTAATTTTTTATTTGTGGCGAGGGAAAGTAAGTTTTCCTGCTCGTTACAAAAAACAGTCATTGATGTCATTGCTTCCACTATTATTGAATACTTTAATACAGCAGTTGTACGAAAAAATCATAACGTGAAAGCTAGATATTGTAATATTAATTAATAGCTTGATTTATATATTGGTTACATCTTGTAAAAAAAGTTCAGAAGAAAGGTTATCGGTGTAAATGAAAAACGTTCTGTTACTGGATACTGTTCACCAGACGTGGCAGAGGTAATCGAATGATTATGTTCACAAAATCGCAGCCGATATTGCTTCTATCAAGTGCTGGGCCACTAAAGACCCGCAGTGAAGAGAGGCTGATAATTCTCAACTTGGCATGATGCTGAAGTTAGGAGGGGAGGGGTGTGTGCCTGCAACTCAAAATTTTGAGTTTCGTTGCCAATAACACTCGTATTTCTCTAAAGTGTGATATTAATAAATAATCAATCATCTGCCTTCCAGACAGAGAAAATAATGGTACAATATTTGCCTGGAAAATAGTATTTTAAGTTTTAATATACAGTCTGAGTCAAAACGGAATGTGTGTGCATTTCTTTATAAAAATAAAAGCATCTAAAAATCAGATTAAATTACAATTAGATTTTTTTAAAGGTTTTATAGGTACATAAAGTAATTCATATCAAGATTATATAATCAAAGAAAACGGAAAGCTGGATAACGAAACAAAAAGTTGCTTATGTATTTGTGACGAAGTCTTAGTCATAAGCGATCGCACAGTACAGCATGTAAGCTCTTGCTGATTTCGTTTAGGTCTCTCCTTTAAGGCTATCTTCGGTTAATGTGTTAAAGAATAGGGGCCGAATTCGGAATATTTTTTCAGATATAAAAGTACTCAAACATTAATATTAAATTCTGGCAACACTGTCCTGTCGAAAATCACTTATTTTATCATACTACTCATTTTTATTCGAGTTGACACATTTTTTCTTTTACAAAATGTGTTTTTCAATTTTTTTTCCTGTACCGTAATGCTAAATAAGCTATCCCTTCACATATTAAAAGGGAAAACTAATTATTTATGAAATATTTTGAAATTTTAAAAACACTGTATTATAAACACACACACAAATGCATGAGTTACAACGTCACAAATTTTTAGAAAAATTGAGGAATTTTTTTCTGTTTGAAAATGTGCTCCGCGTCAAGTTCACGCTCTCGTACATATGGCGAAAACAGCCTTAAGCAAGTTTAATAAATAAATAAACTTGTCATGACATGTATATTATTACGTGACAAGGTATTTTGCGACTAATATTGCTTATATATTTCCAGAAAGGTAAAAAAAGAAAGGAAAAAAATTGAATTATCGTTTAATATACCGAAAGGTTAAGCAATGTCCGTTGTGACGTATCCGGCCACACAGCTGTGAATCGGCTTCTTTTGTGGATATGATCACCACGTGCAATGACATCTGCACCCTTAAAATATTGCGCGGTCTTGTCTTAAACATCACTCCGGCAACCTTTGACACCACGAGGAATCCCTACTCCGCTCATGAACCGTAACTTGAGGATAAGGACGCCGACCCTATCATCCCGAAGACCCTAGAGAGGGCAGAGAGGGAGGTGGTCTGAAAACTTAACTGAAAACGGACGCAACCTCCTTCTTCACAAGCAACAGAACTTGGACTCTAATGATCTAAATAATATTTTATTAAATTCAATGTTTATACTGTAAGTAATAGCTGTGACGTAAATAAACTAAATATTTAAATTAATCAATATCACGCTACCTTTATTTATCTCCAACGTCACACGGTATATTAGAGCTGTCAAACTTGCCAACTTATAAGGATTTCCAATTAGTGAAAGCATTATGAGAAAGAGCATTTTTTAAAAACTCTGATAGATATTATGGTATAATTCCCCCACCTACAAAAATAAGGCAGCAGTTAATAAAGCAAGTAAAAACTCTTGTTTGTCTAGCACTAAAAAGTTCATTCCACAGGTTTTACGGTAAACTTGAGTTACTTATTTAAATTAATAAAACATTTTGATTTATCTCCCGTCAACATATATAAGAAATTGGCAAAAGTATTTCCAATTATATATTATGAGAAAGAGATTTTTAAAAATTTAGATAATTAAATTCCCCAATAAAAGGCACTTTAAAAAGAAACTTTTTTTTAGCACTAATCATTCCAAGGTTTTAAATTAATCCCCCTTTCAAAGGAACAGATGGTTCAAATCCCTAAAACATTTCAAATTAGAAAGTATTTTAATATCTTATATGTCAGGTTTAACTTAAATTGATTTAAAATTAAATTCTCACATATAGCACTTAAAAAACTTTACTTTTCAAATTTAAATTTTTAATCCTTTTTCTCGAAGCTAGATGGTACTAAAATTTTCTAAAATCCAAGATCCTTTTAAAAGTTTAAGTCAGCATTCTAGACTCGAAAATCAATATTTATACTTTACTTAAGGGAACAAAATTAAATCTTCATTTGGACCCTCTCTCTCTCACGGTCAAAATGGTTTTAGAAAATTCTAGAATAAGATCCTTTAATTAAAGATCATTCTGACTGTTTTGTGAACTTTGAAATGTGCAACACTTTATCTACTCATGTGTACTGAAAAAAAAATATTAGAAATTACGTGATGAAACTCGGTTTATAAAAGATTCTTGCGTTTTTCAATAAGACAGCGAACAAATGTATAAAAAATTATTGATCTTTTTTGGCTAATGTAACACACTAAAACAGAACAGCAGTCATCCTGGTTCGATCGAACGTATTTCATGAATAATGAAACCTTAAAATTAAGAAACGCAACTGTTACAAGCAAGGAATCGCTTTAAAACGCATTAGAATTTCTGTGGAAACCCATTGGTCCAACAGAAACAAGAAACACAAGTTCATTTTATGCTCAAAAGACTGAAAGCAGACATAAATGAACATGGTGAGTAAACAAAATACTAATTGTTCAATTTTAAGTAAACGAAGTTTGTCGAAGTTATAACTGTACATCCATTGTAATCGTACGATGACTTTTTCCATCCTTTCTGCTTAGCAGAAAGCAGCTTCCTTTTCTTAGAATATATATATTTCCATTATAATTTAAATTAGTCTAAATTAATTTCTTGCGTTACAAGTTACTTTATATTATGCTATGTTAGCTATATATATAAACACTGCAAAAAAATTAAGGAAGTATATGGATTTAACAAAATTTCGCAAATATTTCGTCTGATAATTAATGTAAAACAAAACATCCATAATATAAACAGTAGCAGAAAACAGAAGAAAATTTCATGTATTCATGACTTCTAAAACCAGAAAAAGGATACAAGTGCAGAAATCATGATTTCTTAAGAGCTGTTATTCTTCGTCATCTCAATGGTAAAATTCAACCTTTTTGCAGTTGTTTTGAAAGAAGAGGACTGAAAAATGTCACGACAAAGTGATTTACCGGAATCCTTGACTTGGCGTATTATCGGGAGACTGAAATCCGGGAAAACTAAAAAAACTGTAGGGGATGCTGTTGAAGAGGCGTTGAAGTGCTGTTGAAGAGTTGTCATTGCAAGACCGTGGAATCAGTGGCGTAACGGAGAACATTTGGGACTCCCTGCAAAGTCAAGTCTTGGGTTCCCAAGTTGTATTTTACTAAGGTACGTTCTAAGGCAGGAAGGTGTACGTTTCGCCTTCCTGCCACCTCCTCCATTCGGACCCGCTGGCGCGTCTGCTTCATTGGACTGCTTGGCTTGGGGTACACCATCCCTTTCCGCTTGTGCGGGAGCGTCCTGATTTGTATATTTTTCTCTCACATGGTCTATCTTTTTCACCCAACCTACTGGGTAAAAGCGCCTACGGCGCTGACATCCGCGATGATTTAATTTTAGTTTTTTAGTTATATAGGGATTGGAGTCAAGTGCTGCTTACGGACTAGTCCTGATTCAGTTTAGAGTTTGGCACCAGACATGTTTTGATATGACGAGAAAGGGGCACTCTAAATAACCCTATATTCTTTGAGGACATATCACATTACAGGTGAGGTGGTTTGATGGTATGGGCTGGAATACGCATAGGTGGATGTACTTACCTGTATATCATTCGTAATGGCAATTTTACTGCTCAAAGGTATGCAGACGAGATTTTGAGACCCCATGTCGTACGCTTCAGCCATTGGTGTTTCATTTCTTTTAATGTTGGATAGTGCCAGACCTCATACAGCTAGTCTTGTGGAGAAATTTCTTGAAGCTGGTACAATACAACGCAGGGAGTGGCCACCATCCTCTCCTGATGTAAATCCGATTAAGCATGCTTAGGACACACTCGGACAGCGTGTTGCTGCAAGACCAAGATGCCGTTTTACTGCCCAAGACTTGTAGATTACACATTGCGACATGGCCGTCGTTCGATAGCCATGTCGTGGGGTTTCAGCGTAAGTTAGAGGTGTGGGATTCTCGGAATGATGAGACATTTTAGAATTCTTAATATGACTTTTATTAAGAATTTAACTTAGATTACTTAGATATCGAACAAACTTATATTAAGTGAGAATAAACCAAAACACGAAGTCTTAACTAACTCAGATCGCGCAATTAGATCACTTAACAATATAAATATATTATACCCGCCTAATTTCAATCTCAATAATATACTAGCATTCAGAATATAATCTTTCTACCTTGGTTGAATACTCAACGTCCAATCTATTTCAAATCTTTCTCGTAAGGTTGTACAATGGTATGTACCTTGGTTTAATTGGCGAGAGGGCGTCTTGATTCTAGGTAAGCCGTCGATCAACACTTCTATCTTCTACACTGAACTTTCTCTAAATTGCCATATTGCTCACTAAAATTTCTATCCTTTTAAAGGTTATCTTATTTGCATCTATGCTTCGTTTCACTTCTTGGATTAGGGTTGGAAAAGTTTTGCCATTAATCGTGGCCGTCAAAGAACATAGAGGTTATGTTAGAGGAAGAACGCGAGAGATGTCACAACCCCCTCCAAGAAGAAAAACGTGATTTATTCAAGGGTCCTCAGAACCCTTAAGAAATTACGTGCCTAAATTTTTATTTCTGAATCTCCTCACTTTCTAAGTTTTATTTAAATTTTAACCTTGAATCCTCATTTTAACTTCTATAATTTCCAATATTTAACTTCGTTTCTGACTCATCAACGCGCAAATTCCCTTCATCTACCTTATTATCTTCAACCAGCGAATCTTGAATCGCCAACGCTTTCTGATCAAAATCTAAAACAATCCTTGATCCACTTATAAAATCAACACCACAAGAATACATGGGTATTCCAAATCCGTCAACACATGAAACAACCAAGGTTTTTTAAATTCTCGGATCTGAAAAATTTAATTCTACAATTCCTATATTTTGCATTTCCCCTCCCTGTGCGGATCACCTGAGCTCGCGATTTTTTACTTGTTTATAAAAATATTTTTTATATATTTCTTCCGATATAAATGATTTATCTGCTCCGGTGTCCCTTTAGCGCTTTCAAAATGTGTTATTTAATAAAATAGAACGTGGGAAGCTCCACGGGTGATATACATATCGGAGAAGTTTAATTGGTATATCCCTTGCCGTTTCCCTTTTGATTATGAACTTCATTAACTTTCAAAACATTCAATCGCCCCCTTTGATCCTATCGCCTCGACTGAAATTTTCACTAAACCCCCTTATTTCTGCGGTCCCCTCTATTTAAAATTATCATTTCGATCTTTTCGAAATTGGTACCCCCTTTTTCGTTGAATCTCTGATCATCATTCTGAAATCTATTCCTACCAAACCACCTATTACTTGACGGCTATTCTCATAAGTCCCCTTAGAATCATTTCTGCCATTATTTGGTCTACCCCCAAACCCCTCAGAATTTCTCCAGTTTCGGATTATCATAAAAATTTAGACATCCTATGCGCGTTTTGACTCCGTCTTTCCATATTATCACTATTCTGCGAACCCCTTTAATTTGTAAGAATACCTCTTCAAATTTAGCTAATATTTCTAAAAAGTTGTACCGTGTTCTGCGGTTTCCCGAACTTCCACATAGTCCGGGAATTGTGGTTCGAGTCTAAAAAAAATGTGTTTCACCAATTTGTCTGCGACATCCCTAGTTCCAAATTTTATGAAGTTTGAAATCGTAAACAAAATCTGTTGGTTCCTGATTTCTTCCCTGCTGGGACGCAAAACCTCGCTTCTAACTCTTCTTATTTTTTATTGCGGGGAAAGCTTTCGCCATTCTGCCTTTAGCTGCGCGAAATCCGTGGCTGTATCTTGCACTAGCACCGATCCAAATATTGAGTACCAATCTTGAGCCCTTCCCCCGAGATGATTTTTCAAATAAGCACATGAAAGTTACTTGGAATTTCAAGTAACTGTATTTGATTATCTATTTCCTCGAGAAATTCAGTCACATTTCTCGGACCCGAAAAGCAAAATTTCTGGTAAAATACCAAACCCGCTTGAATTTCCCAACCAGAGTATATAAATGCGTAAGTCAAAGCGAAGTTAGAGGTGTGGGATTCTCGGAATGATGGGGAATTTTGAATTCTTAATATGACTTTTATTAAGAATTTAACTTAGATTACTTTAGATATCGAACAAACTTATATTAAGTGAGAATAAACCAAAACACGAAGTCTTAACTAATAGATCGCGCAATTAGATCACTTTGTCAATATAAAAAATATTATATCCGCCTAATTTCAATCTCAATAATATACTCTAGCGTTCAGAATATAATCTTCCTACCTTGGGTTTAATATACTCAACGTCCAATCTATTTCAAATCTTTTCGTAAGGTTGACAATGGTTGTACCTTGGTTTATGGCGAGAGGGCGTCTTGATTCGGGTGCCGTCGATCAACACTTCTATCTTCTACACTGCTTTTTTAAATTTGTTTGCTCACTAAAATTTCACCCTTTTTTAAAGGTTATCTTTTTGATCTATGTTCGTTTCCTTTTGGATTTGGGTTGGAAAAGTTTTGCCATTAATCGTAGCCGTCAAAGAACATAGAGGTTATGTTAGAGGAAGAACGCGAGAAATGTCACAACATAGTCAAGAGCGGATCAGTGTTCTGCAAAGTTTCATCGATAACCTCATCGCATCCATGCTAAACAGGTGTGCGACAGTCTTAAAGGTTCGGGAGAATCCCACACCACCTGAATCATTTTCAAATAATCGATTTTTTGTCATTTACATGTAAAGAAATTATTGTTCTGAAACATCATTCCATATTCTTTATACCATTCCAAAAAATTACAGTTTCTATTCAATTGTTTTTTGCTTTTTTTTCTGTATTACGTTTTGTTACACCCGTATCCTCCAATTTATGCCCATGTATGGCTGTCGCGCAACGGTTTCTTCCATTTCTTGCTAACTCCCCTAGTTTGTTTTAGCTGTGTATATTTTTGATCTTTCAAGGACGCATACAAGGTGATATCACCGAACAGCTTGAAGTGAAAAAGGAGTGCAACAGGGGGATGCATTGGTATGCCTCCTGTGTGTGTTTACCACTCTATCTACCGAATAAATGATTTACTGCAATTTTTTTTCTTGCGGTATTTTTTTTAATCACTGCATAGAAAATTAAGGGATATACATGAATAAAATACTAAACTTAGGGAAATTTAATCTATTAGAGTTAATTAATTAAATTGATACTTTAAAGTACCGTCAGTACACGAAGATCTAAAATATTCTCATAATACAAAAAGACCGAATAGCTTTTTTAGCACAGTTTTAATTCTTAAAAATGCTAAATAACCAGAGAACACTAGTATTTTACAGCTCAAAATGTTCAATTTTGAAAATTGTAAAATTTTTAAAATTTATTTACTCTTTTAACACATAAAAGCAGGTTTTACGCTTAAAATTAATTTGATGATGTTCAAAGAAACTGTTCTTTTTCATTAATACACAAAAATTCATTACACGTTATGTATTTTGAGTGAGGTTTCGATTGAATGTTTTTTAAGGCACTGCATCCTGGGGTAAGAAATACTGTTTCTGAACATGAACTACTGCACCTTGAACCTTGTTTAGTCTCTTGATTGCCATTTTAAGAATTTAACGAAAATTTCAGCAGATAATTTGCTGGTATGTCATTATCTGAAGAATCATTGATTAGTGCATCATTGCTTTCAGTTGGTGAGTTTTGTAATAAATCCAAAGCCTCTTGAAGACTGAGCTCTTTCTAGACACTCTAAGAAAAGGAAAATAATAATAATAATAGCTCCTTGAAAACCTCCTTATATATATATATATATAATTGTTAAATCTCAGTTACAAATAAGGAAATTAAAATGTTTCTAATTTTTGAATAAATTATAGATATTTAATTTAATTGGGTGATAAAAAAAACAAGCTCAGATTCCAAGTAGAAAATGTTTACAAAACGTTAAAATAAAAGAATAAAAAAGCAAAATAAATAAGTTAAGCTAAAAAGAAATGCCAAAAAAGCATAAGTCTATTGCACTATAGTGATGACTCTACAACATAGCAAAAATCAACAATATGCCACACGGATGAAAAAAAAAAATACTTTCTTGCTCTAACACCCAGTGCACTGTGTGTGTGTTCGGTACTTATAAGTTTCACAAAATTATTCAACTGTAAAATTAATTATATACATTGTTCACTTAAAATAAATATTCAAATCGTTTTCTAAAGTCTGAACTAACGTATAATAAAAATAAGGGACTTATCTTTTGACAATGAATACTTTTTCGGAACAAAAATGACTATCTTCGCAATACGATAAAAATATCAGCTGAAAACGCAAATTCTGTTTTAAAACTATTCGCCTTCCCCGCCAAAATACTCATCATAGAACCTGTGCTGCCATGTATCCTAGAAGAGTGGAATTAAAAGAGTGTTCCTGCTACATATAGTCAGAATATTCGTAAAAATGGTGATTCTATGCAATTTGAAAGTGAATGGTACTTATAAGTACCATCGGTAGATAAAAGGGTCAATAAAGCACTTGAAAAAGTTATTAGAGACTCAAAGATCAATATTAGAGGAAATATTTTAATTCAATTCAAATA
>BMAV01022442.1:0-46491 GCA_019973955.1 Trichonephila inaurata madagascariensis
TTCCCCCTTTACAGAAAAGTTTTGCTTTCGAATCTAGGCCGTACCCGTTTCTTAGCAGCAAAAACACTGGAAAAATAGTGCGGATTTGATTCGATTAAATATGGCATATACTCATACATGTTAAGCAAATTTTGTAGCTCATATAATTTTTTAGCACTCGGCCTTGTTCCTACTAAGGACGTAATGTGCTCTTGAATTTATATCCCAAAACATGACCAGGAGACCCACTGCCGCAGCCACGAGATTTGTAGTGGGACACCAATCTAAAGACCACTATTTGGGGAACAGTGATCATATCAGACTCGTCCAATATAAAGTAAACAGCATATGGAAATTTGATTAACATAAAACTAATAAAAATGCAAAACAACATTTTTTATATATATCTAAGCTTTCGATTTATTAAAGTATCTTTCATCGGAAGGCCACGCGATTATTTTTTCATTTCAACTGCTAGTAGTAAGATGACTTCCATATTTATTGAAAAGCAGTGTAGTACAAGAAGTCGAGTGTCCTGCGTATCCTTTAAACTTGCACCTGTTGACGAATTATGAAGATACTCTTTCCTTTGACCAAGTATCGGAAGGTGACACGATAATTTCTCTATTTAAACTTCCGGTTACAAGATGACTTCCAGATTTATTGAAAGCCAGTGTACTACAAGAACGCGAGTGGCCTGCGTATCTTGCATCTGTGGACGAATTATGAAGATAGCCTTTCCTGTCCCCCAGTATCGACCCGATAGTTTGCCTGAAAAGGTGAAAAAAGTGTGTGTGAATTTAATAATAATAATCTTCACTTACAATCTAATATCAATAAAAAACTCTTTGTGCATGAAATTTTTCAAAAAAAGGAGATATGTTATCAATTCATTTTAGCTCCCATTAAGACTGTCATATTAGAGGATTATCTGTCAAGGTCATTGGTAACAAATAAACAGTTTTCCCACAGAATTAACTTTTTTTGTATTATATGTTTCAGTATACTCATTAAAATAAATCTTGGCCAATTAATCCTTCAAAGTGCTCAATATGCTTTTCAATGTATCAAAAAACTCTTTAACATTGTGAAAAAAAAGCGCAACAGAATTATATAATTTACAACTTCCCTAAAAAAAAGGATGCAGGTAACCATACCAGTAACTTCGAAAGCCAGCAAAAGTAATATTTTAAGTTAAAAGAAACGTAATAAAAAAATCTCTCATCGTAGGATTACAGCAAAGCAAACAAAATATTTTTTTTATTTAGTTATAGGATCAAAGATAGCTAATGAGCGTTGCGACATAGCCATCCTGTGATGACCATGTCGTGCCGGTTCCGCGTAAGCTAGAGGTGTGGGATTATCAAAATGATGAGACATAATACTTCTTAATACAACTTTTATTAAGAATAACTTATATTACTTAAATTCTAATTTGACAATTTTAATTAAAGTGAGAGTCAACGCCCAAATTAAACCACGTATTCAAGTCAGATCACGCAACTAGATCCTTTATCTCAATTATCATTAATAATCCTATTCATCTAATTACTTATATCTAATATTACCTTTTTCAGTTCTCCTTCCTTTACCTAGAGAATGGTATCTATAAACTTTATAAACGATGATTCCAACTTCTTTATCTTAGGCTTCTATTCTTTCCCAAAACTATCGGACTGCTAACTCTTGATCCGCAAGATTTCACCCTAAGCTTTGTCAAGCTATCGATCAGAATAATTCCACACTACTATCTCTAAGCTTGCCGCGCTATTGATCAGAATGATTCCACATTAAACTCTCTCTAAGCTTGCCGCGCTATATCCTATCATCAAAGCTTCTATCCTTTTATAGTATATCTAATTTACATATTATCTTTGTTTATCTTCTTGGTATTGGGTTGGAAAAGTTTTGCCATTAATCGTGGCCGTCAAAGAACATAGGAGCAGGTTAGCAGAAAGACGCGATAGACGTCACAACCCCCTCCAAGAAGAAAACGTGATTTAGCCTGCGGCTCTCAATGCCCTTAATAAATTACGTGTCTAAATCTCTATTTCTAAATTTCTTTCGCTTTCTGAGTTTTATTTAATTTTAATCTTTAAATCCCCATTTTAAACTTTTATAATTTCCAATATTTATCTTGACTTTAATTTTCATTGCAATTTAATCTTAAATTTTAACTTTTATAATTTCCAAAATTTATCTTGACTTTAATTTTCATTACTCATCTTAGAATTAAATTTTAATATTCAATTTAAATTCTAAACCGTGGACAATAAATTTTACCTCAATAATCCAGTCAACATTAATAATTACTGCCAATTTATGCCCACTCTCACTTTTACATTTCAATTACTTAAAATATTTATACACTTAAATTTCTAAAACAAATATTCTTGGGTGCGCAGACCCACCTAACACTGCATATGGAGCTTAAACTCGCTCCCCTTCTCTTGTTGAAGTTATAATTCGTATACTTTTCGATTTCAGGGTCAGTCTCCCCTGAAATGAAAACCTTTTTGGAGTCTCTATTTCCATAATATCAATCAATTTCACATATATTATTTATATATCACAGCAATTTTTTATCTCCATCCCCACATCTGGTTTCAACAAAATCCCTTAAATGAGCTGCAGCGCTACATATATTGTTAGTGCCCTGACTACTGCGTACTTCCCTGAACCAGATGCCTCATAATACGTAAATAATACAACAAATATATATATACATATTATACAATTACAAACATTTTCAATAAACTATTATAACAAATAACCAAAGGAATTTTCGCATCTCACTTAGAAGTCATACATCGAAGCAAACAAATGTGTGATTACAAATGTTTTCTTCAGAAAAAATTTTAACAAGTCAAAAGTTCCAAAATTAAATGAACACTCATTGTAGTGTTTGGACTTGGCTTATAACTTTTTGGCACCGCCTCGAGACTTCCTTCTTTGATATACCTTCCGACCACTTGTTGGAAAGACCATAGTACGAAACAATACAACCCTGATTTTATGTTTTCTCCCACATTCACATCCAACGATGAGGTGTCATCACTCTTCTTTCCTCGGTTGTACTGGAATTTCTTGTTGTTGTAAGGCTTGTAATCTCCTTGTCGTCCTTTCCTCTTTGGACTTCCAACTGTGTCCTTGGCTGGTCGGGGGTTCTTCTGTTCTCCGCTGTCGTGGCCTTAGACTGTATCTTTGCTTCATCTGTAAACTTCAGTGCACTCTTTTTGTTCCTTTCCGTTTAGAAATAGTACTGATGACATTTGTCTTTTATTATTATTATTGTTGCCCTTTTCTTTGCCATACTTTCTTTGTGGTCCACTTGCCCCGACAAATCTGATCTTTTAATACCTCTTATTATATCTAAAACCTTTTTGTTTTTATTTTCATTCCTAACTGAACTAGGTAGTGATCTGACCAGTGATTTGTTTCCTTTTGGCGGGTCCTCTCTCTGTATTTTATATTGGATTTTAGCATTGGTTACCAATCCCTTTGCCTCTAACCCTACGTTTCACCGCAGATCTTTTTCTTTCCCAGATGGTACTTATTTAATCTTTGATGTACTTTTCCGAAGTACTAGTTTCCTGACTTGATCTTATACTATTTGGGATACCTGTTCCTAATTCGACCTCGTCACATTTCCTATGACGATATATTCTTATTTGATCTACGTTAACTGTTAATCTTTTTCCTGATTTCCATATTACAATATTATTACAATTCTTAACTTCTAAGACTCTATAAGGTCCCTCAAATTTTTGTTTAAATTTAGCACATACTTTGTTAGCTGCTGAACTTACAGGGTGTGTTTCCAATAAGACCCAATCATTTACCTTTATTTTTATGTCTTTTCTACGTCTATTATAATATTTTTCCCACCTTTCCTGTTTAATTTTCGTACTTAGTCTAGCTTCTTTAAAGCTTTTCTGTATATCTTGAATTTTGAATTTTGAACTTTCCGATATCATAACTAGTTTTGAAATGGTGTAATCAATTTTCGACCTAAAATAATTCAGCCGGTTTTTTTCCGTTGTTTCATTCACCGCCGTACGAATAGCGTAAAGCAAACTCACGTAAATTGATCCCAAGTATCGTGTTGATCATTAACATAATTTGCAATCATTTGCACTATATCTCGATTAACTCTTTCAGTCCGATTTGCTTGTGGTCGATATGCAACAGTCTTCACATGCCTTATGCCTAATCTTTCACTTAAGTGCTCAAAAATCTCGGATATAAATTGGGGACCATTATCACTTATTAATTTTATTGGAGCTCCATAACGCGATATAAAGTTATCAAAAAATATCCGCTATTATACGAGATGAGGCCTTTTAAGAGGTATAATTTCAGCCCATTTGCTGAAATGATCGGTTATTACTAAAATATAGCGGTTACGTCTTATTCTCGATATAGATACGGGGCCTAACAAATCTAACGTCACTATCTCATTCGGATAATTCGATATAATTGGATTTAATCGACCAGCTGGTAAACGCGCGTTTTTATAGTTATTAACTTGGCACATATGGCATGTAGAGCATATTGATCAATAAATTTTCATGTACGGGAAATAACAAACGTCCCGAATTTATGATACGTTTTAAATCTGCCTGCGTCCAGCGATTGGCTTTTGTCATGAAATTCTCTCATTATTTCATTCCTTAAAGATTTTGAATGTATACACGCATTTCACCTAATGACGTTGCGTGTTTCGCATAAAAATAATAATCCTTCAATTAAACGGAAATCGTGGACTAATTCTCACATATCGTTGCATTAACCGAGTTATCTTCCGGGTTTTCTAAATATCTATATATATGACCTACCCTGGGTCATTTTTTGTTCATTTTATTAATTGTTCCCTGCGAAGTAAGTACCAAATCCTTGATTATGGCAATAATTAATCTTATCACCAATTATACTTTTAATTGATTCCTTTGAAAGAATGTCAGCCACTGCATTTTGAGTTCCCGGTCTATGTTCCCATTCTATATTGAATTCTGCTAACTTTAGTAGTGCCCATCTAATCATCCTACTCGACAAATTTTGCCATGTGTTAGGCGTGTTAATGCGGCGTGATCTGTTATTACCTTAATTGGTAATATTCCTAAATATGTTCTAAATTTGTTCAACGCCCATACTACTGTAGACATTCTTTTCGGTTACTTTTAATTCCTCCTGCGTTGTTCAGGTAGGACGCAAATACCACTGGTCTGTTTTTTTGGGTTTAAAGTACGCCCTAAACCAATCGAACTGGCATCTGTAAATAACTCGAATGGCCCAAAAAAGTTTGGAAATTTTAAAACTGGCGCTTTTGTTACCGCCTCCTTGACCTTCGAATCCCTTTTTTCCTTTTTGGGACCAGAAAAATTTTTTTTAAATTTTCGTTTAAGTTATAAATGGTCACAAATATCCGCATAATTTTTAATAAATTTCGGGCCCACGGGGGAATACCAAAAAAACTTTGGACACCTTTTTGAGTTACGGGCGGTTTCATCTCTTGTATAGCTCAAACCCTTTTGTCTCACCCTTTTTAATTCCTTCTTTACAATAATTAATCCAAATTTTAATTCATCGCCCCCAAATTTACATTTTTTTTTATTTAATGTCAATCCTGCATCCCTTAACAACAAAAAAACTTCCTTAAATTTTAACATGGGAGGAATGAGGGAACGAGTTTACGTCATCCATGTAAAACTCACAAATTTCCCTATCACCGGTTTTAGGTTATGAAATTGCTTTTGAAAATTGGGGCCCCCTGTAAACCGAATGGCATCCGCTTGAAAGCAAAAGTCCCACTTTTTTACAAATCGGTCTTAACTATATCACTGGGGTTTACTGCCATTTGAAAGTACCCACTTTTAGATCAAGAGATGACATTATTGTTGATATGGTATGTTCGTTAATAAATCATCTATTGGTAAAAAGGGGATCGCGGATACTTTGTGATCAATTTAATTTTCTATAGTCTACCAAAAAACTATATGCTTCCGGATTATCTGGTGGTAACCCATTATTTTTTTGCATAATACAACAGGTGACGCGTATGGGGACTGAATTGGAACAATCCCTCTTGTAACATTTTTTTTATGTGAAAATCATTATTGCTTGCTTAGTGCGATCATACCTATAAGGCCTTGAAGCTACTGGTGGGTTATCTCCCGTGTCAATTTCATGGTATAAAACATGAGTAAGCCCTGGTTTGTCTGAAAATAACCCTTTAAAACTACTAAACAAATTTTGTAGTTTTGTTTTCTACTTCCCCAATTTTTTTTTTAGATAAATCTATCCCCAACTTTTTCCTCTTTAATTGGTTAAACCCAAACCTTATTTATTTGAGAATCTGGAATTTTCAACGATTTTTGATTAAAATCTAATACGATTCTTGACGCACTTATGAAATCTATACCTAGAATACAGGGGTATTCTAAATCTTTCAACACATGAAATGACCAATTTCTTTCGAATTGTCTGATCCTAATTTTAAATCTACAATCTGTTTTGGCATTTCGCACCCTGTGCTGTTATTACCGGGGCTCGCGATTTTTAATTTGCTTATAAAAAAAATATTTTCTATATCCCTTCTTCCGATATAAATGATTTATCTGCTCCGGTGTCCCATAGCGCTTTCAAAATGTGTTATTTAATAAAATAGGAACGTGTGGAAGTTCTACGGGTGTATACATATCGGAGAAAGTCTAATTGTTCTCTTGTCGACACCCCTTGGGGGTTGATCATTACCTTTTACAATATTTAATCGTCCCCTTTGCGTCCTATCGCCTCGATTGAAATTATTACTCGAACCCTTATTTCTACGGTCCCCTCTATTAAAATTATCATTTCGCTCATTTCGAAATGAGTAACCCTGGTTATTGAATCTTTGATCATTATTTTGAAACCTATTCCTCTCGAACCCTCTATTATTTTGACGGCTATTCTCATAAAATTCATTTCTACTGTTATTTGGTCTACGCCTTATTTCAGAATTCCTCCAGTTTCTACCATTAGCTTCAAAATTAGGCATCCATCATTTTGACCTCGTCTTTCTATATTATCGTTCTGATAACCCTTTGTAATTTGCAAGAATATCTCTTTTTCGAATTTAGCCAAGACTTCTAAAAGTTGTATCGTGTTTTGTGGATTTCTGACTTCCACATAGTCCTGTATCTGTGGTTCGAGTCGAACTAAAATATGATCCACTAAGTCTGCTTGGGACATTCCTAATTTAAGGCCCTTTTTTTCTTTTTCCCCATTTAAATAAACCCCAAAATCATTAAAAACCTATTTCTTCCCCTTTTTTTGGGACCCCAAAAAACCCACTTTTATTTTTCCCCCTTATTTTTAAAACCGGGGGGGAAAAGCCTTCCCCCTTTCATTTTGGGACCTGCCAAAACCCGCTGTCCCTTTGAAATTTTGCAAAATCCCCGAACCAAATTCAAAAATCTGGGGTTTTTTTCCCCTAGTTGTTCTTTTAAGTAACAAAATTGACCAAACCTTTTGGGGAAATTTCCCTTTTTTAATTTTTTATTTTTTTTAATCTAAAAACCCCAAAACCCCTGAATTTTTTTCCCCCGGGGAAAGCTTTTAAAACCTACTTTTTTTTCTTATTTCCCGGGGGGGAAAAAGTTGTTTTCAGTTTTGACTCCCAAAATCCGGGGGTGTTTTTGCCCCAAAAGCCAAAATGGTTCCCAATTTTGGGGTTTGGTTTACGGGTAGTTAAAAATTAATTACTTTTTTTTAAGTAACTTTTTTGGTTTTTAAACCTTTAAATTCTAATTTTTTGCCCAAAAAAATTTTAAAGGTAAAAGTCCCCCAAATTAAACCCCAAAATATTGGTTATTCAAAGCCCCCCAGATCCCCAAAATTTAAACCTTTTTATTATTATAAAATAATAACCAAAATTCTTTTTAATTATTTTTATTAAAAAAACCTTTTTCAAATTTTTCCTTTTAAATTAAAGTGGATCAAAAATTTAAAACGTATTCCAATTCCCCCAAATTTTGGGTTTTTTCTAATTTTTTTCCCAAAATTTATATCAAAATTTTCCTTTTTTCCCCAAGTTTCCCCCTTTTAATTTTGGAAGGTATCATAAATTTTAAAACATATTCCAATTCCCCTTTTATCTTGGGTTCTTTTTTCCCAAAAACTTTCAAAACCTTGCCGCGTTTCCCCCAAAAAAGTTTTTACCCTTTTTATAGAATTTTAATTTTACAATTATTTTTTTAACTTCCGGTATTTTTAAAAAATTTTTTACTTTAAAACTTCCTAAAGCTTGGGTTATCCTACAAAAAGACCATAGAATTCAATTTCAAATTAGAATCTTTTTATTTTAAAATTTGCCTTTTTCCCAAAAAAATGGAATTTAAAAAAAGGAAACGTAATTTTTAAATAAATCTTTTTTTTTTGTTTTTTCACCAGTAAATTTTAAAAATTTTTTAAAACCTTTTTTTTTTTTATTGGGTTTAAAAACTATGCCCCCCCAACGGGTTTGGAGAAACACTGCATTACATCAATAACAATGCCGATGCCATGCAGGAACGTATGGCCTCTTTAATGCCACTTTCCAACGTATGTGATACAGTTATATCAATAATATTATTCTGAACAAGATCAGGATGTAAGTATAAATTTGCTTATCTCACGTGGTCTCTTGAGATTTGTAGCATTTCAGCTTTCGCGTTTTCATTTTTATTGCATAAGTTTTCTAAGCATTTCGGAAATGTTTTACGATACATGCAAGGCGCGTACCTAAAATTGCTGAGAAAGTTTCTAAGGCTGCGTGTCCCCTCCCTATAGACAAGAATGCTGATACAAGTTTTGTGTTAATATCGAATTTCCTGTAGGGTTTTTCTCGTTGACTTGTGAAGGCATGTCCATATGATTTTTTAAATTTTTAGCAAACAAGTTCCATTTTGGTTGAAGAACCGTATGAATCGTGTATTAAAATCTTCAATGAGAACTTGTTGCAATCACTACATGGAACATTTTGTAGCAATGAGGTCGACATTGAATTATTAATGAAATGATATTCATTTGATTCAGAATTTAAATCACTGGTACTCATACCTGATGTACTAGGAACAGCATCTGTTGAAATTTCAACACATTTATTATCCGATGATGAATTACTTGCAGAAGATTTTCCTTTTTCCAAATTTCGTATGCAGGCAGCACTTCGTTTGCTTAGTCGGCCTTTGGGCTTTCGATATTTTGAACTTATGCTATGAATTTTCCCAAAACAAAATAAGCTGTAATATAGAGCTTTAGTTCTGAAAAGAACTGTTTGTTGTTTATATAACGAAACTCACAAAGAAAGCTGTTTTCGCAATAAAGTTGGGAAGACTGAAGTAGTTCAGTTCAGTACAGTGATAATCACTGTAAAAGTGGAGACTTGGTCAACGCCTTAGGGCCCGATAGAATGGGGGATTAGTTTTAACTTGGTAACACAGTTAGTGATTGCCCCGTCCATCAGTATTTTTAAATTTAAATTTCCGCCTTGTTTTAACTGAAATTGATGAAAGTAGAGTATTGAAAATCTTTTAAAACCGGGAATATTAGAATCTTTTGGGGTTGATGTTAAGAATTTTTCAACTTTTTGAACTTGTTGTATTTTTTTTACATTTCGCTATTGAGTGAATACGACCATTCTCCGGGGTTTGGGAGATAAAAATTTTAAAAAATTTCACGCTGCGATTTGTATTTGATACAGTTTAATATAAAATGTTCACTATTTTTGGTGTTGAAATCTGCACACAAAGGATAATCTGTTTTTTTAAAAAAGGAAATAAATATCATTTAATGGAAAATTTTAGTTTGGGAAACTTATTGTTTAAAAAACTTCTGTATTTTTTTTTTGTTCCCCGGTCTATTCCACTTTTCAAGTTTTAAGAAATATAAATAAAATTTTTTATTTTCTTTTGCTTTTTTTCATATTTTTCTTTTTTATTTTTTGTGTTTTTTTTTTAATATGTATGAAGGTCTTCCCCGGGTAACCAAGGAATAATATTCCACGGCTCGGGGAGAGGTTTTTACCCAACTTATTTACTGTTTCATTAATCTCTATTCCCTTGTGAGCTGGTACCCAAATGAATGTAATTGATTGAGCTATTTGGAGGCACTCATGTAAAGTTGAATTTAAATTTAATATTATCTTTTTGGTTTTTCTATTAATATTTTCGGATACTTTTAGAACTGATAAGTTGTTTTGGGGATGACATATTTTTTTGTTTCAGAAATCCAATTTTTTCGCAGTCCATTTTGCCCATAGCTTCAGCTGTGAAAATTGAAATCATTTCTTTCAGTAAAAAAATTTTGTCGTATTTTTTTTCTTGGAGATCAAAATTCTATTGACTTTTGATTAGGGAAATTTTTTAAAACCCTCTGTTGCTATTATGATTTTGTTATTAAAGTTTGGGCTGAATGTAATCATTAAACATATTTTGTAACTATGACATCTGGAAGATTCTTATTTTGAAATGGTAGTTCATGAGTATAGATGTTTATTTTGTGATTTTCATAGATTGGAGGAGGAGGGATCAATTGAAGAATATCCAATTTAGATATACATGGTTCTTTGGGGCAGGTTGATTGTCTTTGAAAAATACCGGGTTTTCTTTTATCTTTTATTTATAAAAACATTATTTATATCCCAAAAAAAACTTTGCGATCGGTGGGGGGTTTTAATGCTATTTGTTTAGTTATAAAAATTTTTGGGAAAAAGGGAAAATTTTGATGATTAATAATACTTCCCTTCATAGACTCTCCTTTAAAAAATCTAAAAAAGGGGGTTTCTTGGGGGATCTAGGGGTAAACGGGCAATATCAAGTAAAATTTGGTTGTGTTTTTGTCTGTTGCTATTGCTAGAAAAGGAAAAAAAGTTGACTTCCCTAGTCAAAGATGGAACGGATTGTGGCATTTTAAATTTAAAAAAAATGATCAGATTTTTTCCCATTTTTAGAGAAGATAATTTAATGGCATTTAAATATTTGAATCCCCTTTTTGACGTAGGTAATTAATACATGATTTTTCCAGGTGATATTGGGGTCGAAGAAAACCCAGGATTTTTTTAAAATTCTTCACTTCGGGGGTTTTTTTCCATATTTTAAGTAAAAGGAGGTATTTTGCTTCTTTTCTGGGAAAAATTGATTAAGCTACTTTTTTCTGAAGAGGTGGACAATTTCCATTTTTCCCAGGCTGAAATATTATTTAAAAAATTCTTGCATTTCGGGTTATTGTTTTATTCCAATTTTTACCGCTATTGTATAAAATATGTCATCTGGAAAAACCCGAAGATGGTTTTCGAGTTGAATTTCAAATATATCTGCCATATAAATCAAAAAATAGGAAAAAGGGCTTAAGAACAAACCCCCGAGGGGGACGCTATAATTTTTTAATGATTTTTTAAAAATTGTCCCCCCCATTTAATTTGGGAAATTTTTCTTTTTGATGTAAGAAATTTTTTTTTCCATCGGCAAATTCCTTTCCACAGTATCCAACTTTTTTAATTTTGAAACAAGAATTTTACTTTTGGCCCAATTTGAGTCATATGTTTCTTTTAAAATCTAAAAGCTATGAAATAAAATATTCCTTTTTGTTTTCTAGGGCCCGTATGTTGTAATTGAAGTAACGTATTAATGCTGCTTCTAAGGGGGGGTAAAAAAACCAAGGGTGATTAACATGAAAAATTTTATTTTTTAAAAAATGAAATTAACATTCTATGCAAAATCATTTCCCTTTTTAATAATTTTGGGAATTAAAGAAGAGATATAGGACGGTAAGGGTGAAACTTCCTTTTGGGGTTTTTTTTGAGGTTTTATGAAAGGTGGAAAAATTGGTGTGAGTCCAACCTTTTAATTTGACTTTTAAGACCAACCCGTCATTAAAGGATTTCAGGAGAAGATGCTTTGATTTGGGGGGATGGTTAATTGTTTGTGAAAAAAATTTTTATGCCCTTTGGGCTGCTGTTCTTTTTATGAGATATTGCCTTTTTTAATTTTTGGGAGGGAAAAGGGGTATTAATATCTTGACTATTGTCCGGGAAAATAGATATTTGGAATAAATCGTTGTTTTGTTTTGCGTAATATTGTAAAAACAAAACCCCCTTTTGGGATTGTTCGTTTGTTTTAGGTTCCGTTATTTCAATAATATTAAAAAAGAAGAATAAAATTAAGATTTGTTCTATTTTTTGAATCCAGATTATTTTTAAAAAAAAATTTTAGAAGAGATTTTTTTACATGTCTTGTGCCAAAAGTTTTCTTTTTCAGGTTTATTGTTCGTTTTAAATTTTTTTCGCTTACTTTGTTTTTTCCAGTTTTTTTTTAAAAATTTTTTTTGCTTTATTAAGGAGTTGTTGTTTTTCCTCTTTAAAAGCCCGCATGCTGCTGTCCACCATGGAGCTTCCCCTTTTAACTGATCATGGGGTTTTTTTTTTCTTGAGATAAGATTTGAGCTTTTTTTAAATTTTTTTCTATAAAAATTTATATTTTGTTTTCATTTAAATTTAACTTTTTTTGAATAATATTGATAAATTTGTTCCCAAATTTTTTTTTGTTTAATATTATTTTTTGCTGAGCTGTTTTTCCTTTTTTAATTTAATTATAGGAAGTGGTCACTTCCAAAAAATCGGTATTTGTTTTCCAGAATTAATCATAATTTTTAAAATTTTTAGATGCTAAAAAAGAAAAATATATAGAAGTAAAAATTTCCCCCTGAATGGAGATAAGTTGGGGTTTTATCGTTTTAAAAATGTTAAGTCATTTTTCAATAATCCAATCCAAAAAACTTTTTTTGAAGCATTGGACATTTTTTATCCCCAAAATCTCATGAGATGCGTTGAAAAACTCCCAATATCAAACTTTTGATTATCAAAAAATATGATGCTATTTTTTTATAAATTGATTTTAAAGTTACCCGGTGGAATGGGGTTTTATTGGGAAAAAATTTTATAGGAACTTAAAACATCTGAACCTGGGCTATTAAAAATTTTAAGTCTTAACTAATTTCTGAGAAATATTTTATTGCGCTAATATCTTTGTTTAAAAACTATCTCATTAACCCCTTTCTTTTGGGTTTTCTATCAATTCTTTAATATATTCTTTTTGGGAATTGTGAAAATATCATTTAAAAACCAAGTTTTGAATTATTAAAAAAGCTTGCGTTTTGGAAAAAATTTTGAAAAAAAATATCTGACCTCGTTTTTAAAACCACGGGCGTTCCATTGGATTATATTCATGATTTAAAGGGAAAAAAAAGGACAATACTACGAACTAGTTTAAATGTCCAAAAAGAAAGTAGTTTTTAAAATTGAATTTTTTTTGGGGAATTTAAAAAATTTTTTATATTTATTTAAATTTTTTTTATTGTTCTACTACACTTTCTAATGTATTTTTTCCCCTTTTTGGGTTTTTGATATTTTCTTGAGTCTTTTTGTTTTTCATTGTTTTTCTTTTTTTTATTAGATAATCATCATCTTTTTTGGGAAATTTTATATTGTATGCAACTTTTTTAAGGTGGATTCCATGGTATTCATTGGAAGAAAATCCCAAAATTTTTTTGTCCTACCACGGTATTCAGTTCTGTCGTGAAGGGTGTATTATTTGTTCTAATTTTTTTTCAAATATGCTATTGTTTTCTTCAAATTTCAATTCTAATTTTGAAAATTTTTTTTCAAGATTTTCTATTTTCTCTGTTTGATTATTATAAATATTGGTCGAGTATGATGTTTTTTTTTTTTTGCCTTTGGAATTTCTCAACTGCTTCGTTTCTCGAGAATTGTTGCTGTACTTTAATTTTTAAGATTTCAACTTCGTGTTGATATTTTTTGCAAATTTTAGAGTTGGCTTCATGCGCTTCTCCACAAGAGCTACATTTTTTTTTTATTTCAGTTTCTTTACACTCATTTTCAGGGTGGTTTAATGAACATATATTCGGCATTTTATTGAGCTTCGGCAGAATTTTTGAAAGTGTCCGAATTTCCAACAATTTGTGCATTGCTTAGGTTTTTCAAAGTAAATGTTAGTTTTAAACATTTCAAACCCTATTGGAACTCTTTCGGGATTACTGCATCCAATTTGGGTAACTTTAATTGTTTTGATTGGTTTGAATCCAGATTCTAGGGGGGTTGACAAACCGTTGAATATCAAAAATTGCATAATTCTTATTTTCTAATTCCGATTTTATGTCATCTATTGTATATTCTCTGTCTATTCCTTGTAATATGCAACTACTGGTTATGCCAATAAGGAACAACCTTTGTACTTATTTTTACTCCATTAATTTTTTTTAATTTTTGCTTTTTTTGGCAGTCTCGCAATTATTTGTTTTAATTATAATCTCTCCCGTTTCTTGTTTTGTTATACTCAGAATACTTTTTTTAATTGTGAACTCTTTTCATTATTATTTCTTTTAATTTAAGTGGATTACCACTCTGAAAGTCATTTTCTGATTTTAAGAAAATTGCAATATTTGGACTCGTATTAAAATTTTGACCTTCCTAAGACTTAGCTAATAAAACCATTTCTGTTAAATTACATCTATATTTATTTAATGAAAAATTAGAATATGTACTTTCTACCTCCATTTTATTATTTGGGTGAGGGTAATCACCCATTTTCTCTTCTCCACTCCAACACTCAACTTTGAATCAATGCACTATCTTGTGTAAGTACTAAAAAAATGTCTTATCCGAAGATAAAAGAAAAGATATACTAAATAAATTTCAAGGTGGAAAAAATCAAAACGGTCTCACCGCTTCGAATCCGCTTGAAATGTTTCCTACCGGCAACAACCTTTCAGCCGAATCAGAAGTCCAATCCAGACTGAAGTAAACAAAAATTTGATACCAAACAGTTTGAGTTACAGTTATTTTTGTGTTGCCAAATTTTAGAAAAATATATAATTCAAATATAAAGTAAAAAAAATTCACATGAAGTAAAAAAAGTAATGTTCAAAATGAAAAAAAAAATACAATACAGAAGCGTAATTCTGCAACTGTCACTAGCAGCTGCGTTTGACAGATGTAAACAAAGAAGGCATGGTCAAGTAGGTGTTTGAATTGAAAAGAACATAACTTCCATAAAAATGATCGGAATTGAAAAGTCTTTTCGCATTCAGTAGCAGTGATTACAAGCATTGATAATATGCTAAAAGTGCAAAATCCAAAATTTGATCGAATTACACCAAATCGAAAGTCCGCTGTTTTCTCTTAACGTGCTCTAGATATGCATCCGTTGGGCATTTTTTCACGGACTGTAGTCTGGAGCCAAAATGTATTAATTGTTCATTGCCTCACTCTGCCGATTCTAAATTATGTCCCAAATGGAAAATAGATAAACAAATACAATAAATCAAAACAAACAAAAATATTTCTTATTTAGAAGCTAGAAAATTAATACCCCTTCAGATATCCCAAACATATGCCCAGGCTGATAAATTTTCACCAATCCATTTTCTGCTGCCACGCAGACAGATGAAAATATTACTAACATAAAATGTCTACCTTTAAATTTACTGCAACCGCTTTCATCTCCCCTGAAACCAAATATATCACTATCTACTCCTGCTGTTACCACATCTTCAACCCAAGCAGACCTCTTTAATAGCATCTACAGTGTCAGAGACTCAGCCACCAACTCCTGTTTCTGATGCAATGCTTTCCGCAGACAATATTGTGTTCACCCCTAATGAACCATGTTCATCAATCGTATTCGCTTCCCTATCCAACGCCAATCTTCAAACCCCTTCTGCATCTACGACAACACATTATTCAAAACAAAACACAAAAACTCAAGCAAGAAAAAGAAAAAAAGAATTAGTCAAAGAACAAAAGCCAGAAATCGATATTAAAATGACACCTCATATGCCCAAGAAAATCTACTATAAAGACGACGATATAATTATATATGACGTCGATGAAGAGGAAGCATTGAAAGTAGGTACGAACCGATCTTTAACCCCGACCAGATACAGAAAATAACTTTTTGTAATCGTACTTGTCGGACTTGGTGGGAGAAATCCTCACCAAGATCTGTTTACTTTTATAATTTTTAGAACTAGTTTTTTTTAATTTTATTTTGAGATCTTACAGTTTATTATTGCAATTGTTTTTATAAACCTTTTTGGCGATTTTATACTTTTAACGATTAAAGTCATTGTGTATTTTGTTGGCGCGGCAGCCGATTTTGGCCATCAGTGTCGCGGCTTGGCCGGGGTTGGCTCTTTTGCCATTGGGGTACACAGTCACTCACGTTAGTACGGTTTTAATGTATTTTAATCCTTATGTATACCTGTCTCATATGATATTTTAAATTTTTGATTCTGTTTTTTAAATTTTTAGGAATGTTAAAACAAATGTTTGGCGCAGTATAGCCAAATTTGGCTCTTGCGCCAATAAGTCCCCACACTCACGCACTCACTCACTTTAGTACGATTTTAATGTATTTTAATCCTTAGATGTACCTGATTCATATGACATTTTAAATTTTTGATTGTGTTTTTAAAATTTTATGAATGTTAAAACAAATCTCTCTCTCTCTCTCTTGACGCACTGTAGCCAAAATTGGCTCTTGCACCGATAAATCCCACACTCACTCAAGAATGAGTATATCAATTAGATATTTACGACAAAAAGTTTTGATTATCAGTCCTGTATTTCTAAAGAATCGGTCTTGATTTTACAAGCTATCATCTTACCATCTCTACCGGGAAACAATTCAAGAATTTTTCCCAATTTCGAGAAATTTCTAGGTAATTGAACATTTTTGATCA
Organism: Trichonephila inaurata madagascariensis; assembly: GCA_019973955.1. Taxonomy (NCBI): domain Eukaryota; kingdom Metazoa; phylum Arthropoda; class Arachnida; order Araneae; family Nephilidae; genus Trichonephila; species Trichonephila inaurata. Next base: position 16,756 of record BMAV01022442.1, read on the forward strand.
AAACAACATCATTATCTGTAAATTGAGAAGCACATTTTTAAATAAGCTAGAATGAGCTTATCTTAAATTTAGCAAAAACTCAGTTATCAACCTATACCAAAAGGATCTCATTAGCTTTTCGCGATTATTAAAAGTTTTAATTAAGCTTTTAGAGATATTGAAATCAAGATGAAGTATTACAAGTGGCAGTGAAATGATTCGTTTTCCTGTAATAAAATGTGCTGGAGTCAAAGGAATTGGTTCCTCTTTTTCATTACCACCGTAAGTGATAGGTCGAGAATTGATCATCCCTTCAATCTCAATTAGAACAGTTAATAACTGTTCAATGGTGAGTGATGATATTTCAAGTGTTTTTTTCGAAGCACGACTTTCACAGAACGCACTATGCGTTCATAGAAGCCACCCCAACAGCGGCACTCTCGACGGTGTAGTCCAATTTAATAGAGTGAGCAGAGTAAAAGTTTTTTACATCTGAATGGTTCAACACTTTCCACATTTGCTGAAGCTCCAAATCAGCACGTTTAAAAGTACAGGCATTATCTGATATCACCATGAAAAAAAAACTGCGTCGAGCAATAAAACGTCGAAAAGTAAAGAGAAATGTGTCAGTAGTCATACTTCCGACCAGCTCTACATGAACACTTCTGGTTAATGCACAAGTAATTAACAGTATATACTGTTTGACATTGCTATCTTTGACGATCAACAGTCCTGCAAAATCAATACCTTCAATTCAAAAGGACCCCTCAGGGGGCTCACCTCACACACAGACAAATATTTTATCCTCCCTGCCCCCTGGGGGTCACCTTCTTTAGGTGAGTGGGGTTTACCCCAGGTCCCCTAGTGATTTTTTTTCTCTTCCAAAAGGGGTTTACTTCTTTGGTAAACATGGGTTCACGAACCCGGGGTACCAAGGTTTTTTCTCTTTTTCGGCCCCCTTCTTCTTTTCAAATTTCCCTTTTCTTTTTTTCCCGTTAGACCACAGACCTATAGTAAAAAAATAAACATTTCAAATTTTGTTTTCTGATGAAAATTTTACGTTTCAAAACTAAAAATTTTATGGTTTACTTTTTTGTATTAGTTAGTTTGTTCCTTTTCGTATTTTTTTAAATACTTTGATTATTTCTTTATTTTTTTTCTTAAAAACTTTGGTTTTCCGACCCGCTTTTTGCCTTGGGCGCCCCGTAAGGGAAAATGGTGTTCGGGGGGACCTTTTGCGTTCCCTTTGCCCCCCTTCTCCAATATGGAGGGGTTAGTGGCCTGGGGATACCTCTGGGTTCCTTTGGCCCCCCTTCACTGTAGACGGGGCAGGAGGGCCCGCTCCGTCAATCGGTTGGAATTTTCGGTGTCCCGAAGAGCACGCTTAAAAGGGGTTTGGCTGCAATGGGGGGTCGGGGTTTTCCGTTGGATCCCCCCTGGGCTGTATCACTATCTTCTGGGGTTTTCTCCCGGTGCGCCCGTGCCGGTTTTTTGGGCCCGTTGACCGGCACACTGCCCCCTTTTTGGGGCTCCGTGGTGGGTGGAGGCACGAGGGGAAGTGGTATACGCGTTGTTTGGGTCCCAATGCTGTGCCGGGGAAAGGCCCTTTAATTTCCCCAAAATTTCATAGACGAAACGCTCCATGCACGATTTTTTGTTTATCTTTACCAACAATGCCGTTCCCCAAAACCCATTTGCCATTCAAAAGCCATTATAGGAATAGGTGGTGAACCTAAATCGTTAAAAAATTAAGATCCCGGGGATTTTAATTGAAACACTTCGCCTACAAACAAAAATCTTTCCTTCTCGCAAAAAACCTTTTTGAACTCACCTGTAACAATAAGTCCACAAAAAATCTTAATTCATCCGCGGTGTCATTTCTGAACCTGACCTGTTTCCACCCCCGAAGTGGGAAAACCGGGGGTTCTCCCATCAGGGGGTTATTCAGGTCAGGAGAATCAATAAAAAAATACTACTGTTATACCGACCAAACACTTAATTTTTTAAATTTCAACAGTCCCCCTACCCCAAAAAATTAAAGTGGGATTTTAAAATTTTAAAAAACCGTCCATACATTCCGAATCCTCTGCGCTGCTTTAAAAGCCAGAGGTTCGGACCTCTCAAAATGCCTGCCGTGGTCAATTAATTCCGATGTCATCCGTTGGGGATTCTTCCCGGATTGTACTCTAAAGCCGAAATTTTAATTGCCGAACCTCACCCATCAAACAAAGTTATGCTCAAAATAAAAAACTAAAAAAAGAAATACAGGTTATCAAAACAATGAAATAAAAATATGTAGAACACGAAAACTAATAGCCCCAAAATTACCCCAATCTTGCTCGGGTTTCCAAAAACCCCCCACTGTTACCACTACAACGCAAACAGATGAAAATATTACTAAAATAGTTTCCCCCCCATTAAAAACTTTTAAAACCTTAATATCCTTCAAAAGTCTACTTATCCTCCCGGTCATTGCAGTTGCTAAATCTCTACATCGGCCCGGGAAACCGCCATCCACATCTTCTGTTACAATTACATCGCCATCAGATCTCAACCTCCTATTTCTGTAATAATATTGCTCCACCACTTCAATAATTTATCTCGGGTCCTCAATCGCCTACCCCGTTTCCAACTGAAATACCCCCCCGTTCTTTCAACTTCAAAAATTTTATCTATCCTGATGTTCAATCATCAGTTTTCCCTATCAGAATCTACAGTACATCCCAAAAAAGGAACATCTTAACACATCCCCGAAATTCAAAAATGAAGAAAACGCCCAAAATACAAAAAAAGAAATAGAAATAAAAAAAAACTCACATAAACCCGAAAGCCAGCACCTCAAAAATATACTACTGATGACGAAAACATGATTGTCTATGACGTAGAGGAAAACTTGAGCCAGATCCTCTGGATAAATTCAAGAAGTCAAAAATGTTTTAAACGATCCTCAGCTATTATATACGCAAGTTAACACCAACCCGATTCAGGACAAATAAAAGCTAAATATATATATTTTTTTTAACATGTATTGCCTGACTTTGTTTTAAACTAACATGTTCCATTCTTATTTTTTCAATTGTTTTAATTTAATATATGGTCTGACTTGGGGCAAATCCACCAATATTCTTTATTTATTTGAAAACGGTTTAAAGTGATTGGAATTTTAACTTTTTAAAACTGTATTATCATTATATTTATTTTATAAAATATTTATTTTAAATTTCTTATAACAAATGTTTGGCGCAGTATAGCCAGAATTGGCTCTTGCGCCAGAAAACCCCACATTCACTCACTCACTCACTCCCGTACCTAGTTCCAATTAGTTTTTTCTATATAATGAGAAAACTTACATTTTATTACTTACATATTTTGGTTTGAATTTTGTATTTAGTTAATTTAGTTTCATTTTCGCATATTTCTTTTAATATTTTGATTATGTTGCTTTATTTGTTTTCGAATAGCAACGTTGGCTTGCCAACCCGCACGTTTGCCGTGTCCCGTAAGAAAGAAAATGGTGTCCTGCGGATACCTGTGCGTTCCCTTTCGCCCACGCATCACTTTAGACGGGTGACAGAAGTGAGCCCGTCCCTGTCAATCGGCTGGTGGTACCTCTCTTAGGGGTCCCCAAAGAGACACGTACCCCTAGTGATCTTTTTCTCTTCCTAAGGGGTTTACTGTCTTTGGTAAACATGGGCTTCACGAACCCAGGGTACCCTAGTGATCTTTCTCTATTTTCGGCCCTTCTCCTTGCCATTCAAATTTCCCTTTTCTTCTTTTCCCGTCTAGACCACAGACCTATAGTAGAAAATGAACGTTTATTCAAATTTTGTTTTTTCTGATGAAAAAACTTACGTTTTACTACTAACATATTATGATTTAGATTTTCTATTGCGTTAATTTTGTTTCCTTTTCGTATATTTCTTTAAATACTTTTTGAATATGTTTATTTGTTTTCAACTAACAACGTTGGTTTTCCGACCCGCATGTTTGCCGTGTGCGGCGTCCCGTAAGGAGGAAAATGGTGTTCTGGGGATCCTTTGCAGTTCCCTTTGTCCACGCTTCTCCCGTAGGGAGGAGATTGATGGCCTAGGGATACCTCTGCGTTCCTTTTGGCCCACGCTTCACTGTAGACGGGTGGCAGGAGTGAGCCCGCTCCTGTCAATCGGCTGTTAGTACCTCTCTTCGGTATCCCCGAAGAGACGCTGCTGTAGGGTTAGTGCTGCAGATAAGGGGTGTCGGGTTTACCCGTTGGATCCTCACCCTGGACTGTAGCATTATATTCTGGGTGTACTCTGGGTAAGCGCCGTGCCTGGTTTTTGGCCAGATGACCGGCACACTGCCTCCCTTGTTGGACTCCGTGGTGGGTGGAGGCACGCCAGGATGAAGTTGTGTTCGCGTTTTTATGGATCCAATGCTGCTGTGCCCGGGTAAAGGCCTCGTATTACCCAATCTTAACATTGATACAGTTTCACAAAATACCAGATTTTTACTTATTTCTCTACCTAACAATGAAATGTCAAAAAATTCGCCATTTGCTATCCATAAAGCCCTAATCGGAATAGGTGGTGAACCGAAATCGGTTAAACGATTGCGTTCCGGGGATCTACTTATTGAAACGAATTCCGCTGTCGAAACAAAGTCTTTTCTCCTCGCTAAAACATTTTTAAACTCGCCTTTAATTGTAACTCCGCATAAATCTCTTAACTCTTGCAGAGGTGTCATTTCAGAACCTGACTTGATGAGCACTCCTGAATCAGAAATCCTTGAGGGATTTTCAGATCAGGGTGTAACTCAGGTCAGGAGAATCACAATAAAAAAAGACTCTACAATTATTCCCACAAAGCATTTAATTTTAACATTTAATAGCCCAAAACTACCAAACACAATAAAAGCTGGATACCTGAATTGTAAAATCCGTCCCTATATACCGAACCCTCTGCGCTGTTTTAAGTGCCAGAGGTTCGGTCACTCCCAAACTTCCTGCCGCGGTCAATTAACATGCTCTAGATGTGCAACCGTTGGACATCCTGCCACGGATTGTACACTAGAGCTGAAATGTGTCAATTGCTCAGAATCCCATTCATCAGATTCAAAATTATGCCCAAAATGGAAGTTAGAAAAACAAATTCAGGAAATTAAAACTAATAAAAATATTTCTTACCCAGAAGCACGCAAACTAATAGTGCCTCAACTATCCAAAACATATGCTCAAGTTACAAAACCTACAGCAATAACCACAAGTACACAAACAGATCCAAATATTACAAACATAATCTGCCCACCTTTAGAATGTTTCAAACCCGTATCTTCTGCAAATGCTATACCAAGTACCTCGGCTTCAATGTCTACCGTCTCCACGTCATCTTCATCCACTCAAGCACATCTACTTCCTTCCACATCTGCAAAACTACCAACAATACAAAGCGAGTCTTTGTTACCAATACCCGTTCCTCCTCCTCCTCCTACTACTACTACTACTTCCCCTAGCAATAGCCTAAATACTTCCGCTTCATCGTTATCAACTGAAAGACCCCCAGTTCTTACAACTTCTAATAAATTTGCCGCTCTATCAACTGAAGTTCAATCATCAGTTTCCATATCAGAGTCTGCAGCTACTACATCCAATAAGGAACATTTTAACACGTCCCAAATTCCAAAACGATTAAAACAAAACTCAAAAAATAGAAAAAGGCGTGCAAAAGAACAAAAGGCAGACATTGAAATTAAAATGACACCTCACACACCTAAGAAAAGCTATGTTCATCATACCTCAGAAGACGAGGATATGATTGTATATGATATAGATGAGGATGAACGTGAACAATTTAAGCACATAAGAGGAGGTTACATGCATATAATAACACCAACTAAATGTCAAAAGAAATGACGGATTACAATATTTAACTTTGTCTTTGTTCGTTAAAAAACTTTTCTGACTTGGTGGGGAATATTCCCTACCAAATTATGGTAGATTTTATCATTCGAAAACATCTTTTACATGATTTCATATTTTAACTTATTGAAACTATATGTTCAGTGTTTTTTAAATATTTTATGAAATGTTTTAAAATTTTAATATATGTTTGGTGCTTAATTTAATTTTGCTTTTTAATATTCAAAAAAAAAAAGGGTGTTCATATCAATGCTTTAGATTTTTAATTATTTTTAAAATTTACACACAAATGTTTGGCGCAGTATAGCCGAATTCGGCTCTTGCGCCATTAAACTCCAAAATCACTCACACTCACCCCAAAGAGACACTGCTGTAGGGTTAGTGCTGGAGATAAGGAGTGGCGGGTTTACCCGTTGGATCCTCGTAAGCGACGTGCCTGCCCTTGTTGGACTCCGTGGTAGGTGGAGGCACGCCAGAATAAAGTTGTGTTTCGCGCCTATGGATCCAAGTATGCTGTGCCTGGTCAAGGCCTTGTATTCCCACTCTCAACGTTGATCAAATGTCAAAAAAACACAATATTTTTACTTATTTCTCTACCAAATAATGATATGTTAAGCAAATCGCCTTTTGCAATACATAAAGCCTTAATAGGAATAGGGTGGTTCGAACTGAAATCTATAAAACCATTAAGGTCCGGGGATCTAGTTATCGATACCATATCTGGTTTACAAACCAAGTCATTTCTTCTCGCTAAAACCTTTCTTAACTCGCCTGTAACTGTAATTCCTCATAAATCTCTAAACACCTGCAGATGTGTCATTTCTGAACCTGAAACTCAGATACTCGAAGGATTCTCTGATCAGGGTGTAATCCAAGTCAGAAGAATTACCATATGAAAAAGATTCAACAGTTTTTCCGACAAAGCATTTAATTCTTACCTTTAATAACCCAGAACTTCCATCTACAATAAAAGCCGGATACCTCGGCTGTAAAATACGCCCATACATACCGAATCCTCTGCACTGTTTCTAGTGCCAGAGGTTCGGACATTCGCAAACTTTCTACCGCGGACAACTGACCTGCTCTAGATGAGTGTCTGCTGGACATGCTTCCACAAATTGCATTCTAGAACCAGAATGTATAAACTGTTCACAACTCCATCCATCGGATTCTAAAATATGCCCTAAATAAAAATAGAAAAGCAAATACTGGAAATAAAAATATTTCTTATCCAGAAGTACTTAAATTGATAGTCCCACAGTTATCTCGAAGCTGCCAAATCCTCTACTTTAATGAATTATACACAAACAGATGAAAATATAACAAAAATAAAATGTCCACCTTTAAAAGTACTTGAACCACTTTCATCCCTCCCTAAACCAAGTACATTAGTATCTACTCCGGCTGTTACCACATCATCTTCATCAACTCAAGCACAACTACTTTCTTCCACACCTTCAATAGCAACTACAGTGTCAGAGCCTCAGTCACCTGTTCTTATATCTAATAACGTACTTTCCATTACTAACAATATAATTACCTCAATTGAATCTTCAACAATTACATCCGCTTCCCCATCCAGCTCCGGTATTCAACCCCCCTCAGGGGGCTCACCTTCTTTAGGTGAGTACGGGTGTCACAATCCCTTGTGATATTTTTCTTTTCCCAAGGGGTTTACTGTCTATGGTAAACACGGGCTTCACGAACCCGGGGTTCTCTAGTGATCCTTCTCTATTTTCGACCCTCTTTCTTGTCATGCTATGTCCCCTTTTCTTCTTTTCCCGTCCAGACTACATACCTATGTTACAATATGAACGTTGTTCAAATTTTTGTTTTTTCCTATTGAAAAAACTTCTTATTTATTAACATATTGTTACGTAGATCCGAGGGTTCAGGGATTTTATGCAAAACAATCACAAAGAAAATAAACAGTTCTTTAAGAGCGATGCGAATTTATTATCAAAAATCCAATCCTTTAAATACAGGATTCAGCAGCGATATTCACACAGTAAATATCCAAAGGTCTGCACACCTTCAACAGCAATCAAACACAATAACAGTGTTTAAAAATACACATAAGTAAAGATTATTCACTAGCACAGCCGCGCGATCTAATCGCTAGTCAAAACAATCCTCACTACTCGCTGGTTTAATCCAGACCCTTTGCCGTCCTGGCGAGCAGCTTTTTATAGACGCGACAGGAACTTCCAGAAATATAACAGCTCGTATCATTGAACGTGACACTAGTGGAGAGATCTACTACTTTCTAGAAGATTCCAGAGGGTTCCGAACTCACCAACTTGGCTCTACCGCCAATATTTCACCAAGTTCTCATTGAATCGCCATTATAACGTAAGGGGCGGCATTGCTTGTGAGTAGCACATTTTTAAGCATGAAATAAATATAACATAGAGTAATATAAATGCATTAAACACTCTCAAATACAAATTATTTACACTATTTACACAAAATTCGTAACACTTAACTTATTTTGGTTTACATTTTGTATTGTGTTAATTTAGTATCTTTTTCATATATTTCTTTCAATACTTTGATTATGTTGCTTTATTTGTTTTCGACTTACACCCTTGGTTAGCCAACCCGCATGTTTGCCGTGTGCGGCGTCCCGTAAGGAGGAAATGGGTGTCATGGGAATACCTCTGGCCCACGCTTCACTGTAGACGGGTGGCAAGAGTGAGCCCGCTCCTGTCAATCGGCTCTTGGTACATCTCTTCGGTGTCCCCGGAGAGACACTGCTGTAGGGTTCGTGCTGCAGATAAGGGGTGGCAGGATTACCCGTTGGATCCTTGCCGTGGACTGTATCACTATATTCTGGGTTTACTCTGGGTAAGCGCCGTGCCTGGTATTTGCCAGATGACCGGCACACTGCCTCCCTTGTTGGACTCCGTGGTGGGTGGATGCACGCCAGAATGAAGATGTTTTCTCACGTATATGGATCCAAGTCGGCTGTGCCTGGGTAAAGGCCTAGTATTGCCCAACCTCAACGTTGACCAAGTATCAATTAATACTAGATTTTTAATAATTTCGCTTCTTAGCAATGAAATGTCCAAAGTATCACCCTTTGCAATACAAAAAGCCCTCATCGGAATAGGTGGTGAACCGAAATCCGTAAAAATATTGCGTTCCGGGGATCTGCTTATTGAAACAAACTCTGCTCTTCAAACTGAGTCCTTTCTGCTTGCGAAGTCTATGCTAAATAGTACTGTTACAATAAGTCCACACAAAACACTTATTTCCTGCCGTGGTGTGATTTCTGAAACTAACCTGCTGAGCACCCCTGAAGCGGAAATCCTCGAGGGTTTTTCCAATCAGGGTGTTATTCAGGTCAGAAGAATCACTATTAAAAAAGACTCTACACGTTTTCCAACTAAACATTTAATTTTAACTTTCAATAGCCCAATACTACCGACAAATATAAAAGCTGGATACCTCAACTGTAGAATACGCCCATACATACCGAATCCTCTGCGCTGTTTCAAGTGTCAGAGGTTCGGACATTCGAAAACTTCCTGCCACGGACAACTGACTTGCTCTAGATGTGCGTCTGCTGGACATGATTCCACAGATTGCATTCTAGAGCCAAAATGTATAAACTGCTCACAAACTCATCCATCAGATTCCAAAATATGCCCTAAATGGAAAATAGAAAAACAAATACAGGAGATAAAAACAAATAAAAATATTTCTTATCCAGAAGCACGTAAATTAATAGTCCCACAGTTATCTCAAACATACGCTCAAGCTGCCAAATCCTCTACCATAAATAATTCTACTCAAACAGATGAAAATATAACAAAAATAAAATGTCCGCCTTTAAATTTACTTGAACCACTCCCTAAACCAAATATATCTATATCCAATCCTATTTCCACATCATCATCTTCAACGGAAGCCCAACTCGTGCCATTCACCTCTTCAACAGCAGCTCTTGTCTCAGAACCTCAACCACCTCCTGTATCTGATGACGTACTTTCCATCACCGATAATATGTTCACACCTATTAAAGCTTCATCAACCATGTCTGCTTCCTCATCCAACTCCAGTATTCAACCTCCTTCTGCCCCTACAATAACACAGAGTTCGGAAAAAAAAAACTCGGGATAAAAAAAAGGAAAAAAGAATTACTTAAAACTATAATAGACATAAAAATGGCTCAACACAAACGTAGAAAGCTAGCCCCTGTTGAATATACAACGGATGAGAGGAGGACATGATTGTCTATGACGCGGAAGAAGAAATTGAATCTAATCCCGATTATGAGAAAAAAGATGGAAAAATGTATTACAAAGGATCGTTACTTCTAACTCCGACGAGACACAGAAAATGATTTATTTTTTTCAATGATACATATCGAACTTGATGGGGAATTCCTCCACCAATCTTTGTTTTTAAATTTGTTTGGATATTGACTTTTAAATAAAATTTTCGATTTTACCTTTTTAAGCTAAAATTTAATTTAATTTAATTTTTAGTGATTTTATACTTTTATTGTCTTAACGAGTGTTAGGCGCAGTTTAGTCAAAATTGGCTTTCTTGCGCCAATAATCCCTCAAGTATAGGGAGTTGCTCTAAACGATTTTTAACTTGATTTAAAATGACTTCTGGGAAATTTTCATCCCATTTTAATTTTAATTTCCAAATTTACTATAAAATTAATTGTGGTTTTAAAGTCACAGGTGCTGTAAAACCAATCGGATCAAAAACATGATTAGCTATGGATAACAATGACCTTTTGGTTATAGCCTTACTTTCATTTTTGTGACAGTTAATATTACATGCTAAGTAATCATCTTTGAGGCTCCAAATTAATCCTAAAACCATAATCGCAAAGGTATCAGGTTGGCTTTCCAATTCTGAAAATTTTTCAGGATTTAATAATACGTTTGACTGCCAGTCTCTTAAATTAAAATGCGCTGAAAATAATAATATTTTAGATTCAATTATAAAGTTTTGCAACTGTTCTTCGGTCTCAAAACTAGTCATATAGTTATCAACATAAAACGATTTTCTCAAAATTTTAGTTACATTATCAAAGTTTCCACGAACATTATCTAAATGGGGGGATTTAATGTGGCTCCCTGTAGAAAAGGACTGCTTGTCGCTCCAAAAACTACACGACGGGTCCCTATTTTCTCTCTCATACCACATAAACCTCAAAAAATCTCTACCATGCTCCCTTACTCCTGTCTGTAAGAAAGCTTTTTCTATGTCCGAAATAACCCCCCAATTTTATATTATTTTCTGAAACTATTAAGTATAGTCGGTGTGACATCAATAAAGTTGGGGCTTTTCTCCAGGCAGTCATTTACTGAGGTTCCCCTCCCCTTCTCTCCCCGCTTTTTCCCCCTTAGACATTTATTTGCTTTGGGGAATATTTTAGTTTATGATTTTTGTGATAAGATATTACTACTATATTTATATAACACGCAATTACTCATTTCCATTTTAGTTTTATAACATTTCAAGATACGTTTTAAAAATTACAAAAAAAAATATATATATTGTTTTTTGTTTCTAACATAATAGTGCAGTCATATTAGTCAAAAATAAGGGTCAACTACGGAATGAGAGATAATAAGCTGAAAACTCGTATAGACCTTTATTTTGGTACTCTAAATATTGTCTCAAAAGTCTCATAAAATCTCGTGTCCGCGTCTTAAAATATTTAAAGTAAAAAAAATCGGGTTTTTTTTTGCAATTATCTAGTTTTCTATGGCTTAATGCTATTTACACTTAGTATAAATATTGTAGAGAATAAAATTTTCTATAACTTTTGTTTGAAGCATATATATATATATATATATATATATATATACAGCATAATGCAAGGTCAACCGTTAGTCACATGATATAATACGCTATCTAGTCTATAAACCTTAAAAATATATATAGTTACAAACAATTGGCATTTTTTATTAATTATTACATTACATTTAGTAATAATATTCATTAATCAAGTAAAGTTTTAAAAACCCTCGTCCGTTCGTGTAATTAAAAAATAGTTAACTGAAATTATAGACATGGACCTGCGGATCCCTATTACACGAACGTTCTATTTATAGCTAGTTGAAAGACTAATGTTTAGTTGTATAGTTAAGACCGCGATTCCCGTTTCATCAAACCAGTTTCTACTAGCCATGGTTATTCGTTAGTTTTAAATTGTATTTTGGAAACGACGGACTTGAAATTTTGAGAGTTATGGCTGATTTGTGTGTGTGTGTTTTATATATAATGAATCATTATCAAAAGGTGATCCTGTTAATGTAGTGCATGGTTTAAAAACTGAGAGCAGTCAGTATTGAACGAAATGACGGTTACATTGATTTTTTAAATTCTTCAACACCCGAGGATGTACATACCGAGTGCCGAAAAATGCACATTTGTAAATTTCGATTTCAACATCGAAATGACACATTGAAAACAGCGAACATTTATCAACACCCAGTGTACCTCGTAAAAGAAGGAAGTGAAGCGTTTGATTTCAAAAAGCTTTGTTTATTTATGGTCAAGTACCTGATGAAGTAGCAGAGATAAAAACAAAAGAGAAGTACAGGAGCAAGATCATTAAAGTGAGTACTCTTGAATTTAAAGACAATGTTTTTTTAAAAAAAAAAAGCAGAATGTAGTGATTCTACAGAAGAATCAGTGAAAAATCTTATACTTTGTGAGTATGATTTGATTGCTTCTGAAGCAAAATATACTCTCTACTACACTTATTTCCTAAATCGACTACCATCTACTGAACAGAAGCCTCGCCAAGGTAATCAAGTCTAAGAAGCTATTGCAGAGATTTTTAATTACATCGGAAATCGCGACGATTTGCAATTTACATTGAAAGAGCTCAGAGATGTCCTGACGGGGTATGTACCAGATGATAAAACTATAATTACGATAAATGTAAAATCTTTTACAATCATATTTTTTCGGGATGCACAAGCTAAGAAATTATCAAAAGCTTGGTATGATATTTAAAAAGGGATCCCGAAGAAGAACGGTTACGAATTGTAAAAGCTGTAGCAGCAATTATTCGTGAGGATATTCGCTCATTTGTCGTTGAAACCAAGTCTTATCCACCTCCAAGTAAAATGTTAATCAAGGAAAATCAAGAAATACCGAAAAGTCTATTGCTTTTCTTACATGAAGTCATAATGAAAAACAGAAAAGGAAAAATAGCTAATTCAAAAACGAAATGCACGTCAATAAGTCGTGCAATAATGGCTGCAATTCGAGAACAATCATTTTCATCACAGCTACTATTAAGCCTTTCTGTATTTCTTCATGGATCTGAAAGACTAATAGATGTGCTGTATAACTTGAAATTTGCAGCTTCGTATGGTAATACTGTACAGTACGAAATTTCAAAAGCTTACCATCCACAGTCTTGTATTGTATCGTCGGAATTAGGCTCGCTAGTAAAATATGTTGGAGACAATGCCGATATAAATGGCCATACTCTTGATGGTAATAATACTCTCCATGTTATGGGGATGATTAATATCATTACTCCAAAAGATACATATGACTGTATACAAAAATACGCAACCAAACCAAGTGCAAAAGAGTTAGCAGCAAGATCACATATTTCTCTTCCAGCTTATGAAAAACCAATTGTACCTGAATACAGCAAAATTCAAGTAAAACATCTACATGATGATCAAGCATTAACAGAAAAAATCTTTAATGGAGTTGATTTTTTTGTGGTTATACGGAAAGTGGAAGAATATTTTATCGTTGTCTGCTTGGAATGGCTTTCTCGGATAGCTCATTAAAAGTAATAAGGATTTTTTTTTCTTCTCAGGTTATGTTTCTTCCTTTTATTGATCATCCTGCCAGTAACGTAGACACAATTTATACTACTTTACATTGCGCTGCAAATATTGCCAAATTACATGGCCAAAAAACATGTTTAATTACTTCGATCAACTTCTCTACTCTGAAGTTACTACTCTAAAACGAAATTAATCCCAACAGGGATGTTCCGATTCTTCAATTCCGATTAAAAGAGGGAAAAAAACTTTCATTAGTATGTTAGAAAATCTTTCGAATTTGGATCAACTAGCTCAAGTATTTCAAGAAGAAATCTGTCTTGTACAAACATTACATAAAATGGAGTACGAGTCTTGTTGGCGATATACAAAGCTCCACACAAAATCTGAGAACAGTATTGAAAATCTTCGTTACACTCAATTCATCAAGTCAACGAAGCTCTAAAAACCCGTGCACTTATCTAATATTCCATCAAGTGCAGCAGCTCATCGACACATCAGCCGTATATATTATCAAGCTCAAACTTGGTTAGGGAATCATTTAGAACCCCAGGAATATTTTTGGATTCTGCGGAATGAATTCTTGGAACTGATTCCGACAGTTTTAACGCCTGCTCCAGGAGGTAATACTGTCACAATTTATTGTATTCAGTACAATATATTGCAACTGCGAAAATGGTTGTGGCTCACGCTGTGGATGTAAGAAATCGGTGTACAATGTTCTTCAGCTTGTGACCAGTATAATGGGCAACCTTGTTTCAGTGCTTCGTACTTTTGATCCCAAAATCATTCAAGATTTGGAGACTAATATCCTTGATGACGAAAATAATGATAATGAATTGAACATTTTCGAGTGACTGGAAAACAATGAAGAATAGGAAGAAAAAAATTAACATTCATGTTCGTATTATTATTAAAAATTTTGAAAAACCTATTCACATCCTAATTTCAATTGTAATAATTGTATAAAACGATATTTCTAAATAAAAATTAATTACTTTATTTTTTTTCTACTTTAAATGTAATTAGTATATATAATAATAGAATATAATTAAAAATACTCTAAGCATATCTGCCAACAACTTTTGAACTGCGCAAACAGTGTAGTTCAAAAGTTAATTATAAAAAAATGACAAATGTTTTTAACTATGAATTTTTTTAAGGTTTATAGACTTTATACGGCGTATTATATCATTTGACTAACGGTTGACATTGCGTTAGGCTGTAGATAGCTAAGCGCTGCGCGTTCAACGCCCTCTACCTCAAAAATGATTTGATGGATAAAAAATATTTCAAACAAAAGTTATAGAAAATTTTATTCTCTACAATATTTATAAAAAATATAAATGCAATGAGCCATAGGAAACGAGATATTTACAAAAAACCGATTATTTGACTTTTGACCTTAAATATCTTAAGACGCGGACACAAGATTTTATGAGACTTTTGAGACAACATTTAGAGAGCAAAAATAAAGGTCTATACGAGTTTTCAACTTATTATCTTTTATTCCGCAGGGAAACCGTAATATGACTGGACTATAATAACAGGTCGCTGGCGTATCAATGCCAATCTGCTGCATTTCTAGCCCTTAGCTCTAAGAGGTCTCAGTAATACCCTTTAGCCTCTCCCGCGAGGGATACTATTTGGGCAGCGGAAAGGACCCTTGCGGGGAAGGGTATACGGCGTAGGAGTTACGAGCGTCGCCGGTGATGGCTCTGAGGAACGCTCTGCCTAAAGTGGTCCCAGAGGAGGTTCTTAGTTGCGGATGGCTAGGCGGCGGGAACTCGCTCATATCGAGAAATTCTCCTTGGCTTCGGCCTTGGACCTTGCCCGACAGCACGTTATGGGTGTTTCCCCGTTGTCTAGCTTTGAAGAATCCTCCGGTGGTTCCACTTACGTTAGAAAAATGTGGGAATTCGGGGACTGTCGAGGGCCCCGATGGAACTGGAAGGAATCCGTGTTTGCCAAAAATAGGATGACAAGTAGAAAGAAAAACGTTTTGGCGCCTCCTATGGAGACAAATAATATATGCCCTCTAGTGCCATCAAACACTCTTTCCTGGGCTGACCGGGTCGAGCACTCGACCCCGTCATTAAATTCAGGAACTAGGAGCTGTCAAGACACTACGAAAGATGAGATCTGGGGACCTATTCCTCGAGGTTGCATCTTCGAATCAAGCTTCAGCTCTTATGAAGCTGGCCCATTATGATATCACAGTCACTCCACACAGTAGTCTAAATTTTTCCCCCGGCGTTATCTCGGCTGCGGATTTGTTGAATGTGTAGACATTGAAGAAATAAAAGAAAATTTATGTGAGCAAAAGATCTGTGGAGTCAAACGAATAACGATAAGGCGGGATGGACAGGTGGTAAATACAAAGCACCTCATCCTTTCCTTCTACAGTTCTTAACGGCTGCCTACTTAAATTGTCCAGTTCGCGCCTACATTCCAAATCCACTGCGTTGCTTAGTCAGCGATATATCCACTCCAAAACCACTTGTCGAGGTAAACTTACCTGTGCGGAGACAGGCCTTATGACAGTACAGACAGCAAACTGAAGGAGCGATGTGTCAATTGTAATGGAGACCATCCTTCTTATTCTTGTGCTTGCCCCACTTGGATTGCAGAAAAAGAATTACGGCCCTGAAAATTAACAATAATATGTCGTGAAGCCCGGCGTGTCGTGTCTTCACGCACATCGGTCACAGGAGTTAGCTATGCATCAGTTGCAAAAAAAAAAACTCGATTAATACGCTCGGTTATCAGCTAGACTCTTCTTGCAGCGTTTTCACTGAAAAAGCTGTCGCCATTTACCGCGCACTTTAATTAATCGACTCCAATATGCCCCTTAAATACTGCATCTATACTGACAGCTTGAGTGTATTAGGAGCGCTTGAAATTTATAGCGATCGGTGTCATCCAGTGATTTGTAATGTACTCGACATTACGAGTCGACTGTACAGCAAGGGTTTCGATATAGCATTTTGCTGGCTACTGAGCCACGTAGGAATCATTGGTAACGAGCCAGCGGACAGCGCGGCACGGTCGGCGACGACCCATCTGCCGCTAGCAATACCGCTTTCGGATATGAAGCGCGTCATCCTGCATCATATTTTTACGATCTGGCATGAATCATGGAGTCAGCAGTTGGATAACAAACTGCACTCTGTGAAACCTGTCATAGGAGCTCGGTCTGTGATGCCAATGCGAAGAACTGATGTCAAATTGACTCGTCTTCACATTGGTCATGCCCGCTTTATACACAGGCATTTGTTGTTGGGGGAAAAGATGCTCCTCAATGTCTTTCATGCAAGGTCTCATACAGAGTTAAACATATTTTAGTAGATTGTCCCGTTTTTAATAATCATCGCATCACCTTTTTTAATTCACCTCGTTTAACTTTACTTGACTAAGTGGGAGGAAAACCCTACCAAAACCAATTTGCTTTTATTAATAAAATTAGATTCTTATATTTAATTTGACAAATTATTTTAAACCTTTTTAACTATAATTTTTATTAATGCGCATGCAGGCATGCACATATATTATATATCCATGCATATTTATATGTTTCATGTGTATTTTAAAGATTGTTTTAACAAACGTGGGGCGCAGTATAGCCGAAATTGGATCTTGCGCCATTAAACAATACACTCACTCACCCAGACAGTCATTTAGAGAAGGAGAACCTTTTTTTCGCGCGGACGCGTCAAAAACAGGTCTTATGTTACTTGTACTGTTTTCTTTAATAACAAGCCAATGCGGGAGATAATGAAAAAAATTTTCTTTGTTAATCTTAACTTCTTCAATTATATTTCCTGATAACCAAATGTCTAAAACATTTTGGTATTCTTCAAATTTACCCGTTGCAATTAATTTCCTTTTAGTACTTTGAAGTCTATTTTCAGCTAGTTTCTTATTAGATGATAAAAGTATATTATCCAGAACCCAAGGCAAAGCTACCTCATATATCGACCACTAAAATCTACACTTATGGTTTTTTGAAAATGATTTAGTGTCTCTTTTTGTATTTCTAACTTTGTCTTAGTTTTTAAGGGATCTGTAATGCCAAGAGAATCGAACTTCTACAAATCGGAAATACACATCCTTTACAAACATGGAAGTAAACATTCATAAAATGATTTTTATCAAACTTAGTGTCACATTTCTATAGGTTTTTCCCATAAGCGTCCAACCTAATTTAGTTTTTATTGCTACAGGGCCAGATTTTAAATAGAACATAGTTCCAGTTAGTAGCTTTCCAGCTACATCTGCTCCTAGTAATATTTTTATTTTCCCCCCAAATTATGACCGCTATCTGACAAATTAATTTTTCTATTTTTTAATTCATTTATCCAAGGACCATGTTTGATACTCGAAACATCATTACATATAATTTCTTGGTCATACACATTTAGGTTACAAGTATAATAATTATCAATATCAGTTAAACAAATTTTATAACATTTATGTCTATACCTTTTTGTTTTTGAACCGCCAAACAAAGAGAATGAACAAATTCTTCTCCTCTTTCATATTTAAATCCTAATTTTCAACAGTGGATTTTAAAATATAAGATTTTTAAGATCCGGTGTCAATTAAAGCTCTTACTAAACTCTTATGGTTTCCGTTTTGCAGCATAACCACAAGAGTCTGCAAGAGAACTTTAGAAGTGCAAGCTTGATTAGTCAAAACATTAGAGCTATGTGAACTAGTTGTCATGTTATTCTCAGTACTTGCACTTTCGGTTTCCAAACCAGATCTCAAAGGCAATTTAGAGAATAACACAGCATAATTGCGTTTATTACATATTATGCATTTAACATCTGATCTACATGAATGTGACATGTGACCTCTTTTTAAACAAATATAACACACGCTTCTCTTAATCTCAGCATTCTTCTTAACATCATATAACATAGAAGCTGCTTCACAACAATTTTCAGAGGCATTCGTTTTTTCACAAATTATACAATTACTATCGCTATTCTTAACTTTAAAATCTGTCTGTTTTTAAAGCTACTATTAAATAAATCTGCAGTAGTGGAAAGATTTCCTAATTCAAAACTATTCCTAGACGGTTTTATTATTTCTCCACTAGATACTTCTATAGATAAAAATTTCATAAGAGAATCAAGGTCTTTCTTACCTGATTCATCTAATGAATAGCCAACGTATCTCTACCAGGTGCACAGAATTTCAGCGGGAAGACAGGATTCCACCAGTGGGAACAGCATGGCAGCATATTTTTCTTTGCTGACACCCAAGGACTCTAAAGGCGCGTGGCTGGGCCTTAATCTTGTCATACAGCGAAGACAAATTGACCTTCTTGACTTCTGTATTCTGTAGAACCAGTTTCAAAAGTTCTCTGGCATAAACTTGAATTAAGACATCCTCTTGTCCAAACCGCTTATTCAGGTATTCGAAAGCCTTTCTGTAGTTTTCAGGGGTCACCGGAAAACTTTCAACTATGTCCCTGGTCTGGAATTTTGGAGTTGTTGCCTGAATTAGGTACTGAAACTTGTCCCCATCATCAATGCTCTCATCTTCATGGGTTCTCTTGAACTGCTTGTGGAAACGCAGCCAATCCCTCAACTCTCCAGAAAACTGTTGGAACTGAATCTTGGGAAGACGCAGAGATGAGGATGAAGATGTGACCAGGCTGTGGTTGTCCTTCTGTCCCAAAGTATCTGTCTTCATGATATTTTTCACGCGGACTTGCCAGGAAATCATTTTTTCAACTTAGCCTTCTATGGCTTCAAATTCAATATTGTATGCTTCTTGCGTACAATTTGACTCGATCATTAATTCTATAAAACAGCATCTTCTACTTCCTTAAGTGTTGCGCTTTTTTTATCTTTAATTATTCAAATGCAGTTTCTAAGGCAATTACATCCACAGGACCATGTTCATTAATTCCTTGTATAAGACTTACAGCCTTCGTGAAGGCTGTCCTTAACGGTGTGTGTCTCAATTTTAAAGCATCCATGTTCTACTTTCTTATGTTCAAAAATGTTTTTCTAACACTCGTGGCCCACCCGGGGGTGCCAAAAATGTCCAGACTCTATTCACAACTCATTTATAAAATAAACTGAGTGCAAAATAAATGATGTGGTGACGAGTGTTTCTCAATTTAAATAAAAACATTTATTGAGTATTTACATGGATGCATAAAAAAAAGGTTAAATATTTTCGCGCACACTCATCTCCGTCTCATTCCTCCAAACGCCTCTAGAGGAATTATCTCTCTTTTCTGAGCGTTTTTCCTCTCCCTGTTGCCACAGGCGTGAAGAGAAACACCAGCGGCTCGCCGGGCTTCGGGTCATTCCCCTCTTCGTTCCCCCGCCCCCCCCCCCCCCATCTCTCTCTTTTGCTTTCGCAGCAACATTATTCAGAACAAAACTCAAAAACTCGAGCAAGAAAAAGAAAAAAAGAATTACTCAAAAGCCCGAAATCGA
This sequence comes from Trichonephila inaurata madagascariensis, assembly GCA_019973955.1. Taxonomy (NCBI): domain Eukaryota; kingdom Metazoa; phylum Arthropoda; class Arachnida; order Araneae; family Nephilidae; genus Trichonephila; species Trichonephila inaurata. The sequence goes on from BMAV01022442.1 coordinate 36,876, forward strand.
AATTAAAATGGCGTCTCCCCAACACCCAAGAAAACATTATAAATATGAGGATATAGTTAATATGACGTTGATGAAGAGAAAGAATTAAAAGTAGATAGAAACCCCCGTTGTTTAACCCCGACCAGATACAGGAAATAACATTTTGTAATCATACTTGTCGGACTTGGTGGGGGAAATCCTCACCAAAATCTGTTTACTTTTAATTTTAGAACTGATTTTTTAAACTTATTTTGAGATTTTACGTTTTATTACTCCAACTCTTTTTATAAACCTTTTTAACCATTTTATACTTTTAATGATTAAGTAAGTGTTTGTCGCAGCTTAGCCAAAATTGGCTTTTGCGTCATTAAAATACGCAATCACTCACTCACTCGAACTGCCATTGCTGCTTCGGGAGACAAATGAGTTAGGGAATAGTTATTTTTGGTGCGTTCGTCGGTTATCGTCTTTAGAGTATAATTTTATAGCGCGAAGTTTCGAAGTTCAGCGTCAAGGTCGCCAGTGAGGTGAAAGGATTAAGAACATCCGATATTATGAGCACGCTACAGTACCATGATGAGTAGAATGAGGCAAACACTGGACTATCGCATTGATTTGTTCTGTGTAATCAAGGGTTCACATATTGAACACCTTACAAATATGTAAATAAACCTTAAATTTTTTTCTTTACTCTTTCATGTGTGTGTGTGTTATTTTTATTAGTCGTCGTAAGTTTTTTTTTTTTACTCCAGCACTCTAAAACCTTGGAGGGAATTGTCAATGACCTTGTACATAGTGTTACCAAAGAGCAATTTCGATTTGTCAGAAACACCGTCAGATTCAAGGACAAAATCATCAAAAACGTGTTTTTGAAAAAAGAACAATGATTTATTTTAATGTAAAAGCAAACAAACACAAATACGGGACAGTTAACATACAGAATGCGCGACATTACCAGTCAAGGGAGCGTTCTCGTAAACTGTGAAGGGTGGGGCTATGCTCAGAATAGAACTGCGAGTACCAGCGTCGATACCTCCCAATCAGACGGTCCTCTTTCACCAAGGTGGGCTTCCGTAGAAACTTCTTGTTGTTCCACACAGAAATGTCGCGCTCCAACTGAAACAAAAGAAGGAAAGTAACTGAACAAAAGAATTCGTTCAAGAGTAACTTAAATGTCTTAATCACGTGACCCCCTTTCCCCTCCCCCGTCCTTTCTTCAAAAAATATGCCTTTTTCATTCGAAGATCATTGGCAAATTTGGAAAATAAAACTTTTTGCATGGTAGGGGGGTTAAAAACTCTTATTTGCTATTGGGTGGTGAAAAAGTAGTTGATTCATAGTTTACCACTAGTTTGTTGGCCCTAGAAAGGAGAAAATTTTTGAAGGGATGAACCAAAAGACAAATTTTGACGAACAAATAAAATTCATTTTAAGACACGTTAAAAATGTTTTAAATAATGCACATTTTAAAATTGCTTTTTAAAAGCGGGGAATAAAACCGTAATTGCATTTCTTGTTTCTTTTACTTTTTTTTTTTTTAAAAAATTTTTTTTTTTTTCATACAATTTTCACCTTTTTCATCAATTCCCAAGCTGAAATTTCAGCCTTAGCTGATTTCATTTCATAGAGCTGGTCTGAAGACTTCCAGTAGATTCCAAAACACGTTCGGATCCCTAGTAATGAGAGAGCCGACCAAAACCCCAAGGTGGAAGCTGAGTCGTCTGAACAGGAAGTTTCCTTGACCCTCAGAAGAGCATGATAACCATTTACATAGACAAATATACTGCCATGATTAAAAAACCCAAGAGCCGTGGAAAACACTTGCCACTGTGGGTCGTATCCCGAGGCAACCTAAAGAGATCCAAGCCTGTTGTTCGCTTTCGCCTACCCCTCTGGGGGATCACCTTTATTAGGTGAATACGGGTGTCACAATCCCGAGGTGCCCTAGTGATCGTTTCCCTTTCCCAAGGGGTTTACTGTCTTAGATAAACAAGGGTTCACGACCCTGGGATACCCTAGTGATCCTTCTCTATTTCTGACCCTCTTTCTTGCATCCCATTTCTTCTTTTCACGTCCACAACACAGACAAATATTTTAAAATGTACCTAATTCGAATAACTGATTAATTTTTTTAATGAGAAAAACTTACATTTTATTATCAGCATATTTTGATTCGCATTTTCTATTGCTTTATTTTAGTTTCGATTTCTTTAAATATTTTGATTATGCTGCTTTATTTGTTTTCGACTAACACCTTTGGCTTACCAACCTGCATATTTGCCGTGTGCGGCGTCCCGTTAGGAGGAAAATGGTGTTCTGGGAATACCTTTGGCGTTCCTTTGGCCCACGCTTCGTTGTAAAGGGTGGCAGGAAAGAGCCCGCTCATGTCAATCGGCTGGTGATACATCTCTTCGGTGTCCCCGGAGAAACATTGCTGTAGGGCTATTTCTGCAGATAAGATGTGTCGGGTTTACCTGTTGCACCCTCGCCCTGATGCTGTAGCATTATATTCTGGGTGTACTCCTGGTAAGAGCCGTGCCTTGTTTTTACTCCCTTGTTAGACTCCGAGATGGGTGGAGGCTCGCGAGGATGAAATTGTGTTTCACGCCTATGGATCCAAATCAGCTGTGCCCGGGTAAAGGCCTTGTTTTACCCACACTCAACGTCGAACATATTGCAAGTAATTCTACATTTTTATTAATTTCGCTTCCAAACAATGGCATGTCAAAAATATCACCGTTTAGTATTCATAAAGCCCTCATTGGAATAGGTGGTGAACCGAAATCAGTAAAACGATTACGTTCCAGGGATTTGCTAATAGAAACTACGTCAGCTTTCCAAACAAAGTCCTTTCTTCTCGTGAAATCATTTAATAATCCTGTAACGATAAGTCCGCATAAAACCCTGAATTCACGTAGCGGTTTTATTTCTGAACCTGACCTGTTGACCACTCCTGAAACGGAAATCTTTGAGGGGTTCGGCATTCATGGTGTTATTCAGGTCAGAAGAATCAAAATGAAAAAAGATGCTTTAAGAGCAGGGGTGTTAATCTCGGATTTTTTTGAATTTTCGAAAAAAATATATGTTGTTCCTCATTTTCTTTTGAACATTTTGATACCAACCACGTGATAGTACTACAAAAACTTCGAAAGTTATTCAAAAAATTCCAAACAGCAATTTAATAACAGTGTTTAAATGGACACATGCCACGCCCACTTATTCTTGATTTCCGCGTACGTTTCATTTTTCTGTTTTTAAAAAGCCTCATGAAATATTTTAAACACTTGGGTGAATGAGAAGGAAGCTTGCAACTCAACACATTCTTTCTAATGTGTTTTCATTCTGTTTTAGTAATGCTAGCACGTTGTTTGAAATCGTTTATCGAAATTCAAACCATTATTTATCTCTAAATTTGAAATGGAAAATATACATCGCAGACCTTCAGGTAAACGTCCTAAGAAAAGAAGATTTAAAGGAAACCAATTCATGAAGGTATGTCCTCATACAAATGTTGCAGAAAGGAGAGATACAGGTAAGTGTGCTTCCAGTAATAAAATCTCAGGAATTCAGACTTCATTATAGTCAAATCTTGTTAAGGTAAGTGAAAACTTCAAAGGATATCGTATTTTTTATTTTATTTCAACCTTTAGCTCTATTTTGTCAGTATCATGCTGTTTAAAATGTCATAAACCATTAACAATTAATGAAAAGTCCACTCGTGGTTTATGTTCGAATTTTGAAATACGTTGTAAAAACTGTGGGAGTGTTTGTACTTTTTCAAGCTGTGAAAAAACACTGTGGGAATAAAGATATAATGCTCCAGAAAAATTAACAGAAGATCTATTTTAGCAATGAGATGCATAGGCCAAGGCTTGGAGTCATTAAAAACCTTTTGTGCTGTAATGAGTCTTCCTAATCCTGTTGAACAAAAATCATATGATGTTATTAATAATAAACTTTCACTTGTTATGAAGGAAGTCGCGGAAGAAAGCATGAAAGGAAGAAAATTCTTCGTCACCTGTTAACCTTTTAACGGTAAGTGGTGAGGGGACCTGGAAAACGAGAGGACATTCATCGTTGATTGGAGTATGTACTGTAATAGGCTCCGAAACAGGTAAGGTTTTGGATAGGGAAGTGTTGTCCTCATTTTGCGAAGGATGTGACAGTTATAAAAAGGGGTAAAGTTTGGTATCAAGTACAATAAATGGCAAAGAGCGCATAAGATTTCATGTAGAAAAAATTATTTTGGCTCTGAGGGTAAGATGGAGGTTGACGGGATGTTGAGGATTTTTAATCCATCACACAGAAAAGCTTCACAACCTGAAATATTCGAACTACATAGAAGATGGCGACACAAAAACATTCAATGCCCTTTCTGAAAACAAACCATAAGGCGATGACCATCTTATTCAGAAAATAGAATGTGTAGGCCATGTGCAAAAGAGAATGGGTACAAGACTTAGGAAGCTTAAATTAGTATATAGTAAAAAGAAATTATCTGATGGTAAAACTATATGCGGTAAAGGTGGGTTAACTGATAGTTTAATTGATAAGCTTGCGCACTACTATGGTAATGCTATTCGATGCAATTCCATTAGTGTAAAGGAAATGCGGAGAGCTGTTTGGGGTCATTCTTGCAGCACTGATGATGAACCGATGCACTGGTTTTGTCCTACAAATCCAAATACATGGTGTAAGTATAATGCTGCAATTAAAATCCAAAATTATAAACACAAACCCTCAGTTGCTAAAGCTGTTCGAGATGTAATTAAGCCTGTATTTGCAGACTTATCTCATCCGGCACTCCTGAAGGAATGTTTAGGAGGTAAGACACAGAATCCTAATGAAAGATTAAATTCATTAATCTGGAAGGTTTGTCCTAAGACGATTGGTTCTAGTCTTCAGATTGCAGAGATTGCTGCAAATCTAGCAACCAGCATTTTTAATGATGGAAATCAAATACTTATTTCTATTTTAGAGAAATTTGGTTTAAAAATTAACAAAAATGTTTGTGTGTCCCTGGCTGAACGTGACAATCGTCGAATCTTTACGTCAAGAATGAGGAGCTTAGCATCATCTTTTGAAACTCGCAGAGCCAAAAAAAATGAAAAAGACTAAAGAAATTGAGCTGTTCTGAGCAACAGGAAGGCATATCTTATGATCCTGGAGCGTTTTAACATGTAAGTTTTAAAATTTATTTTCTCAAATTCAATTTAAAACTTTAAAGCCTTTTTTTCTCAGTTTGTGTTTTTTTCACTTACGCGCATGCGTTTCAAAAACTATCATACTTTGATGTATAAAACTTTACAGAATTATAAACTCTATGAAAATATTTAAATCCTAACTATTTATAGTATTATATATTTTTAATTTTTTGTGAACAATTTAGAAAAAATGGAATTTTTTTAAAAAATGTACTTTTTTATTTTTAAAAATTTAATTTTTTATTCTATTTATATAAAATAGGTTGCAATGTGTAATAAAGATATATTCGACTTTATAAATCAACTTATTGCTAGTAATTAGAATTATTATTGCAGAAAATATCATGCGCGTCGTAAAACTTACAATTTGTTTCTTACAAAAAATTTTCTTATTTTTATGTGCTTATTATTTTTAAAAATATGATTATATTTTAGACATTTTATACTTTTTGAAACTTTATTCCTTTATAAAAAATGTGTAAAAGAATCAAATTATTTCATTTTAACCTCAGAATTATTTCTAGTCGAAAGTTGTTTATATTTTGTGCTCTCGAAACATTTTTAACTCCCCTGAAACCCCTTAATAATTCCGACTAAACATATTATTTTAACTTTCAATAGCTCCTCAGGGGGCTTACCTTCTTTAGGAGAGTACAGGTGTCACCATCCCGAGGTACCCTAGTGATCTTTTCCTTTTCCCAAGGAGTTTACTATCTTTGGTAAACACGGGCTTCTTGAACCCGGCGTACCCTAGTGATACTTTTCTATTTTTGACCCTCTTTCTTATCATCCCTTTTCTTCTTTTCACGTCCAGACCACAGAAAAATATTTTAAAATTTACTAGTTCCAATTATTAGTTTTTTCTAATGAGAAAACTTACTTATTACTAACATATTATGGCTTACATTTTGTATTCCGTTTTAATTTAGTTTCTTTTTAACATATTTCTTTCAATATTTTGATTACGTTACTTTATTTATTTTCAACTAACACCGTTTGTTTGTCAACCCGCATGTTTGCCGTGTGCGGCGTCCCGTAAGGAGGAAAATGGTGTTCCGGAGATCCTTTGCGTTCCCTTTGGCCCACGCTTCACTGTAGACAGGTGGCAGGAGTGAGTCCGCTCCTGTCAATCGGCTGGTGGTACCTCTCTTCGGTGTCCCAGAAGAGACACTGCTGTAGGGTTAGTGCTGCAGAGATAAGGGTGGCGGTTTTACCCGTTCGATCCTTACCCTGATGCCCCCTCAGGGGGCTCACCTTCTTTAGGTGAGTACGGGTTTCACGCTCCCGAGGTGCCCTAGTGATCTTTTCCTTTTCCCCAAGGGGTTTACTGTCTTTGGTAAACATGGGCTTCACGAACCCGGGGTACCCTAGTGATCCTTCTCTATTTTCGGACCTCCTGCTTGCCATTCAAATTTCCCTTTTCTTCTTTTCCCGTCTAGACCACAGACCCATGTTACAACATGAACTATGTTCAAATTTTGTTTTTTCTGGTGAAAAAATTTGCATTTTACTACTAACATATTATGGTTTACATTTTGTATTGCGTTAATTTAGTTTCTTTTTGGTATATTTCTTATATACTTTGATTATGTTACTTTATTTGTTTTCGACTAACACCGTTGGTTAGCCAACCCGCATGTTTGCCGTGTGTGGCGTCCCGTAAGGAGGAGAATGGTGTTCTGGGAATCCTTTGCGTTCCCTTTGCCCACGCTTCTCCGGTATGGAGGAGATTGGTGGCCTAGGGATACCTCTGCGTTCCCTTTGGCCCACGCTTCACTGTAGACGGGTGGCAGGAGTGAGCCCGCTCCTGTCAATCGGCTGGCGGTAACTTTCTTCGGTGTCCCCGAAGAGACACTGCTATAGGGTTAGTGCTTCAGATAAGGGGTGGCGGATTTACCCGTTGGATCCTCGCTCTGATGCTGTAGCATTATATTCTGAGTGCACTCCAGGTAAGCGCCGTGCCTGGGTTTTGCCAGATGACCGGCACACTGCCTTCCTTGTTGAACTCCGTGGTGGGTGGAGGCACGAAGGCCAGGACGAAGTTTTTTTTCGCGCTTATGGATCCACTGCTGCTGTGCCCGGGTAAAGGCCTTGTTTCAACCAAACTTAACCTTGATCAAATCGCAACTCATGTAAAATTTTTGTTAATATCTTTTAAAAACGACGAAATGTCTAAAAAGTCACCATTTGCCATTCATAAAGCAATCATTCGTATAGGAGGTGAACCGAAATCCGTCAAACGTTTACGATCCGGGGATTTACTTATAGAGATGAATTCTGCAATTCAAACTCAGTCATTCCTATTGGCCAAATCTTTTCTTGATTCACCTGTCGATATAAGTCCACATAATTCACTGAATACTTATCGGGGTGTAATATCTGAACCTGACCTGTTGACCACACCTGATTGAGAAATCCTCGATGGATTGTTTGATCAGGGTATTATACAGATCAGAAGAATAACAATAAAAATAGGTAATTCAGTACTTCCGCGAAAACATTTAATTTTAACTTTTAATAGCCCTACACTACCAAAAACTGTAAAAGCTTTATATTTAAACTTCAATTACGTCCTCATATTCCGAATCCTTTGCGCTGTTTTGTCAAAGGTTCGGACACACTCAAACTGCCTGCGTGGACAATTGACGTGCTCTAGATGTGCATCTTTTGGACATGCCTCCTCAGATTGTAGTCTGGAGGAGAAATGCGTCAATTGTTCGCAGCCTAATTCTGCCGATTCTAAACTTATGTCCAAAGTGGAAAATAGAAAAAGAGATCCAAACAATTAAAACCAACAAAAACATATCATATATAGAAGCCCGAAAATTAATAGCCCCCTGACCATCTCAAATCTATGCTGAAGCCGCCAAATCCATAATTGTAAGCAATTCCTCACAAATAGATAAAAATATTCCAAAAATAAAATGCCCTCCTTTAAAATTACTCCAACTGCTTTCATCGCTCCCTCTAAACCAAATACATCAATATCCACTCCGGCTGCTTCCACATCATCCTCATCAACTCAAGCACAACTACTTCCTTCCACACCAGCTACAGTGTCACAGCCTCAGCCACCAACTCCTGTGTCTGATGCTGTGCTTTCCGCAACCAATAATATGCTCACCCCTATTGAACCATCTTCATCAATAATATCCGCTTCTCCATCAAACACCGATGTTCAAATTCCAAAGAGTGCAAAACAGAATTCAAAAAATAGAAGAAAACGCACAAAAGTACAGAAACTAGAAATCGAAATAAAAATGGCTCCACTTAAACCCAGAAAAGCGGCACGTATAGAGTACACAACAGATGAGGAAGACATGATGATGTATGAAGTGGAGGAGAATGAACTTGAACCAAATCCCCTGTGGATAAATTCGCCATGAAGGAATATTATCGAAACAATCCTGACCAATATTTGCGCTCGATAACCCAGACACGGTTCAGGAAAAGTAGGGACTAATTTTTTTCATACAACGTTGACTGCTCTAACTTTGTTTTAAGTTCACATTTTTCATTTGTCTGTTTTTAAAAAAAAACTTGTCTGACTTGGTGGGGATATCCCCCACTAAATTATGGTAGATTTTATCATTTGAAGACATTTTTTATATTATTTGATATTTTAAATTTTATTGAAACTATATGTTCAGTATTTGTTACATATTTTATGAAATGTTTTAAAATTTTAACATATGTTTGGCGCTTAATTTAATTTGGCGTTTAATTGCTTTTTAATATTCTAAAATTTGTGTGTTCATATCAATAATTTAAATTTTTATTATTTTTAAAGTTTAAACAAATGTGGTGCAGTATGGCCAAAATCGGCTCTTTGCGTCATAAAATCCCAAAATCAATCAATCAATCCACAACTTTCTCTTAACTTACGCAGCACAGCAGAAACTTCCTACAAAGTAAAGAGATGCCTTAAATCTATTGATACTAAAGCAGAGGCTAGAGATGTATGGTTTATTTGCATTTTATTACAAAAGGCTGATTCTAAAACACACCAAGAATAGGCCCTTTTCACAAATAATATTGATTTCGCTAAATTTAAAACGTTTATAGAATTTTTAAATAACAGGTGTACATACTTGGAACATTATAATGAAAGTAAAATTCATGAAAAACTATCTTATATATATATATATATATTTATATATATCGTAATTTAAAATATTCATGTTATAAAAGAATCACCTTGTATTTAAATGTTCTAAGTTCCAAGAAATGTCTGTAAAAGAGAGAAAACAACCAGTTCTTAAAAACCTGTGCTTGAATTGTTTATCTGATAAACATATAGAGTAACGTTGTAATTCTAGTTTTACATATCATTTAAGTGTCATATTTTAAATTTCATGTTATCCGTAAGAGTTTTCAAATTTTAGTTTTTAGAACCTGTATGCATCATAAATTGGTGTGTGTGTGTGTGTGTG